>OU898279.1:131009199-131044148 GCA_918026665.1 Diabrotica balteata
GTAAATAATTAACAGGTGAAATAAAAGTAGAATCGCAATCTCTCATAAACATTACAACTTGAAAAAAGCAACATATGATCACCAATGTTAAAGACATCAAGTTCGAGAGATTTAGGAACAAGGTGGATTATACAGCCATCTAAAGAAGTAGGAAAAGGCTAAAGTACAGAACAATAAAATGCTGTTCTTAAACAAAAATATTTGTGGTAAGACAAATATTTATTTATCCACATTAAATAAATATTATGTTTTACAAGAATATAATATATCTATGAATTTTACTTGTGCGTAAATTTATCATTCTTTTACATCTCCCATAAAAAGCTCTTTCAACTTAAAGCATCCAGCGCATTTTAAATCGTTAAATATAGTCGTGCACAAGGCAACTTTAAGATTATGTAAATTATATTGAAAGTTTATATAGAGTACGGCTTCCAAACTCTACAAAAGTTTTAAGTAAAGCAAAGCAGAGGAGGTGTGACTAATATTAAATTAATGGAACAACGCTTTCAGCGTAGGTTATGTATATCTTAACAAAGAAAACTTCTTAATTCAAGGTGTACTTATACTGGTAATTATTGTGGATAATTAATACTTGTACACAGATTTTACTGAACAGATTTGTACAGCACAATTAACTTTCAAAAGTTTACTTAGTTTATTAACGCCTCATAATTTTTGTTTAACTAGAAGATTTTTTATTTATTTGTGAACACCTAAAATTATTATATAAAATTAAATTCTTAAAAGTTTAAAAAATTTAATTAAAGCTAACTGCTGTTTCGATTTATTTATGTTTTTTGTCGTCTTCCCATTTCACTCAACTTTTGAAAATATTGACCGGAACCAACTAAAAACTAACAACAATACACCAGGGAAATAAGCAAAAAAAGTACCTTGTTTGTTACACTGAAACGGCCAGGCAAACGACAGTTGTTTTAAGTAGTATGAACTTCTGTAACATAAATCTTTATGTTTCCTGTAGTCGATTTTTTTGACTCACATAATTATTAACAAATTAAGGTCAAAAAACGGTAAATTTTCGCTTTTTTCGTCTATCAGCAAAAAGTACAGCGTTTGAGTCAAATTTGGAAAAAGCAGAAACTTATAAGTAGAGACTGAATTATATGCAAAATGCATGTGCATATATATGTAGTATATTGTGGGTTTCTTTATAAATGCATATGCTATTCATATGTACTTGATTAAGATCATATTGCGACATATTTGTGGCAATTTGCTCTTTGATTTCTATACATATTTAGATAATAGTTTCGTGGAATTATTCATAACAGGTACTAGGTAAGGTAACTACGAAATAATTTTATTGCAAATATCTGCTAAATCTACAAGTTTTATTTGGGAAAACCCATTTGTGAATTATTTATCAGAAGAATAGGGCCAACATGCAGGTAGGTATTATACAGTAAATTCGTTTTTAAATTCTCTTTACCATATGGCAAAGCAACTTGTGATTGTGAATATTGTGCTTATAAAATAAAAATAATTTCTTTTTTGAAAATATGCCGAAAGACGCGAAACAAAAATCAAGTCTATTGCGGAGTTGGATTGGTGGCAACACTGAAATGAAGATTATAGACAATGAAAGTGTGTTCTGTACTATTTGTAATAAAAAGGTGAGTCCACTTATATTTTAATGATTCAAAAATTTAATTTAAAATCTTATTTTTGCAGGAAAATCGGTATACCTATACTAAACATGTAAAAGTTTGACTATTGGCGGTAGTTTTCGTTTCGAGAAAAAAAATATAAGTCTTAAAAAAAGTCTTAAAAAAAATCTTAAAAATTTGAAGTCCAAATTATTGCATTAGACTCCTTTTTACTAAACCTTTATATTACAGATTCCACGTGAAAAAAAATTCCAAATTTTCCAACACCTGAAAACGACTCTCCACCATTGCGGGTAGAAGTATATAGGGAGATGCTTCCCGATATCCCTTTGCCACCGGAATCAGTGTTGACTAGATGGGGGACGTGGTTGAATAGTGCCATATTTCTTGCAAATAATTATATTGATA
Source organism: Diabrotica balteata (assembly GCA_918026665.1). Lineage (NCBI taxonomy): Eukaryota > Metazoa > Arthropoda > Insecta > Coleoptera > Chrysomelidae > Diabrotica > Diabrotica balteata. The sequence continues at coordinate 131,011,239 of OU898279.1, forward strand.
TCAAAAATGGTATATCAAATTTTCATCCTTCTTGTTGTATTGCTGTTCAGAAATGTCAAAATATTTTTAGTAAGAATTCTGTTGAGAATGAACTGTCCTATATAAAAGCAAATTTTGACATAATTATAAACTCTATTACAAAACTAGAGAGTCAAAAATTATCTTTAAATGGGTACTATTTTTGGGTTTACATGGGTCCCCATATAGAAGGTAACCGTATGGCGTCATCTCTTTTATTAAAAGAGACCTGTACTTTTACTTAAAAGTACAGGTCTCTTGAGACTTTTATTAAAATTAATTTTGTGACCTGTAGAAAGATGGTGTTGACCGAGAGCTGAAATTGAATCAGAATTGCGAACAGAAATGGAATGTTCATAAATCCTATTTTGGATTCTACGATTTGCTTGGCCTATATAAGATCGGAAACAGTCTGCACAAGGAATTTCATAAACTCCGTGCTGTTCATTTTTAATATTTCTTTATCTTTGATTGATCATCGGACACGAGATGAAAGTTTTTGTTGGGGGGTAAATATTGTTTTTATTCATCTTGGTTTAAGAATTTTGTCGATTTTGTCAGTGACACCTTTGATATAATAAAGAAGAGCTTTCGTATGATAAGGGGATATATATATATATATATATATATATATATATATATATATATATATATATATATATATGTATACATATGGATATTTCTTGATTTTTATCTGTGATGATGTTCTCCTGTTGATCTTGCAGTTTGCGAGCTGTGTTGGATTTTTAAAGACTAGCTGCGTGTTTTACCTTTTTATGCATATTAAATGTCATCATCAATGGCGCTACAACTCTTCGTTAGTCTTTGCCGCATTTACAATTGCATTCGATTTTTGTCGGTCCTGTGCCAGTAATTCTTCTTGTAGATCTTCTGTACCTGCATCTATTCACCTTTTTCTAGGCCGCCCTACAGACCTTCTTCCATCTGGCCTTTCCCAGAACACATTGTTTATAAGGTGATTGTCGTTCCTGTGTATCACATGCCCTGATCATCTGAGTCTATTGGCCTTTGTATATCTGACTACATAGTTATTACTACAAAACATATTAAATGTATCACGTTTTTATTCCAATAACCCTATCTCTTCACACTGTATTTTCAACTAATTTTCTGTGGCGTTTCGTATTTTGGTTCCGATTTGTCTCTGAATATTTTGTACATTTTTTTTGTTATTCTTTGATTTTCTTTCTTCTTCCATGAGTTGAAGTATATTGTCATTCATCCAACTTTTCCTCTTCTCTTTATTTTCTATTAGATATTGTTCTCTGAACTTGTTAAAAGTTTTACATATATTCTGAAGTGATTCTTCTGGATCATATGTTTGCTCCATGTTACTTAGCTTTTCTGAAAGAATCCGTGTGACTGTCTTATTTGTTTCCCTATCTGTTAGTCTTCTCATATCACATTTTTGTTATTTTTCAATTTTATAACCTTTTTTAAATCTAAACCTAAATTGATCAATAACAAGAATATGATCTGACGATACGACAGCACCGGGGTAATTTTTAACTGATAGGAATCCGTTACGAACATTCTTGTTTACCATTATGTAATCAATTTGGGTTCTTATTATGTTTCCTGATTGACCTTGCAGAGTGACCCAAGTTTCACCTTAACACAGTATTGAAAATGCTGTTTCCTATTTCCATTTGCCAGTTTTGGTCCACCCCTAGTATTTCATTTCCTCGTTAACACCCATATCTGGGAGGCATTCCCCTATTTGCCACGTGGGGAATCACCTGATGGTGGATCTACCAACCGCAAACGAGGTAAGGATGTTCATCACATAAACTAGATTAGTATCGATAAAAGCTCCACAACGCTAGATTATCTTATCTCTAATCATTATCTTCAGAATAAAATTAGCATAAGTCGGTCAGATAGCTCAGCGGGCTGTGCGGCTGCCTCTCATTCGCTTCACTGTCGAATGGTTTAGTGGATGTGGGTCGAGCCCCAGCTCGGTGTACAGAAAACAAAAAGTCTAACACAGCAGTTTAAAATTCTAGATGAATCTGCGGCTTAGACTAGGATATGCTGGGTTCTGATCGGCCTATGATGGAGCAGTATGACAAGAGATAAGGGCTTGCGGCTCGGTGATACTCCTCCATAGATCCCTACCGGACGGGCGTAACGCCTAAAAAACCGGATATATATATATATATATATATATATATATATATATATATATATATATATATATATATATATATATATATATATATATAAAATTAGCATAAAATTTTTCTACGTGATATAATACCCAATGCTACTATACGTAAAAGATCGGGAGTAGCAGAGGTTATTGAAAGGATAACAACACTAAAGTGGAACTGGGCAGGTCATGTAGCAAGATCAGTTGATGACCGGTGGACAAAAAGAATTTTGGAATGGAGACCCCGAATACAAGCTAACAGAAATAGAAGTCGACCCCCAACGAGATGGACAGATGACATAAAAAGAGGGACTACAAATAGGATTCAGATGGCGCAAAATCGGACTAAGTGGAAAAGCATGTGAGAGGCCTATGTTCAGTGGACGTTAGAGGCTAGTTGATGATGATGATGATGATGAATCATTTTACAGAAGACTTTTTGCTGGAGATTAAAATTAATAGATTTCTTATTAAAATACAATTTTTTTTTAAGTTTAAAATAAATGTGTTTTTAAATTATTATTAAAAATATTTACGTTTAGTTTTTTATAATTTTTATTGTTATATATGAAGAGGTGTCAATCAAAATCAATCATGTCCACGTTAAGAAGTTTTAGGGAAATCTCAAAAAACGTATTAGTAAATAACCTAACATGGAAAATCGGATAAATTAGCATATATCATTTTATTTATTGAAATTAACTGACTCTTAGTAAATATTTCAAATCTGAAGGTATAAATAAACCTGTAAATACATTTTAAAAAAAGGACATGTTCTTATTTGATTGGACTTCATGGACGTTGATAGAAGGGGTTGATAAAAAAAACTCTTAGACTATTTAAAATATCTATTGTATTGTTACAAAAAATATCTTGAAAAATGGCTAACATTTACCAACGACACTTTCCACAAAATATAAATGTTTAAATGTGTAGTGCAATGTCAGGTTCTAGACAATCACAGGATTCGTCCACTTCGTCAGCATCAATTTCGTCGTCCTGGACTTCCACTATTATGGTCTTATACCAAGATAAAAAGTCATGTTTCTGCCAGTCATCACCATACATTTTCACAAGTAACGTCTCCTCGTCCTTCTTCTTAGCTGCTTTTACTATATTGTTCAGTGGAAGTGACTCTACAGGAGTTGAGAACAACCTTGCAGAATGCCAGCCTTTTTTTGAGGCTTGTTGTAGGTTTCAAAATCACTTTCAAACCTAAAATTTTGTGCCGATTTCACTTTGATAACAGTAAGTTCTTGTCCATTGCGGTTGACAGCTTTCTCTTTCCTCACAAAAATCCTCTTCTTCTCAGATATCATTTCAATGTTTTTAAATCGTATAGCCAAACTTTTAGCATCAATCAATCCCCAATCCTCTCCAAGTTTCCGTACTTCTCCAACAGAACTGTATACATTGTAGTACTCTTCCTTTGTTGCAATGGTAGGCTACTTCCTGAGTTACTTTTCAACCCTTCCGAACACCCGATCACCCGATAGCGGAGGAAGCTATGACCGCGAACAGGGTATGTTAGAACAATCTCCTCTAAAGCATTTTGCACTGATCCTAAGTAATACACTAATGTGTAAACAACGGCATTGTTTTTATTTTGACCGGCACACCCATCACAGAACAGATTCAGTCTTGTTACATTTGAAAAATTAGCGGAGTTCAAGAAATTTATAAGTGCAGATGAAACTTCGGTCGCACCCCTTCCTGCAAGTTCTTCAGTCCATACGTAAAATATGGGGTTTTGTATGGTTGATGCTACAATGCAAAAAGAGTAAAAACTTAATTGTCTTTTGTAGAACGCGTCTTGAATAGGAGTTTTGGGAAGTGCTTGAATTTGCTGGAGATCAAAACAGAAAGTAACCTCATTTTCTTTGTTTTCCTTTAAGAGCCCATAAGAAGCATTAGCTCTTAATCTGTGTATTCTCTTCTCCATTATAAATTGGTTGACCACTACCAAGTCTTTCACAGCTTTAGCCTTCTCAATTTTCAGCTGAAGATCTATTTTATTGCATGTACTGCAAACGTCAGAAGCTAATGATGAAAATCCGATATTTAATTCATTAAAAGCTCTCCTAAACATAGATTTCTTAACTTTAAGATTATCAAGTACAGAATCATTGTTTATTAGCCACAACTTCTTAATGTTTAAGTCTGCACCAAGATAAATCCTTTTCGATTTTTTTCGATTATAGTGGCTTTCTTTTCCTCTTAAATTTCTCAAAAAAAGGCGGACTGATTCCTTGTTCGCAGCAGATTTGTGAGTCTTCCTATCGCCACCCCTCTGATCCCTAACAGCCTTTCCCTCTTTCACCTTTTTAGAAATATTAGTCAATCTTGTTCCCTTCACCATGGTAATATGCATGAAAAGTTTACTACACACAGGTATAACTTTACCGGTTGATGAAAGTATAGAATATTGTACACTAAAACTTTTAGCCTTTGATTTTTCAGAGGTAGGCCTAGGCCTTCGCCGCTTTATATTACGTTGATTTATCCAACTGGCAATGGTGTTATCTTGCGTGTTTTTGTCAGGTATTTTGTAGAGGATATTTCGAACAAAAATAGCATCTATAGGCCTAACTAATGCACATTTCATACCTTTGTTCATGTGTTTACATGGAACAAACACACGACATCCCACTGGAGTACTGTATCGTTTAAGCTTGGCTCTAGTTTTTTTATCCACAGTCTTTTTATTTTTACGAGATCCTTCATTGGCATCGCCCACTCTCACTAAGTTTTCTTCATCCATGGAAAATTTCAATTTTATTTAATAAAAACTACTATAATAATATTAAAATTAAACCACAGTGCAATACAAACTCAATACTCGCTATCGACATAACCTAGAGGGAAAACACAGACAATGTGTTGACATGGTCAAATCACGTGACCAAATCGGGGCAATCCTATTATCTGAATGGACATGTGGTGGTACGATTGAAACCTACTGTGGACATGATTTCATTTGATTTGGGAACCTAATATTGTGTATTCATTTTAAACAGGACATGATTTTTTTTAACCGAAACCGAAAACACTATAGAATAGGATTCACTCTTTATATTATGAAACAGCTGCTAACTCATTTTTTGATTTTTATGGACATGACTGATTTTGATTGACACCGCCTCATATTATTTTTGGATCACTGTATTTATCTCAATATTTTAGAATACGTCTTTGATATAATACTATAATATTATTCTATTAATACTTTTTTTAAATTATTTTGCGTTTTGTATAAAATTTAACATAAGTGGTTTAACCACTTGTGTTAAATTTGATTTAAAAAGTTTATAGATTTTAAGAATTCTATCAAGTCAGCTACGTATTGAGATTCTCCTAAAAGTTCTTTTGATGTTTCTGGAATGTGGTAATATAGTCTTTCAACTGAGTATATTGAGCAGTCAATCAAAATGTGCTTTACTGTCACTTTAAATTCACAAACAAAACAAACTGGTTCCTCTTCTCTCTTCAACAAGTATTATGTTGTGTTGTAGAAGTGTGTCCTAATCTAAGACGTGTTATTAGGACTTGATGTTGTAGCTTTGAAGGCCAGAAGTTCCATGAAACGATGGAAAATTTTATTTCTATTAATTTATTGGAGTTTTTATTTCATTAGTTTTGCTAAACAAGTGACAATAGATTCGAATTTCAGAAAATGCTGCTAAACGTAAATACAAAATCAAAAGAAATGAGACTAAAAATAAATTGATCAAAAACTGAATATCTAATTCATTTGTTACAAACAGTAGTAGAAGAAAGAAAAGAAAAGACTCACATTTTGTTTCATTCTACTTTGGACAACAACATATCAAAGATAAAGATCATGATAGTGGATAGACTACACAACAATCATCCACACATAACCACAATTGACCGGTTCGAGGTTGTGAGCTCATACTTATATCTGGGATCATTAATCACAAACACAGGGTCATTACAAGAAGAGATTAAACGTAGATGTAATCTAGCAAAAGTTGCCACAGCAAAAATGACCAAAATATGGAAGGACTGTTAGATTTCAAAACCGATAAAGATGAGGTTGATCAACTGCTTAATATTTCCAATACTGACCTACGGATGTGAATCTTGGACTCTGAGACAATCGGAGAGAAGAAAGATAGACGCCACTGAAATGTTCTGTTGGAGACGAATGTTACTAATTCCTTGGACCGACCGTAGAACAAATAATTCAATTTTAAGAGAGCTAAAAGTTAGCCAACGACTCTCTAGTAAAGTCCATCTCCAACAATTAAAATATTTTGGGCATGTTATAAGAGCAAACACAGAAAACATCGAAGGACTCATAATACAAGGAAAGGTAGAAGGCCGAAGATCACGAGGAAGATCCCCAACAAGATGGATAGATCAAATTACAAGAATATGCTACAGACCTATGCATGAATTAAAAGAAATGACCAGAGACAGAGATCTCTGGAGACGGACAATACACGACATTACGTCGACCACTACACTCCCCCTGGTGGGTCAGGATTGAAGAGAGAGACTTTGGACAACATGGCGCGAACTACAATTTACTGATCATCGTTGGGTTACCTATAGATGAGTTAATTACCAAAAAATGTAACAGTTATTGTATAAAAGATTACAGTTATTGTATAAAAGTAATAAAAAATTACTATACTCTTCATTGGACAAAAAAAACTTTTTGCTCGCATATCGATAGTGAAAAAACAAAATCATTGTATCTATGTAAAAATTACATAGACTATGTAAATTGACGTACTCAAACAATGACCTTTTTGAAAGAATCTAGAAGAGCTTTTATCAGTAACCCTGTTTGACATGACAGACGGTTATCTCTTAAAAAATTTCTCTAAAAATACTTCTAGAAATAATAGTTCAATAAAACATCAATATCGTCATTTTTTTAAAGTTTTCTTTGATATCTTGTCTTAGTATCATCTGTTTTTTGTGTCTTTAGTGTTAAAGTCCGAAACCACTTCAATGCTTATGCTACCATAAAGTAATTTTAACCGCAACTAATCAATTATCTCAACTCTCCAGTAACCCATGAACTCCTAGACTGTACGATTTACCTAAGATACATAAGAAGGACATTCTTATTCGTAACGTTGTTAGTTTTGTCATCATCCCAGTTTTTATTTTATCAAAATTTCTACTGAATATCATTAACAAAACTTCAGGCTTTTGAATTATGGTTATACAGAAGAATCCGGAAGATCCCATGGACAGACAAAGTCATCAATTAAGAAGTACTGCGGAGGATGAACACAACCGCGGGTTTGGTCAACATTGTGAATAGTCATAGGCTGCAGTACTTGGGACATATAATGAGAAATTAAGGCAGATAGGAGCTACTCCAATGCATTTTGCAGGGTAAAATTGAAGGAAAAGAGTCCCAGGACGAAGAAGAATATCCTGTTAACCTGAGAGCATGATATAGAAAGACCTCAACGCAGCTATTTCGTATAGCAACCAATAAAATCATCATAGTCAGAATAATCGCCAACGTTCGGAAAGGACAGGCACCCTAAGAAGAAGAATCATTAACAAAGTGACGAACTTTACCCCTTTATACCTTTACAATTAAATCTTCGACACAATATTACTATGCTTTTATTTGGTATCAGAAATCTATTCACTTCTGTCCCTAAATAAAAAACATATGATCTGGTTTCTGGTTCACTCTCTTCTACGATCCATCCATCGCCCATCAACTTGTTTACTATCAACTCTATTATCAAATTATTACAAACTTGCTCAGATCAAAATTTCTTAATTTTTAGCAATAAACATTACAGACAAGCTGCTGGTTTAACTATGGGTAGTTGTCTTTTCCTTTTTCTAGTTGATGTATTTATAGATTATTTATAATCCACACAAATCATCAAAAATTCTGAAATACTAAATTGGTTTTGGGTACGTTGATAACTTTTTAGATTTCGTATCAGATAACTGATACGAATGATTAAATGCTACATTTCGTTTGTCCACTTATACGGTGTCGAAGCATGGACATTAAAAATATCCACCATTAGTCGTCTGAATGCCTTTGAAATGTGGCTGCACAGACGTATACTAAAAATTCCATGGACGGCTATGCTGACAAATGTGGCAGTCCTTGAGAGAGCAAATGCCGCTCGCGAGCTGCTTGATAACATCAAATGTAGAAAGATAGTCTCTTTTGGACACGTAGTAAGGGGAGACCGATATAATATTCTTCAACTTATTATGATGGGTAAAATCGAAGGACGCAGAGGAATTGGTAGAAAGCAGGCCTCTTGGTTGAAGAATATTAGGGAGTGGACAGGAATAAGGAAATCTGAGCAACTCTTTAGAATAGCTCAAGACAGAGACAGTTTCGCCATGTTATCGCTAACGTCAAGGGGACGATAGGGCACGTTAAGAAGAATTTTCTAACTCAGCTGATCAAGTATTTTTTAAAATCAACCAAGTTCACCCCAGTATCAAGTTTACCATGAAAGTAGAGTCATTTTAATCAATTAAGATCATTCATGATCTCACCATCACCAGATTAAATGACCACTTCGACTTCAGTATCTATAGGAAACCCACATAGGCTGATCATGCCATACTCTTTTCTTCAAATCATCTTATGTCACCTAAATATGCAGCTTTCCATAAATGCATCCATCATCTATAGAGCATTCCAATAGCAGTCAATAATAGATAAGATCCAAGCATCATCAATAAACTGATGCATACAAAACCTAGAAATTTCGGTCTGTGTTTATCCATCTTTAAATACCCCATCAATTATATGAATCTTAGTGGTGTTTACTAACTTCAATATTTAATTTCTTTATATTTACTAAATTCAATTAGCTGCGAGAAATAGCTAGTCCAGGGGACACCAAATATGTTCCCCAAAGGTCCGTTTCGAAAACCTACTACACTTCTGCAGTCCGGACACTCAGCACTAAACCAGGCAGTGGCGTAACCGGGGTGGGTTACCCAAAAACCCTCCAGTAGTTGTAATCCCCCTCAGGAGATCATCTTTGTTACGTAGTTGAAACCAGGCAACTAGGCCTCTTCGTTTAGGAAAGGATACATTAGTTTAATTAAATTTAAAATTAATGACTACAATAAGTCTTAAAATAAAGGTAAAACTCCTTACAAAATCAAACTAGAGTGAGAAAAATGACACTTTATATTTTATACAACCTGTCTGAAATTCTGAGTGAGGTTATTTCTACTGATTTTCATTAGGGACCCGAGATGTTCATCTGCCAACCGAGGTCTGTACCGACTTTTAATAAAGTTCATTTTTGGAAAAGCGGCTTTGATCACAGCTCAACAAAAGTTGAGCCAAAAATAGTACACAGTTTCGTTGCCAAAAATTTTAGTTCTGGATGTTTTTTGTCACACACATATTTATTCCAAAATTTGTGCAAGCCAAGCGTTTCTGGAACTATAGTATAAACCTTTCTTAAAGCGAAATCTTCCTGATACTCGATCATTTCCAGCTGAAGGGCAGCGTTGTTACTCTTAAAAACGTCTGCTCCTTCGCTGGCCCATACACCATTAGGCTTGAGTGAAAAACTGTTGCTTAACAGTTGCACAACATTTTATATTAATAGCTGCCCTATTGTAGTTTGGTAAAAGATTATTTTTAGGTAGATACTACCTGAAATTTTGGAAAACCGTTTAGTCGAACTTTCATGTTGTTTAAATTACGAGTACATATTTCTATTTAGTATTAGTACTGTGCATTTTAAAAAAGGAAAAGATATTTATATATTTCGATTTAATTTTACTTTTACACTTTAAATTTTTTACTATATTTTGAATTTAATGGCGGTCCACAAAAAACAAGGTCACGGTCGGGATGCGGACCGCGGTCCGCCATTTGGTGACCCCTGAGCTAGTCAACGACCTAAAAATAAAATTGGCATCTCAAGTGTTGTGTTGTAGTTAAAGAATGAAGGTGTCATTTTAATGTTCCAGAATTGGCACCTAATGATCCAAGTTGCAGCTTTGTTGTTACACACCGGTTTCTAATTTGTAACAGTCTTCTAATAAGACGAATGATGACAGATTGTGAAAAAATACTTTAGTATTAATATGCTGGGCATAATATCAATAACATTAGATATGCGGATAACAAGGTGGTATTCGCTGACAGTTACGAATCTCTCCAGGAGTAAATGAAGAGAATTATAGAAGTGAGTCAGACTCTCTCTATAGACTTTCTCTAAACATTAAGAAAGCAAAATGTATGATGATCTCTAATAACGAACAGCAAATTTTAAGAATAAGTGTATTACTACGATATTATATCTTTCTTATTCTGTTATACGGAGTTGAGTAGTGGACTCTCACGGATGCTACCTGCAAGAAAATTGAGGCTATCAATATTTGGCTTTATTGAATCCTAAAGATATTTTATACAACCTACGTTATTAAGCACTAAAATTACGTTTTATTATAAAATAATGCAAAAAGGAAAAGAGTTGTTACCCACAATAAAAACAGCCAAAATCGAATACCTCGGTTAAATTATCAGGAACAGCAAAATATATTGGTTGCTGTAATTAATTCTACAAGAAAAGTAGAATGAAAATGTGGACCAGGAAGGTGAAGGATTTCCTGGTTGAAAAATCTACGTACGTGTTTTAACACAACAACCACAAATGTTTTCAGAGCAGCAGTATGCAAAATACAGATTACCATGATGGTTGCCAACATTCGAAACGGAAAAAAGGGAATCATGTAAATAATTAACAGGTGAAATAAAAGTAGAATCGCAATCTCTCATAAACATTACAACTTGAAATTGTTCTGAAGCTATTTTCTTGTGGCATTGTAAATTAATTACTATTAAACTGGGAATAAGCCATAATTGTGGCTTATTCCCAGTTTAATAGTAATTAAATTACAACTTGAAAAAAGCAACATATGATCACCAATGTTAAAGACATCAAGTTCGAGAGATTTAGGAACAAGGTGGATTATACAGCCATCTAAAGAAGTAGGAAAAGGCTAAAGTACAGAACAATAAAATGCTGTTCTTAAACAAAAATATTTGTGGTAAGACAAATATTTATTTATCCACATTAAATAAATATTATGTTTTACAAGAATATAATATATCTATGAATTTTACTTGTGCGTAAATTTATCATTCTTTTACATCTCCCATAAAAAGCTCTTTCAACTTAAAGCATCCAGCGCATTTTAAATCGTTAAATATAGTCGTGCACAAGGCAACTTTAAGATTATGTAAATTATATTGAAAGTTTATATAGAGTACGGCTTCCAAACTCTACAAAAGTTTTAAGTAAAGCAAAGCAGAGGAGGTGTGACTAATATTAAATTAATGGAACAACGCTTTCAGCGTAGGTTATGTATATCTTAACAAAGAAAACTTCTTAATTCAAGGTGTACTTATACTGGTAATTATTGTGGATAATTAATACTTGTACACAGATTTTACTGAACAGATTTGTACAGCACAATTAACTTTCAAAAGTTTACTTAGTTTATTAACGCCTCATAATTTTTGTTTAACTAGAAGATTTTTTATTTATTTGTGAACACCTAAAATTATTATATAAAATTAAATTCTTAAAAGTTTAAAAAATTTAATTAAAGCTAACTGCTGTTTCGATTTATTTATGTTTTTTGTCGTCTTCCCATTTCACTCAACTTTTGAAAATATTGACCGGAACCAACTAAAAACTAACAACAATACACCAGGGAAATAAGCAAAAAAAGTACCTTGTTTGTTACACTGAAACGGCCAGGCAAACGACAGTTGTTTTAAGTAGTATGAACTTCTGTAACATAAATCTTTATGTTTCCTGTAGTCGATTTTTTTGACTCACATAATTATTAACAAATTAAGGTCAAAAAACGGTAAATTTTCGCTTTTTTCGTCTATCAGCAAAAAGTACAGCGTTTGAGTCAAATTTGGAAAAAGCAGAAACTTATAAGTAGAGACTGAATTATATGCAAAATGCATGTGCATATATATGTAGTATATTTGTGGGTTTCTTTATAAATGCATATGCTATTCATATGTACTTGATTAAGATCATATTGCGACATATTTGTGGCAATTTGCTCTTTGATTTCTATACATATTTAGATAATAGTTTCGTGGAATTATTCATAACAGGTACTAGGTAAGGTAACTACGAAATAATTTTATTGCAAATATCTGCTAAATCTACAAGTTTTATTTGGGAAAACCCATTTGTGAATTATTTATCAGAAGAATAGGGCCAACATGCAGGTAGGTATTATACAGTAAATTCGTTTTTAAATTCTCTTTACCATATGGCAAAGCAACTTGTGATTGTGAATATTGTGCTTATAAAATAAAAATAATTTCTTTTTTGAAAATATGCCGAAAGACGCGAAACAAAAATCAAGTCTATTGCGGAGTTGGATTGGTGGCAACACTGAAATGAAGATTATAGACAATGAAAGTGTGTTCTGTACTATTTGTAATAAAAAGGTGAGTCCACTTATATTTTAATGATTCAAAAATTTAATTTAAAATCTTATTTTTGCAGGAAAATCGGTATACCTATACTAAACATGTAAAAGTTTGACTATTGGCGGTAGTTTTCGTTTCGAGAAAAAAAATGTAAGTCTTAAAAAAAGTCTTAAAAAAAATCTTAAAAATTTGAAGTCCAAATTATTGCATTAGACTCCTTTTTACTAAACCTTTATATTACAGATTCCACGTGAAAAAAAATTCCAAATTTTCCAACACCTGAAAACGACTCTCCACCATTGCGGGTAGAAGTATATAGGGAGATGCTTCCCGATATCCCTTTGCCACCGGAATCAGTGTTGACTAGATGGGGGACGTGGTTGAATAGTGCCATATTTCTTGCAAATAATTATATTGATATCAAAAATGGTATATCAAATTTTCATCCTTCTTGTTGTATTGCTGTTCAGAAATGTCAAAATATTTTTAGTAAGAATTCTGTTGAGAATGAACTGTCCTATATAAAAGCAAATTTTGACATAATTATAAACTCTATTACAAAACTAGAGAGTCAAAAATTATCTTTAAATGGGTACTATTTTTGGGTTTACATGGGTCCCCATATAGAAGGTAACCGTATGGCGTCATCTCTTTTATTAAAAGAGACCTGTACTTTTACTTAAAAGTACAGGTCTCTTGAGACTTTTATTAAAATTAATTTTGTGACCTGTAGAAAGATGGTGTTGACCGAGAGCTGAAATTGAATCAGAATTGCGAACAGAAATGGAATGTTCATAAATCCTATTTTGGATTCTACGATTTGCTTGGCCTATATAAGATCGGAAACAGTCTGCACAAGGAATTTCATAAACTCCGTGCTGTTCATTTTTAATATTTCTTTATCTTTGATTGATCATCGGACACGAGATGAAAGTTTTTGTTGGGGGGTAAATATTGTTTTTATTCATCTTGGTTTAAGAATTTTGTCGATTTTGTCAGTGACACCTTTGATATAATAAAGAAGAGCTTTCGTATGATAAGGGGATATATATATATATATATATATATATATATATATATATATATATATATATATATATATATATATATATATGTATACATATGGATATTTCTTGATTTTTATCTGTGATGATGTTCTCCTGTTGATCTTGCAGTTTGCGAGCTGTGTTGGATTTTTAAAGACTAGCTGCGTGTTTTACCTTTTTATGCATATTAAATGTCATCATCAATGGCGCTACAACTCTTCGTTAGTCTTTGCCGCATTTACAATTGCATTCGATTTTTGTCGGTCCTGTGCCAGTAATTCTTCTTGTAGATCTTCTGTACCTGCATCTATTCACCTTTTTCTAGGCCGCCCTACAGACCTTCTTCCATCTGGCCTTTCCCAGAACACATTGTTTATAAGGTGATTGTCGTTCCTGTGTATCACATGCCCTGATCATCTGAGTCTATTGGCCTTTGTATATCTGACTACATAGTTATTACTACAAAACATATTAAATGTATCACGTTTTTATTCCAATAACCCTATCTCTTCACACTGTATTTTCAACTAATTTTCTGTGGCGTTTCGTATTTTGGTTCCGATTTGTCTCTGAATATTTTGTACATTTTTTTGTTATTCTTTGATTTTCTTTCTTCTTCCATGAGTTGAAGTATATTGTCATTCATCCAACTTTTCCTCTTCTCTTTATTTTCTATTAGATATTGTTCTCTGAACTTGTTAAAAGTTTTACATATATTCTGAAGTGATTCTTCTGGATCATATGTTTGCTCCATGTTACTTAGCTTTTCTGAAAGAATCCGTGTGACTGTCTTATTTGTTTCCCTATCTGTTAGTCTTCTCATATCACATTTTTGTTATTTTTCAATTTTATAACCTTTTTTAAATCTAAACCTAAATTGATCAATAACAAGAATATGATCTGACGATACGACAGCACCGGGGTAATTTTTAACTGATAGGAATCCGTTACGAACATTCTTGTTTACCATTATGTAATCAATTTGGGTTCTTATTATGTTTCCTGATTGACCTTGCAGAGTGACCCAAGTTTCACCTTAACACAGTATTGAAAATGCTGTTTCCTATTTCCATTTGCCAGTTTTGGTCCACCCCTAGTATTTCATTTCCTCGTTAACACCCATATCTGGGAGGCATTCCCCTATTTGCCACGTGGGGAATCACCTGATGGTGGATCTACCAACCGCAAACGAGGTAAGGATGTTCATCACATAAACTAGATTAGTATCGATAAAAGCTCCACAACGCTAGATTATCTTATCTCTAATCATTATCTTCAGAATAAAATTAGCATAAGTCGGTCAGATAGCTCAGCGGGCTGTGCGGCTGCCTCTCATTCGCTTCACTGTCGAATGGTTTAGTGGATGTGGGTCGAGCCCCAGCTCGGTGTACAGAAAACAAAAAGTCTAACACAGCAGTTTAAAATTCTAGATGAATCTGCGGCTTAGACTAGGATATGCTGGGTTCTGATCGGCCTATGATGGAGCAGTATGACAAGAGATAAGGGCTTGCGGCTCGGTGATACTCCTCCATAGATCCCTACCGGACGGGCGTAACGCCTAAAAAACCGGATATAATATATTATATATATATATATATATATATATATATATATATATATATATATATATATATATATATATATATATATATATAAAATTAGCATAAAATTTTTCTACGTGATATAATACCCAATGCTACTATACGTAAAAGATCGGGAGTAGCAGAGGTTATTGAAAGGATAACAACACTAAAGTGGAACTGGGCAGGTCATGTAGCAAGATCAGTTGATGACCGGTGGACAAAAAGAATTTTGGAATGGAGACCCCGAATACAAGCTAACAGAAATAGAGGTCGACCCCCAACGAGATGGACAGATGACATAAAAAGAGTGACTACAAATTGGATTCAGATGGCGCAAAATCGGACTAAGTGGAAAAGCATGCGAGAGGCCTATGTTCACAGTGGACGTTAGAGGCTAGTTGATGATGATGATGATGAATCATTTTATAGAAGACTTTTTGCTGGAGATTAAAATAAAAAAATCGTAAATAGATCGAGTAAATAAAATCATAACGCATATGGGTAGAAATTATTAAAAACTACTACAGCATAGCAACATCAGATTAATGCATGGCTTTTAAAGTGTGGTACACAATAAAAACCTATCAATACTGGCACTAAACGTGTTAAAAAATTTAAACCAAAAATAAAACGAGGATATATTGATACTATTCAAAATATAATTCGTGTCGATAGGGTTAGGCGAAACATGGGGAATGTATAAATTATTTTTGAGTGCGAAAAATAAAGTAATTTTAAACACGTTAGGCACCCGCAGCAAAAATAGAGAAAAAACAAACGAGCAGAAACGCTACGGTTTAAATTTAACCAAGTTTAATTTTGAAAAATTAAAAGGCACTTGTCCATTCTCCACTTCCATTTCGCAGCGGAGTACACACTATTGAAACACGCTCCTTTCGTCCCGTTTAATAAATCCAACTATTCCGGAATTGAGCCATTTTACAATCCATTCATCCAGTGCCGTTTAGACGGGAACAAAACATGCCAGCAGCAAACTTTTCTCTACAGATGAATTGAGCTCATACATCAGCATAAATTGGGCGATTTTCCCGGTTTCTCAAGAAAAATTATAAGCCTATTCTCACAGACTGTCGGCAATTTACTCTGGTCAAATTAACTGGGCATAAAACGGACCACCAAGAAGAGATTAGTTGGTAATTCTCGAGCAATTAGTTTTTTTTATACCTTGAGAAGAAAACAAAAGAAATTTTGCGCATAACAATTAACTATCAAATTTTCTGGAAAACTCGTTGGAAATTCATATTTTTTTGTAAGAAAATCGGATCGTTTAGGTCATTTAATCAATTTGTATTTTTTGATGTAAATAATTTTAAAAGAGACTTTCTAGTTTAATAAATAAAATTAAAAAAACAACTAAAAAGCTAATAATTATTTACATAATGAAATTTTTTAATGTAATGAAACTATTTTTTTATCATACCCTTCACAGAGAATATTTTTGTAAATTAAAGTTTTTGTAACATTTTAACTTCCAATCAAAAAATTGTTCAAACATTAAAAAAATATATTGACATAACGTTTAAAATATTCTACTTGTCTTTTTCTTCTAAATATGTCTGTCTTCTAGATAAGTAGGCGACCACATTGACCCATCTTATTCTATTCACAGCAGCTCGAAATAGATCATTTGACGTTAGACCAGTCCATTTCCTAAGATTGGCCAGCCAGGATATACGTCTACGTCCAGGACCTCTCTTACCCTCAATCTTGCCTTGTAGAATCAACTGTAGAATTTGTTTAGTAGTCATATTGTGACCGAAATAAACCAATTTTCTGTTCTTTAGGGTGTTAATAATTTCTTTGCCTTTTGTTAGCCTCTGAAGAATAGTTATGTTACGTGTATGGTATATATATATATATATATTATATATATAATATATATATATATATATATATATATGAGACTCTCAACATACGTCGGTAGCATTTTAAATGTCTCTAATCGTTTCTATGACATCTTCTGTAAGGTTCCAGCTTTCTATTCCATAGAGGAGGACACTAAAGACTAACATCTAAGAATTCTTATGCGTATATTGATACTTACAGATAAGTTGCAGAGAATCTTCCTCAGCCTGTTTTCAATACGAGTTTTTATTTCGTAGCTGTGATCCCAAGTATCTTTAATATTTCAGCCCGAATAGCATATTTGTTCCACTTTATTCTAAAGGTGCATCGCCTATTGTAATTTGGGCGTTTATGTTTGGTGTTCTTACTAATGATCATTATTTTTGTCTTCTTGCAATTTACTGTATTTGTTACATATTTCTACAACGTTATCCATCATCCTTTGGACCTCCTGCGCACTATCTGCCAGCAACATTGTATCGTCTGCAAGTCTAATATTATTTAGAAGTTGGCCATTTACCGCAATCCCATCTTCTGATTGGTCCAAGGCCTCTCTAAAGATGTTTTCAAAGTATATGTTAAATAATCCCGGTGACAATATGCAACCCTGTCTAACTTTTTCTTCGTCTGTGAAGATCTCGGACAGTTCATTTTCTAATCGCATTCTTGCTTTTTGTTGGAGATATAAGTTTGAGATCAGTGTTACATCCTTACGATCGAGTTCTGATGTTTTAAGGATATCGGTTAGTTTCCCATGTGGGACTTTATCAAATGCCTTTTTGAAATCAATGAATCAACGCAGTTGACATCTCTAGCTCTCTGTATTAAAACTTGCAAACTTAGAAGTGCTTCCCTCGTTCCTCGTTTCTACTTGTGACTAGGCGTTAAATTACCTTTAATAGTTTAGACTTACTTTATCTTAATCTTTAAGGCATTAATCATGTTCTACACTTCTGGAGATAACGCTATTGAATTATGTTATTGTACTCCTATATTGTCACCAAATTTCGTTCGTTTTATGTATTTTTAATTATGGTATTGTACAATTATTATTTCTTAAATCGTAAATAATGTGTCCTTGATATGCTGTTCTCATTAATATTGATTTTTTTTTATTGATAACCTCTTCTTTAAGTATTTTATCAATATCTTATTTCAATTCAAAATCATTTGTTCCTTCAAAGTTAATTGCTTTAAGCATGTTTGAAGATTTAATATTTATCAAATCATTGGTTAAGAGTGTCAATCCATTATAACAGATTTTACAGGAGAGCATAAAAACTGCAGCAGCAATGAACAATCATTGTTCGATTAATTAGCAATATCTACAACAT
This sequence comes from Diabrotica balteata, assembly GCA_918026665.1. Taxonomy (NCBI): domain Eukaryota; kingdom Metazoa; phylum Arthropoda; class Insecta; order Coleoptera; family Chrysomelidae; genus Diabrotica; species Diabrotica balteata. The sequence goes on from OU898279.1 coordinate 131,029,724, forward strand.
CAAATATAATTCCAAGTATGTAATATATGTATACATCCATAAACCGATTTTATCAACGCAATTAATGTTTATTTACACTTTTTAGGAGTTAGCAAAATTTCCTAATATGTAATATTAAATCTTTTGGACTTGATAAAAAAAAATATAAGCAAGTATACAAAGTGCTATATTAGAAATCATTTTAAATATGTAGTTATTGTTTTACATAATATTATTCATGAGATAGATCATCGTAGAAAGTATGATATTCATTAGGTAAAATATGTTTTAAATCCATTAGGTCATTTTACTTCCTACTTGAAATGTTTAGTCTTTTAGAATAAAATTGGTCTAGTTATGTAATGAACAAGGTACAATTCCGGAGCTGATCCTCTGAGGTAATATTTTCCAATCATCGCCAAACCGTAATTTATAATCAATTTAGCCGTTTGCATTATATCTTACCGCACAACATTTACAACCTAAAATAATTACATAATAAAGAATTTAAATAAAATAAACACTTGTGAAGACGTACTTTTGGGTCACTTTTCTACCGGGACGGATACTTTTCATAAACTCAAGTTTCTTCATTGACTTATGATTTAAATGAATGTATGATTTAAATAAGTTACATTATATTTTTTTGGAATCTTTCGGGCAGATAGACATATTCCCACGTAATCTGCTGGCACGTTTATTTTTTTTTGCTCTTTAAACACCATTCTGTGATTGTGGAGTGCATGGAGTCTGCCTCCATTTGGGCGTGTCCAACTTCTAAGTCTTTCTTAGGTTGTCCTGTCACTGTATTCAGTAAGGCGTTTGAAACAGTTACGTTTCTACCTTAGTAGTTACAGCCATCGCTATACAAATTTAGTTTTGTGTCTCCGTAATCAGTAGTTCGATCAAATGTAGGCAAAATTTTGTTGGTGATAAAGTCGGAAAATATGGTGGCAAACTCTTCTGCAGAAATATTACCTTTCGTCTAATTCCAAATGGAACAAAATCCATCTTTTTTCTATTTCTTGATTTGTTGATTGGTAAAAATGACACAACACTATCAATTAGTGTTTTTTTGGCTCCCCATTCCAAACTCCAGAAATGATCCAAAATACTTCTTCGAGCTGTTTCTGAAATTAATGTGCACTTCATTTGGTCAGTACTTTTTTACAGGAGCACCTCGGTTTATGTACGTGGTTCTCTTTTTATATTATACGTCCATTTACCGTTTTTAAGACCTTGACCTAGGTATGGAGATCCATGTTCCCTAAGTTTAAGATTTTGTTGTGAAACCCAATTTTCTTTATCTACTTGAAACCTTTTTCTTCTCTTTTGGCTTTTTGTTGGATATCCTTCAAATAAGCAATCACTATCAGAACTATCTGAATATGGAACCAGTTTTAATGGACTTTCATCTTCACTGTCACTGATACGTAAGTTTTTCTCAATCTCAGTTGTATCCTGATGCGATGAACTCGTATCACTGCCGATAACATTAGAATCAGCTACTAATGTGTTTTCTTCTATTATTGAGGTCTCGTCACTATTACTAGATTTTGCATTAAAAAACTCATTACAAACTTCTTTTATTACAACATTTTCTACGACAATAAATGTAGAATTTGACAATAGAGGAGAATGAGCTTGAAATTCTTCATTGATGACAATATCATTTTGAAGAGCAGTAACCAAATCGACCATTTTTTTCCACGAGACATCTATAACCAAATGAAAACTCTGTTTATTTATTTTAAAACTACTATAACAATATTATTATGATTCACTCAAAAAAAATGTATAGCTAGTAGATAGAAAACAAACTATCGAAGTCCATGCATTTTCTGATCATAAGAAATTAATAAATAATAAAAGCTGCCAAGTCCATGCACAAACACGTGTGGTTCAAAACCAGTAAAATAACAGAAAAATCACAGTAATATTCATATTATTTTATTTTATAAAAGAAATACTGACGTTTCAGTATTTTACACCGACGAACGCTGTTTTGAATTAATAAATTTGATAAAATATGGCTGTAACCTTACTATTGCACTAACTTCTGTCTGTACGGCATCGATTTACCATGACTAAGTAACAACGGACTTGTCAGAATTACACTTAACGTTTTTGGCGACAGTATAAAGCATAATTTCTTGCGACCAAATTGTACGAAAACATAAGTAAAGCGGAGTTATCAGATTTTACTATATAATGCGAAATCTTATCTACATTTTGACTAAGCAAAAATCACAAAAGGTCCAAAACGTGGACTTAGCAGATTTACACTCTTAACCGACGAAATGCACTATTCTAGTGTATGTTTTGGTATCCTAACAGTTAGTATTCTTGTATGTCTAGTAGCGTTTAGCGTTTTTATGCTATTGACTTTCTTTTGTTGTAGTTATTTTCTATCTATTTTTTAAGTTTTTTTAATAAGCCTTTTATAGTATTTAAAAGGCACAATGTGTATTGTGATACACCACCGGGAGGTGGTGTTGAACTTCTGCCTATTATAAATCTCCAGCTGTTGCGAATTACATGGTGCGAAACCTATGTGATATAGTAATGCGCTATTTTCTTTGCATTTCCATACGTACTTTTCATTGCGTATACACTATTTAGCTCCCTTATAAACTACATAATTCTTTCTACAGTTCTCTCGCTTTCTCTATAAGACTTTCTATACCAGATAAAGTTGTTTCACTTTCCTTCCGTCTTGAGTTTTCTGTTCTCTTTTATCACCATAGTATACCATTTATAAGGTTCTAATCTTTCTCACTAAGCAGCATTAAGTAAGCATCTCTAATATGATCCTCTTACCTAAGCCTCTCTCGCGTTGCTGTCTTCGTCTTATCCAACCATTACATATAAAAATAGTATGCTTGCAGTGTCTTCATACTCTTTTGTACAATAAACACTTAGAATAAACAAATATTAGTTGCCTACTTGTTAACAGGTTTCAGGGAGAAACCAAAACAACCATGTCTTTTAAATAATTTTGGCATATAATATCTGGCCTTCCGATGTTTGCGGACCATGCACATCTTAAGATTTGTTATTAGGCGCCGATTCTAGTTTGCAATTTCAGCATTCAGCACGACACGGTGATCCTTGCCAGTACCATAGACGAATTACAACAAGTAATGGAAAGACTTTATTCAGTTAGTGAGGAATACGGCCTGAGCCTCAACTTCAAGAAGACAAAGTGGATGCTGATAAGCAAAAAGCAACAACCTGCTCGACAATTACGGATAAGTAACATACTAATTGACCATGTAGAATCTTATGTGTACCTTGGCACCAACGTAAATGCAAAATGGGAACAGACCATAGAAATTAAGGCGAGAATAGAACGAGCTAGAGCAGCATTTAGCAATATGAAAAAGCTCCTCATAAGCAAGGATTTGTCTCTTCCCCTAAAACTACGTCTAGTTAAATGCTACATTTTTCCGATCTTGCTGTATGGCGTGGAGGCCTGGACGCTGACGGAGACGCTAACGAGAAAACTAGAAGCATTCGAAATGTGGATGTACCGACGCATTCTTCGTATATCCTGGACCGAACATGTCACCAACATAGAGGTACTCCAAAGAATCGGAAAGGAGAAAGAAATCGTGAATACAATTAAACAAAGAAAGCTTGAATATCTAGGCCACATATTGAGACACGATAAGTACCGTCTGCTACAATTGATTGTCCAGGGAAAAATAGACAGTAAGCGAGGGCCAGGCAGGAGAAGACACTCGTGGCTCCAAAATCTGCGGAAGTGGTTCGGGCTCACATCGGTCGAACTATTCAGAAGCGCCGCAAACAAGATCAAAATTGCCATGTTAATAGCCAACGTTCGCAACGGACAGGGCACTTGAAGAAGAAGAAGTAGAAGAATTTCAGCATTCACCCTCTCTTTAGGGCTTCGGTCTCCCTCTAGTCCTTTTGTCTCCTAATATTCATCTGCTCCTTATTTATTAGATCTGTACCCCGTATAGTACTGCCACTGCATCTGTTGATATTGTCCGGTAACCATTACAATTCCTTAAGAGTGCTTTTATTGTACTGGACTTTCCCAATTTTTAAAAAGGTATTTTTGATTTCCAAAAACCTCCTTCTATTTCTGCACTTCATATAAAATATCGAATCCGAGCAAAATTCGACATAAGTCTACCTAGGACGTCAAATACCGTTCTTTCTCCCTTAACAATGTTCTCGACAATCCTGAGATTTTGCTGTTGAATTAACCCAAGCTAACGCACAGTCTAATTCTTTAGAATATGTACCATCTCTACAATGATCTCTAATTCTCCCAGTGTACGCCGTCCGTGTAACATCACTGCTTATATTTTTGTAGGATTTCATCCAGTTCCTCTTATTATATTCAGAGTGTAATTTGCTTAATTTCTTCTTATTCATCCTTCCTTTTGATTACTCTTTCATTGTAACCACTGCTTCGAGTGCCACACCTTCGACCTAGTAAACAAACTTTTACGCTTTGGGGCATTTGCTGAAACAGCATCACATCAAATTCTAGATAAGACCCCAGACCGACAACAGATGGACATCTGCGCTCTAACGAATCAGCGCATAGGGGACACGCTGTCAAGAACAACAAGTGTTTTAGGTATTTTGAGATGCACCGCTCGATGATTGTTGACAATACCTACTTTCATAGTGAAACTCTCAATTAGCTGGTTCCAACATGCTTCCGATGGAACATCAACATATAAGGCTTCTTACTATATCACACGCACATAGCGTGTACAACTCCAGTTTTCGACTACATTAGATGCGGGCTACTTGCGAAGCCCTACTTTAATAAATGCAGTAAGATAAAAGTGCACAACAAAAATAAATCATTGGAATTGGTGCTTTAGTAACACGTAATGGGTAAAAAACATTCCACAACTAGGTTGTGGCATGAATATTGGAATTGGCATTTATTAGATACAATATTTGGGAGATCAATGGAAAATTCTTAGGTTAGTAGATAGTCTTTAAGATTTGTACATCAAAAATTGTAGATTAGATTAAGGCTATTAATATTATGCTTTAAACAGAAAACACACCTGACTTTTCTATAAATTACTCTTAATACTCTTAATTAAATTTTCCTTAATAGCACAAATAAATTACACGTAATAAATATTTTCAAGCCAAACTTATATCAAGAACATAGTAATATCACATACAAAATAGTAATTATTTAAGCTTGCATCTGCTTCCAACGTCTTATTGATGCTAATTACCACCACAAACGAAGCCTCATTAGGAATGACATTTATAATTGTCGTGGGGACATTGTTTATGCATATCGAATTTAATTGGTAAGGGTGACTCACTAATTAATGCAAATACAATTACATGTCATAAACCTTATATACAAGTATTTTATTCCACTATATTGATTTATGCATATAGTTTATAACGTTAAATATAACTTTGAGTAAAACAACGTGAAGATGATTTCTAGAATTATAATAAACACATTATTAATATTTCAAATTTAACAAAATTAAAGAAAGGAATTAATTTTGAATGACTAATACGAAAGATGGAAATTATCTAAATCTTGACAAAATCCGCATGTTACATGAACACTTCAAGGAAAACAAATAAGGGTCCAGATTTCCAGGATATGAAATTTTATAGATTATATATCTTCTTCTTGAGATATCATGAGCAGGCGTCTATTGTACATTATCTTGTCAGGTAAGATGTTAGATAGCCAGGATTAAAGTTCTGTGGATTCCTGACTATTGGCGAATATTACGCAGCTATGATATCTTTTTGACATGACATATTACGCATCCATGACAAAAAAAAATGTTACGGAACCTCAGAAACTATTAGCTCGACAGAACTCACGACGACGACTCTGCAAATGAAAAATGGAATTAAGATTAGGAACATAAAATATATGAACCCCGTACTGAGCTGGAGCACTCACATCTTTACTAGACGTAGTGAACACGTACAAAGTAAATGTTTTAGCACTGCAGGAAGTGCGGTGGACAGGAACTGGCACTCTTGACAAGAAAACTCATTTCATATATTACAGCTACAATAAAAGCCAACACATAGATGGGGTGTGAATTAATTGTAAAGCGAAGAACAAAAGGCCTTGTTATTGACAGTCAAAGAATATGCTATTTGCGCTTTAAAGGGAAAATCTTTATTCACAGTTTGATCAATGCACGTGCCCCAACTAATGACAAACCAGAAGAAATAAAAGAACAGTTCTTCGAAGACCTAAAGCAAGCCTACAGGAAATGTCCCAGAAATGACATTAATATTGTATTAGGTGACATGAATGCAAGAATAGGATGTGAGCGAGTTTTCATGTCCACGATAGGAAAGCATAGCCACACACAACATCACTAGCGTTAATGTATTACGACTGATAAACTTAAAGACGTAGTTACTCAATATGACAGTCACTATCACCAATTTTGAACATAAGAACATATACAAGGTAACTTGGACCTATTCTGATGAAAGAACAACGAGTGGGATTGATGACATCTAAATAGCTTCAAGGCATGAAACAGACGTAATAAACTGCAGAACATTATAGAGGCGCAAACCTAGACTTGCATCATTGCCTAGTGATCTCAACATTGAGGGCTAGAATTTCAAACAGCAGTAAAGAAAATAAAATGGATATAAAAAAATGGAATGTGCAAAAAGATGAGTGATGCGACGATTGCAGAACAGTACTAGAAAAATGTCATCAACAGAAATCAAAATGTAAATGAAGAAGGCCAGACAGACATATAGGGGAAATAGAAACCGTTAAATTATAAGTTTGACGATGATTGCAAGAATAAAACAAAAAAGATGAAGCACACAAATAGATGCTTACCGAACGAACTATAACAACTGTAGATAATTACCAGACAATGAGAAGAGAAGGAAAAAGGATACACAAAAGAAAAACTAAACCACCTAAATGATGAATATAAATATATACAAAACCTCAACAGAAAGAAAGAATTAAGAGCATTCTATAAGTTACAACAGAAACAATCAAGCACCACCAGACAATGCAGAAGTCAGAATGGCAACCTATTAATAACAAGGACAGATGTATTGAATAGATGGGTGAAATACTTTAACCAGGCACTTAATATAGAGGATGAAAAAGAAAACCTGGAAGACGAAAGAGATGAGATAGAGGAACAGACAGAGGGAAGAGTGACCACCAATGATTCTTGAAGTTAAAGATGCAGTTAAAAAGCTATCTAGAAACAAATCACCCCAAATAGATAATTTCCCAGCTAAACTATATAAAAAAAGGTAGCCACGATACCATAATGGCATTACAGCAGCTTATAAAAGAAATATGACACATAAATCCCTCCCCAATAATTGGAATATTGGAATACTTTGCACCATACACAAAAAAGGAAATATCTTTGAATGCTTTAAGGAATTACAATTCTAAATGTAGCGTATAAAATATTTGTCACAGTATTATGTCACCGTATAGCACCATACGCAGAATGGATAATAGGAAAATACCGGACTAGTTTTATAGGTGGTAAATCGACACATAATTAGACTGCAGCAAACAAATTTTGAGAAAAACACTGGAATATGGCATTGATACTCATCATAAATTTATAGACTATAAAGCAGCGTACGACTCTGTGAATAGAAGAGAAATGTTCAAAGCAATCAAACAGCTATGAATACCAAGTTAGTTGGTAAATTTAACAAAATCAACTCTTGAAAAAGTTGAATATAGAGTACGAATTCAGGGGCAACTGTATAAACTCTTTAAAACAAATAACGGGCTACGCTAGGGAGACCCTCTCTCCTGTATACTGTTAATAATAATCTGACTCTGGAAAAAGTAATACGTATGTCACAAATCACAACCACTGGTTCAATATATAATAAATCAGTGCAAATCCTGGCCTATGCTGATGATATTAATATTGTTGGGAGAACGGAAATTGCTGTACGAGAGGCGTATGTAGTATCAAAAGAATCAGCTACAAAAATAGGTTTAATAATAAACACCAACAAAACAAAGTATATGAAAATAAGCACGCAACCACAAATCCTACGACCACTTGTTATAGAAAACGACGTCATCGAAGCAGTGAACGAATTTGTATACCTGGGAGCGCTCCTTAACACTGAAAATAATACTACCGCAGAGATAAACCGCAGAATTTGCATGGCCAACAGATGATATTTTGGGGTCAATCTTCTCGTTAACCCAGATATTACTACCGTCCTTTTAAAAGGCAGTGTAAATTATGCGTAATTTAGGTTAGTACAGCTACCAACTGATAGATGGCTCTAGATGGAGTGTTTTCAAGAGCCAGCATTCGACAAGTTTTAACGATTTTAGTGCGCGCACATGCTGTAATTGTGAGGTTATCTGTGTAAATTGCCAGGTTTTGGACTACAAAATGGATGCTTATAATTGGAGGTAAGTCTAGAATTAAAAAACTGTTATTTCACGGCATTGGCATGTGGATTATTGTATAATAGGGACTTATGTACGTATATTCTTGGCTCGAATAGTTGTCACGTTGTTTCAAAGGCTCGCCGCTTGGGATTTCATTTTGTTCTTTTAAAAGGACGGTAGTAATTAGTACTACCAACGTGCGTATTGTTTCAGGAGGCCTCTCAAATTGCATGAGCTATTAGAAGAGCTTGATTCTGATGAAATCCCAGTCCCTCCAGATGGTTTGATCATATTTCCCCCAGAAAATGCCAATGATGATGTCACCGATTGCGACTCCGGCGATGAAGAACTAACTACAATAAATAATTTACCGGGTAGTCAGATGAGAAACGATGTAGAACTTGTTTTTGACAACGCGACTGAATTACCACAAGATTCTGTGAATTCCAGCCTACCAGAAGAAGATTCGGATGATGACAATATACCATTGGCTTTGTTTCTTTCCAAGGAAAAGCTGCCCCATCAATTAGAGAAGAGAATATCTGCACACTGGATTCAAGGAGACTTGTATCAACACCCTGATTGTACTTACTGGAAAACTCAATTTGGACCGAAAATGACTCAGTCGCCGATGGAAATTTTCAATTTGTTTTTTGATGATGAAGTCATCAATTTGGTTACCGAATACACTAACATCTACGCAGGACAAAGAAATCTTTTGAACGACATTACTCAAAATGAGATTCGATGTTTTATAGGCGTTCTTGTATTGAGTGGTTATGTGGTTGTGCCGAAAAGGTACATGTACTGGGAAAATCGTGACGATTCGCACAACGCAATGGTGGTAGCTGCTATATCTAGGGATAGATTTTCCCACATAATGAAAGTTTTGCATGTTTGCAATAACTTGTCATTAGATAAATTTGATAGATTTGCCAAGATGCGACCCCTGTTCGACGTAATAAACAAAAAATTTATACAATTTTCCCCTTTAGAACAACATCACAGCATAGATGAGGCAATGGTTCCGTATTTTGGTCGCCATCCCACAAAACAATTCATCAGGGGAAAACCAATCCGTTGGGGGTACAAAATGTGGGTAGGAGCCCTTCGTCTGGGATACATAGTTTGGTTTTCTCCTTACCAAGGTAATTCCACTACAATACCTGAACAATATAAAGTCCTTGGATTGGGTGCATCAGTAGTTCTATCCTATGCAGACAGATTGAATGAAGTATGGCCTCAAAGGCGATTCCATCTTATTTTTGATAATTATTTTACTTCTATTCATTTACTGCATGAGCTAAAACAAAGAGGCATATTTGGTACAGGCACTGTAAGGGAAAATCGCACCATGAAATGCCCTTTACCCTGTTCATCTATTATGAAAAAAACTGAACGTGGTAAATACGAGTATCGTCTTGATAAAAATACAGGAATAGTGGTTTGCCGCTGGCATGATAATAATATCGTTTCTATTGCTTCCAATTTTGTACCAGTAATGCCTTGCTTCTCTGTAAAGAGATTTTCACAAGCAGAGAAAAAACATATTCAAGTTCCTCAACCAAATATTGTTAGAATATACAATAACTTCATGGGTGGCGTTGATCGCAGTGACCAGAACATCAGTTTATATCGAGTGTCCATAAGAGGAAAGAAATGGTATTTTCCCCTTTTTGCTCATTGCGTTGATATGGCTATTCAAAATGCGTGGCAGATTCACAAAACTCAAGACGGTAAACTGGATCAACTTGAATTTAGAAGATCTATTGCAACTAATATTTTGGAAACTTTTAAAAAAGAAACAAAACGCGGACCTTCTAAGCGGAATTCGAATTCGGTAGCCAATTCAAGATATGACGGTATTAACCACTTGGTTCTTTATCAAGAAAAGCAATCGCGATGTGGATATTGTCACAAAAAAGTCCAGTTTTTGTGTGAAAAGTGCAAAATACCTTTACATCCAAAATTTTGTTTTAAATCCTTTCATTCTTTGTAAATTGATACTAATAAAATATATATGATATCTGGTACCGTATATTACTACCGTCCTTTTAAAAGAACATGTCAAAACTTGACAGGTATCGTCATAAAAAAATATATGATTGTGTTTTTTGGTTCCATATGCTATAATTTCCATGAAAATTCGAAATTAATTCAAAATGTTAACAATAAAAGTTTTAGTAATATCTGGGTTAAATTCACAATTATATCAGAAAATAAAAATCAACTCTACAAAACAATAATACGCCTAGTCCTAACATATGGTTCAGAGACCTGACTCTAACAAAAAATAATGAAAACATATTAGGATGTTTCGAAAGAAAAGTACTAAGGCGAATCTATGGAGCAGTGAATGACAATGGAGTGTGGAGAAGACGATACAACTTCGAACTTTATAGAATATACCAGGAACCTGATATCGTAAAACATATTAAGATAGGACGTCTGAGGTGGATAGGACATGTAATGCGGATGGAACAAAATGACCCAGCTAGAAAAACGCTTCTGGATAGACCCATTGGTCAGAGAAGAAGAGAAAGACTCTAGAAGACTAATAACATCGAAGAAGACATGAAAAATATGGTAATACGTGCTTGGCGGAGAATGGCGCTGGATGTGGACGACTGGGGAGAAATTTTTGAAAAAAATAATGATGACATTTTTTTAAGGCCTAGACCTCTCTTACCCACCATATTTCCTGGCTCTATAGATTTTTCCACTTCTCTCTCCTTGGCATACTGGCATCTCTCTCATTTCAATAATCTCTTGATCCATCGCTTTGCTATCATTCTAGCTATGTGCCCTACCCATCTCTATTTTAGTGTGTCTAAACTTTTAGAAAGAACCTTTTCCTGACCTTCTTTTTCTTACTCTGAATATAAAAATTTACTTTATAATAAAAAGTTTGCTATCCTGGAGGCCCAGGATGCTATATTTTAAAAGACATTTGGTCCAACTGGGCAGTAGAATGGTATAAAGGATATTGTACAAGTAATTTATTCTATTTTAGAATTATTGACACAAGAAAACATTAACAGACAGTTGACAGTTTTTGAATTGTTCTGTCATTCAGTTAAAGATGTTATCAAGTATTATAATATTTGTTGCTATTTTAAAATAAAAGTTATTTTTAAAAAATGTGACATAATTCAAAATTGACTTCGTAGTTTCTACGTTCGCTAATAACCTAGTTTAAATTAATTTTATAATAAGTATAATATGAACAACCTTTTTCAGAAGAAATTTATATACTTTTACTTATCTTAGTCTTTTTTCATAGTTTTGGATTTATGTATTTCATCTATGTTTTTTTCTGGCTTACTTTCTCATTCCAATAGACCATGATCTGTTTTCCGAATTAACTTCAAAGTTCATTGAATTATCTAGTATTTCCTTTATATATTTTAGAAGCTATTTTCATTATTTTATCACCTTGTGAAATTCATTTCTGGGATTAAAACTTCAAAAATTCGTTTAAATTTACACACTTATAAAGTTAACATCATTATCAGATACCGTAATGTTCACTAATGAAGGATAATAATAAGAATAATAACATTAACTATCACAGAGTTATCTTATAAGCTATCTTCTCCCTTTTCATCTTTGTAAGAGAGTAAATAAAGCATCCCGATTTAAATGCATCCGTTTCGAAATGGAGCTCTGGAGACTCCATGCCTGCTTTTACCAGCTCATTAATTTGTAAATGAATTTTCTACATGTACTTTTAACTAGTTTTTAATTAATATGGTAGTGTTAATTAGAAGCGGCTTGAATTAATCCAAATGGGTTTCATGTGGTTGTTTTTAATAAATCATATGGAATCAAAGAAAATGTGAAAGTGATGGATTTGTCCAATATATCTAGACACTATTATAGTAATAAACACAGTGAAAGACGATTGTTTAAGTTATATAAAAACTGTTATAAGATCAATAAGTAATGTGGTAAGTGCCAAAAAATCTCATTTTTATTTTATACCAAGTCATATTAAAATGTTCCAAGTACCATAACCAACAACCTATATAATGCGCTAAGTCGCCGGGTTATTATTACGTACTTAAAAAATTCTCAACAGAGTAAGTGTTTGTCAATGGCCACAACGTTGCCGGTAAAAACATGTGGTAAGTGCCAATAAATATGACAGTTTTCAGTACAGTTTTGATGTTGTATTCTTCTTCTTCTTCTTCAGCCTGTGTTCGTCCACTGCTGGACATAGGCCTCTTCCATTTGCTTCCATCGATTTCTACTTTTGGCAATTCTCATCCACTGCTTGCCCGCGACTTGTTTGATATCGTCTGTCCACCTCTTCTGCGGTCTGTCTACTCCTCGCCTGTTCTCTCTTGGTCTCCAGTTTGTTAATCTTTGTGTCCATTTTTCGGGATTATCTCGGGCAACGTGTCCGACCCTTTGCCACTTGAGCCTTGCAATACGTTCTGAGACATCAGTAATTTTTGTTCTTTCACGAATCGTTATTTCGAATCCTGTCTCTCAAACTAATCCCTAGCATGGCCCTCTCTATTGCTCTTTGGGTTGTACTGAGCTGCTCTAAGGTTTTCTTTGTGAAGGCCATGGTCTCCAGTCCATATGTAGTTACAGGCAAGATACATTTGTCATAAACTCTACGTTTTCGACACATTGGTATATCTTTATTCTTCAAAATAAAGCTTAATTTGCTTCGAAAGCTCCCCAAGACAGTTGTATGCGTCTTTTTATTTCGGCTATTTGATTTTCTTTGTCGATTTTAATGGTATGTCCAAGATATATATATAGTGGTCTACATTTTCAAGACTGTCGTTGTCAATAACAAGATTAGTTTGTAAATTACTCATTATTTTTGTTTTCTGAAGGTTCATTTTGAGACCTATTTTATTTGATGCTGGTTTAATTCCTTCAACATTTGCTCCAGTTCCTTGATATCTGTACTAAATAATACTATGTCATCCGCAAACCTCAAATGACTCAAACGTACACCATCAATGTTTAGACCTTTTTCCTCCCAGTCAAGCTGTTTGAATACATTTTCCAATGCTAAGGTAAAAAGCTTTGGTGAAATAGTATCACCTTGTCTAATACCTTTATCAAGGCGCATTTTTTCAGTTTTTTCGTCTTCATTGATTTTGATGTGGAATGTGGCCTGTTCATAAATGTTTTTAATGAGTGTAGTGTACCGTGAGTCTATTCGAGCATCCTTCAGGGCTGACAAAAAGGACCAAGTCTCAATACTATCGAAAGCCTTGTGAAAGTCGATAAATGCCATATGTAAAGGTACATTATATTCTGTGGTTTTTTCTACTAGTGTTCTGATGGTTTGTAAGTGATCATTAGTACCAAACCCTTTTCTAAATCCCGCCTGTTCAACCGGTTGATATAAATCAAGTTTTTGTGTTATGCGGTTGGTTATTATTCTTGTTAACAATTTGTATAAGTGTGACAACAAACTTATAGGTCTGTAGTTTTCAATATTAGTAGTGTCTCCTTTCTTGTGTAAAAGTATTATTTCGGCGTTTTCCATAGGCTGGGTATTCTTTTTTCTGTTAGACACTTATTCAGTAAGACTTCCACAAAATATGTTGTATTAGTAAGTATTATTGTTTATCTCGTTCTGTATAATCGTAATTTCACATAAGAATGAATGCTGGTGCTACTTCTAGAAAGGACAATAAGCAAAAGGAAAGGCAGAAAAAAGAAATGCTGGAAAAGAGTACTTATACAAAGAAAAATAACAAAAGTTGTTCCTGCCAAGCAGCCTCCTGAAAATAAAGTTAGTCGAATATTGTTTTTATTTTTGGACAGCAGTTATTCTGAAATTTTGTTTTAGACATTGTACAAATGCAACTTTAAGTGTAAAGAGATACAGTATGAACAAAAATTAAGGTTTTTTCACGAATTTGATGGTTTGAAGATAATGTAATGTGTGCGCTATCATGAGCAGAAGGCATGGAAATTATGAGAGACCAGAAGAGAGATAAGAGAAAGGTTACGCTTTTCCTCACATTGCCCAATGGAGAAGGCAACATTTCACTG
>OU898279.1:131044648-131164699 GCA_918026665.1 Diabrotica balteata
CATATTCATGAAGCATTTTTCCGCATATACAAAAGTAGGCCAATCCCTAAACATGCCGGAAAAATAATACATAGAAAGAAAATAAATTGTTTATTTTGAAAACTTTACGTTTTAGATTCCCACACATTGCAAATAATTAAGTAAGATTTACTTGCTTCAACGACTATGAGAAAGCGTTTGACATCATCAACATGATAAACTTATAGGACTAATGTATTTTTCAGAAACTAGGTACATGTATTTTAATAAATGTTTGTATTGGAATCATACAACCCATATGAAGTATGGATATAGCTTACTAGACTGTGAAGCATCAAAGATTTACAGGTGATGCTCAATAGAATAAACAGGATAAGCAACCAATTTGGACTTAGAATCAAAAGAAATATAGCTAAATTTATCGTAGGAAGAGTCGGATAAAGTCGCGTGGTTGGATTAAACCGGGAATCGTCTAAATAATTAAAATTCGCCTATAGTTATTTGTTTAAAACAGAAGTGTGCGGTGGCAAAATTGTCAGAAGCTAGACTTGAATGCGTTGTGTGGTTCTTCTTCTTAGAGTGCAGTCTCCCTACGGAGGTTGGCAATCATAATGGCTATGTTTATTTTAGAACTTGCTGCTCTAAACAAATCAATTTGCATTGATACCAATCACGTAGATTCTTTAACCAAGAGTTCTGCCTTCGGCCAACAGATTTTCTTCCTTGAATCTTTCCCTGTATGATGAGTCTCAAAATTTCATATTTTGGTCCCTCGTCACGTGGCCTAAATATTCCAGTTTTCTGGTTTGTATAGTGGCAATTAGTTCTGTTTCTTTACCAACCATCTCCAGTAGTTCTTTATTTGTAATTCTATCAATCCATGATATTTTTAATACTCTGCGGTATAATTAGCGTTAGAAAGCCTCGATTCTTTTTAAGTTGCATTTTTTAATGTCCAAGTCTCAGCTACATATAATAATATTGAAAATATATAATAGTGAACTCTCCTTTTCCCTATACTCCTTCCCTTCTTATCTTTCCGTGTATTATCAGCCTTAGCAGTTCATATCGCTGTCCCCTCATTACGTGTCCCAGATATTGTAACTTTCTTATTTTTATTGCGTTTATTATTTCACATTCTTTGCCTATTTCTCGCAATACTTCCGTGTTAGTTTTCTTCTGTGTCCATGCTATTCTAAGCATCCTCCTGTAACACCACATTTCAAAGGACTGTAACTTATTTATGTGTTCTTGCTTCAATGTCCAGCTTTAAGTCCATATTGCAGTATCGAAAACACGTAGCATCTCAGTGCTCTTACTCTCAGTTCTAATCTAAGATCTTTGTTGCAGAGAATTGTTTTCATTTTTACAAACGCATTTCTTGCTATTTCTATCCTAGCTCTTATTTCGGTTGTTTGATCATTATTGTCCGAAATCCAGGTTCCTAGATATTTGTATTTATCAACCCTTTCTATTAGTACATTTCCCAAATGTATGTTTGTTGGTATATTTGTTTTCTTTGTTATTATCATGTATTTGGTCTTTTTTAAATTCATTTTTAGTTCATATTTTTCACAGAAACTGTTGGTTTTGTTTAGCAGTAACTGGAGTTGTTCAGCAGAGCTAGTCATAATCACGATGTCATCTGCATATCTTATGTTGTTATTAGATCTTTCGTTAACTATTATTCTTCACTTTGAGATAAAATGCTTTTCAAACATGGCTTCACTATATACATTAAATAGCAATGGGGACATAATACATCCCTGCCTAACTCCTCTCCTGATTTAAATTTCTGGACTGGGTTCGTTATCTATTACGATTTGTGCTCTTTGATTCCAGTAAAGGTTTGTTATTATTCGTAAGTCCCTATGGTCTATGTTTTTTGTCTTTAGAATTTGGACTAATTTTTCATGTCTTACTTTGTCAAATGCTTTTTCAAAATCAACGTAACAAACATGCACATCAACATGCATCTTTGAGCTAACACATTAAAAGCAAATAACGCTTCTGTTCTATCCGTTTCTGAACCAAACTAAGTATCATCTATTCCTTCTTCCAGTTTTTTATTTATACGACCATGTATTATTTTCAGGAATAATTTGAGAATGTGACTTATTAGTGATATTGTTCTGTATTCACTGCGATATTTGGCGTTTGTATTTTTGAGGATAGCACAAAAGGTGGAGAGTAACCATTGTTTCGGTATGTGTCCTGTTTTGTATACTGAGTTAAATAAGTCTACTATAATGTCCAAGGTTTCATCATTCATGCATTTTAAGATTTCTATAAGGATTTGTTCTTGACCTAATGCTTTGCCATTTTTGCTGTTTTTTAATGCCATTTTAATTTCCTCTTTTAATATCTTTAAAACCATATCCTCTTTACTTGTATCTCCATCTGTTCTGTTCTATTGTCTTTGAACAGTTCATTGATGTATTCTGTCCATCTCTTTAATTTGTCGTTAGTATTCAACACAAGTTTTTCATTTGCATCTTTCAGTATTACTGGTTTTCTTGTTCTATTGTTGTGAGTTAATTCTTTAATTTTTTTATGTGTGTTAAAACTATCATGTCTTTTCTGGTATTCTTCTATTTCTGCGCATTGTTCTTTTAACCATTGTTCTTTCGCTTTCTTAATTCTGTATTTTATTTGTTTATCCACTTTTTGTACATCTGATTATCTTTGTTCTTATATTGGCGTCTTTCTTCCATTAAATCTAAAATTTCTTCCGTCAGCCATTGCTTCTTTTTATACCTGGTTGGTATTAGAATTTCTTTTTGACTTTTATTCTATTTCTGTCTTTATTAGTAACCATTTTTCATCCGTCTCAGTATTTTGCAGAATTTGTTCTTTAACATTCATTAATCCGTTGATGATTTCATCTGCCAGGCGTTGCTTTATGAGTTTTATTATTTTTATTTTGAGCCTAAGTTTGGTCAATACTGGGTTGATCAGATCCTATGTCGGCACGTGGATAGGTTTTTGAGGATATAATTGCGTTCCTGTATTTTTGTCTACCTAATACATAGTCTACTATGTATTAGAACTTTGTCTACTTTTATGCTTCTAGGACAGCTCTTCTCTATATAGTTGAAACGTCCTTTGGAATGTGGATCTACCGGAGAATCCTCAACGCAGTGAATGTGTCACACAGTGAATATGATTCACACAATGGGTGGAATACATAAAAAGTAGTAGATGCTATTGCTTCAGCAAATAGTATCTGGTTTGTAGCATTTACTTTTACATAAAAGGAGGTGCTTTTTTGAAAAGAGCGTACTACACAACCGAAGTACTTGCTACTGACCTGAAGGTTCTACTACTAAACGTAACGCCAGCCGTAGTGCCCTTGTGCGCATCACACCAATCGTATTAGAACTAGTTTTTCATGTGATTTTTCAACTTTTTATAAAGATTTTATATTAATACCTAAATAAATATACATATGCAGTAAGCTAAAATAAGTCTTACCTGCCCCCTACTCTCCTACTTTCCCATTTAAAAAATCAAAGTTATGACTGTCACCTGAAGAAAGATTGCTTAGAGTTCGAAACATTGATGCTATAATATACTATGATTATTTTAAAAATCGACCTCTTCGAGTGTTTTGCTTATATACTAAAAATAAATGAGTTAATATGGGGGGTTACACTTATTTCAGCGCACTCTATGAATAAAACTGCACGATTCATGATAATTACCTGAATATTTTACGATAAATATCGTCATTGTATATTCTTCCTGGTTTGTAGATTTTTCTACGACGAACATTCATAAATGCTGCCATTTAACTAACATAACAAAAAACACCTAAGCCGAAGTTGTTTATCTACCAACTTCACCTAAACTGAAGCAAATTCTACTAAACTAGCAAATACTTCAAAAGCGTAGTACATCCTTCTATGTATCTGGTAAATAGTAGTAAATACTACGGAGGAAAGTAAAATGCTTTGTAAGTGTAGCAAGTACTACAAAAATGTAGAATTACTTGAAGCATTAGCAGATACTACGTTTTATGCATTCCACCCAATGTATTGCTTCTTATTAACAATTAATGCTCTTATTGCTTAGTTAGATTATTTACTATATTTTACTGTAAACTAATTACAATTAGTGTACATAGAAGAGAAAAGTATATGAACACTTCCCTCTTTACTAGTTGTTGCCAATTTTATACCTTTGCCTAGTTTTTCTCCCAATAATCAAAATAATCAAAATATATAGAATATAAATAGAAAAACTCAAATATTTTAAACTGAAAGTTTAAAATATTTGAGTTTTTCTATTTGAGTGAAACCTAGGCCCACTATAACTAACTTATTTTGTTATACGTCTAGATGCACTGGCCTAATGTTAAAATAAAAAAATATTCCAGGAGTGAAAAATTAAATGTTGAGGCCGCCCGTTGACACTGAAATAGCCATGGAAGGGGTGTTGGATGGGTCTTATTTATGACGTCTCTCTATGCTGGGCCTTTTTGAACGTCTTTTTTATGTCAAAGGGTCGTGCCACCAAACAAAAAATGTATATAAAACGCAGCTAAATGAACCATAGATAAAGCAGTAAATATAAAACAGTTGAACAAAAAGTAAAAATCTTTTGTATGCCAATGAAATGTAAAAATGGGAAAAGATTTTGTTGGTTGAAATATATAGACCTAAACGTTTAACAACTTAAAAACAACTTTAACTCGTGAAGACTATATTGTAAAAATCATAATTTCTTGATTATGATTTTTACTCATTATGACTCAAAAGAAACCGGACTAAAAATAATTAATGAATGAAATGAAGTTGAATGCTCGAATAAATGAACTTTGAAAATAAGGCTATTATCGAGCACAAGTTAATTAAATCTAGCCCAAGTACTTTCGCTTAAAATAGCATCTTCATGGGCATTTCGTCAAAATATGAACTATCCGGCAAGCTATCCCTTCATATACTGACAGAGAATGTAGTGTAGAAGTAATTTTAAACTGTTTGTCCTCGTTTTAGTGTAGTGTTTTGTACAATTTTATGTTATTTTTAATGTTTCCACATTCTACGCTTGCCGGATAGTTCACATTTTGACGAAATGCCCCTGAAGATGCTATTTTAAGCGAAAGTACTTGGGCTAGATTTAATTAACTTGTGCTCGATAATAGCCTTATTTTCAAAGTTTAAAAATAATTATTTAAAAACAAAAAAGCTTAAACAGACAGAGACTAGTGGAAACGGACGTACAGATAAATTAGAGGATGATATTGACAGTGTAGAAAGTTTCGCATATTTAGGAGTTAAGTTAATCACGGATGGAACAGAATAATCAGAAATTCAAATAAAAGTAATAAAGGGTAACAAAGCTTATTTTTTACTGGCCCACGCCAGAAGCCCACACTGAAGATTGAAAATCGGAATCTACAAAATTATTATTAGGTCAATAGTATGTTATGGATAGAAGACATGGTGGTGACAGCAAATAAAAAAATAAAGTTACAACTCTTAGAAAGGAAAGTCCTGAGGAAGATAGTTGACCTATTTGACCTATTAACGAAAATGGAGTAGAAAATATCCGTACAATCATAAATTTTACCTATCGTTCAAGACACTTACCTCAAAAATCGTTTAACTACGGAGACTTTAATGAACTGGTCAAATAGTGAGAATAAAGGCCAAAAGATTTCCAAAAAGAGAACTAGATAGTAAAATTCATGCGCACGACCAAAAGAAAGGCGGCGAAAATGGTGGGATAATGAAGTGGCAGCAGTGGCGGCGGCAACATTTACTAGACGTGAGAATTTGAAGACTATTGGCACAGGACCGACAAGGCTGGAAGCATAGATTGGAACACATTAAGGCAGAGAGAGAGAGAGAGAGAGACACACATAGAAAGAGAGAGAGAGAGAGAGAGAGAGAGAGAGAGAGAGAGAGAGAGAGAGAGAGAGAGAGAGAGAGAGAGAGAGAGAGAGAGAGAGAGGGAGCTATCGCATATACATAAAAAACAGCAGTATGGCATAGACTTTAGATCACCACAGATTTTATATTTGTGTTCTTCACATTTGATTGAGTTAAGGAGTGCTTTTAAATCTTTATAGGTCTCCTTTTTATGGGCTGCGTAACCAACAAGTCTATTATGTAAAGATGGTTGCTATTATGTACTAATACATTTTTCAAACCATGTTTAGAGGAGTAAATGCATACCGATCACTTAGTTGGATCATGGTCTAAATATAGATATTTAATTTAATTTTAAAATAAAACAGCACAAATCAGAAATACATGGAAAAGACTGAGGGAGACCTGTATCCAGCAGTGGATAGACCCGGGTTAAATGATAATGATGATGATTTAATTAAAACGTTTTGACAAACAAAAAAAACCTTGTTTTTTCAAAAAATCAGAAGGTACCTCTGTCAATGTCTATAATATATCCTGAAATGTTAACAAAAACCACTATGCATTGTTCTGTGACTAGACGAGTCCTTGAATGATGGCGCTTAGTTCTGCTTGACTTGATCTGTATGGTTTTGTATCACTGTATGACTCTTAAAGCGTATGTAAGTATGTACAGCGTTAACAGGCCTTTTAGGCCCATTGCTGGATGAATAATTTCCATCGTTTTCTATTCTTAGCTAACAGCTTCCAATCTCTGATTCCCATCTCTCTGACATCTTCCATCACTACATCTCTCCATTTCTTTCTTGGTCTTCCTCTCTTTTTTGCCCTCAGGTACTCTCCAAGCAATATTCTTGACTAGTCTATTACCTTGCATTCTTTCTAGATGACCGAGCCATTCTAGTCTACGTTTTTTCACCACTTTTGTTATTGTAGGGTTAGCATACAAATGGTACACTTCTGCATTAGTTCGTCTTCTCCATTCTCCCTCTACTACTTTTCCACTAAATATTCTGCGAAAGTATCTTTCTTTCCCATGCTTCCAATGTATTCTGTATGGTTTTGTTCATAGTCCATGTCTCGGCAGCGTATAGCATTGTGGGTCTAATTATAGTTTTGTATACTCTTATTTTGTATTACGAGATTACTTTCAGTTATCTTCCTTACATGTCTGATCAATAAGAGTACCTAAGTACATATATTCATCCACCTTCTCGAATTCTACAACTGATCCATCCTCCACCTCCAATTTAAAGGATCCCCTGGTGTTTATTTCTTTTTGCTCGAGATCTCCATGTACTTCGATTTAATAATATTAACTTTCAGTCCCATTTTAGAGCTTTCCCGAATCAGTCTTTTTGTTATATTGATAGTTCTTTTCCATTTCTTGCAACGAGAACCACATCATCAGCGTAAGCTAAGCATTGGTGCTCCTTGTATAAAATAGTTCCGGACCTATTTATCCCACTAACCCTTACAATTTTTTCTAGAACTATATTGAATAGCAATGTAGACAACAGGTCTTCCTTGGCGAACACCTTTTTTTCACTTCGAATTCTTCTGAGACTGTACCGTTGCATCTCACAGCACAAATGGTTTGTCTAATTGTCATTTTTACCAATCTTATTATTTTTTCTGGCACTTGAAATTCTTTTAGTGTTTCTATTAACTTGTTTCTGTCTATTGTATCGTAGGCAGCTTTGTAATCAATGAAAAGTACTTGTGCTGAAATGTTGTATTCATAGCAATTGATCAGGATATGTGTTAGCATAAAAATTTGAAGCGTATTTTTTAGAAAATCGAGCAGTGCATTTTGTAGGATAAATACGTGTTACTTACATGCTGATCTTACACTGCCAAATCTTAAAATTTGTCAGAAAACTAATTCTATTCAAAAAAGAATTTTAACGAAATTAGAGGATGGTAAGTCACTATCTGCCGTAGCAAACTATTTTAACGTAAGCAAAACAACAGTTTTTATTATTAATAAAAGATGGATAGAAAAAAAAAACTATTGAAAGAAAGCAAGGTTCTAGAAGACCAAAAATATCTACTGCCCTTAAAGATCGTACGCCTTTGGAGAGATTAGGGAATCCTTTTCAGATGCAAAAACTACAAGAATTATGTCACAGTTTCCGGAAAGAAGGACAACAGCTTTGCACAGAATTAATGCATCGCATCTTAAAAAAATTATTAAAATCCTTTGTAAAAGGTATACAGTATTGGAAGATTCAAAACGGAACATACGAATTATTAATACAATTATTAAGATCCCCTGACCTGCAATTACCCAGTGTAAATTTCAATATAACGTCGCGATGTCTTATAATTAATTCATTTGTTCGACTGGACTCCTTCTCCAGTCGATATTTTTCGACTGCTGCGCACGTGCGCACCTTAATAATACGACTAATAGTTGATTGTGTCGGTATTGGCCTATCTTCATACGCACAAGTAAATAAATTTATAATATCACGGTACGAGTTGCCCCCATAATACCATTTTAAAATTTGTACTTTTTCTTTGTTTGTATACATGGTTTATGGTTAGAAACACTACTTTTATTTCAGCTTATGGCGTTATAATGAGAAGCAAAGCAAAGGGCATGTATTTGTTTTGCTCGGCCAGTGATGTTCCTTGGGACTGTTGCCAAATCGATAGATACCTTCGGCAAAAATCTGTAGATTTTGATGTATCATATACATCCTTTTAAATTTTAAATTATCAACAATATTTGGAATAATAAATATATTAAACTATACACTAACCAATTCAAATAATATCTAATGAACACAAAAAAATTGTTATTAATAAAACATTGTTATTATCTGCACAAAAACACAGAAAATCAGTGGACGATAGACAACAGTGTCGACGTACACCTGTCGAATACGCTACTAGAAATCGCCAAGGAGTAGCAATCCAGTCGAACAAATGAATTAATTATAAGACATCACGACGTTATATTGAAATTTACACTGGGTAATTGCAGGTCAGGGGATCTTAATAATTGTATTAATAATTCGTATGTTCCGTTTTGAATCTTCCAGTACTGTATATTTAAAAACTCCAACGGGCCATGTTGGAAAAAAAAACAACACGTTTTCGGAATCCATATTCTATCATCAGTGTCTAGGTGTACATAAATGTAGCCACTAAATATATGGGTAAAAACCCGTTAACAAATAATTAATTACATTTCGTTTACATTATTTCTTATAATATATAATATATATATATATAACTCCACGTGAAGTTGCTAGTCCTGAGACGGTGTGTCTACGAGGACTTTATGGACTAGCAACTTCACGTGGAGTCATATGTCGCCATGTTACCAAATCCAACGGTAACTTTAACATCTTAATATTTTATAAGAAATAATGTAAACTAAATGTAACTAAATTATTTGTTAACGGGTTTTTACCCACATATTTAGTGGCTACATTCATGTACACCTAGACACTGATGATGGAATATGGATTCCGAAAACGTTTTGTCTAACATAGCCCGTTTGGATGTTTAAATATATACCTTTTACAAAGGATTTTAATAATTTTTTTAATATAAGGTATACAGCCAACTACAGGAACGTAGATTCCTTGTGGACATCGCATCTTAGGTATCGAACTGCAGCACAAAAACGAGCTCTTACATCACAACAGAAGCAATCAAGACTTATATTTGCTTTAAACCATCAGCAACAAAATCAAGATTTTTGGGACAAAGTAATATATACAGATGAGAACATTTTTCCATCTTTCAAAGTGAGGAAAATTGGGGTGTATAGACAAGATATCGAGCAGATGGCCATTTTAGCACCAACGTATGGGGATGGATTTTATTTAGAGGAATGGGAATGGTATGGTGTTTTAATGACAGGTTTGTTGGGTAGACTTATTTGAACATTCTAGAAAACATCATGTTTCCCAGTGTAGAACAGTTTTATCCAGAAAATAATTTTATTCTAAAACAAGATAATTGATCTGTTCACTGCAAATATAATAAACCAGTGTCTCCAAAATAACAACATAGGAACCTTAACATGGCCCAACTATACTCCAGATTTACACCCAATCGAGAATGTATGAGGGGTAACTTCAGTTACCAGCTGAAATCCGTTTGAAAAGGTCTACCCTCCGGACGCTGGTACTCACGTGAGGCATGGTTATATGTTGCCTGAAGTTAAATCTAATAAAATATTTAACATGATTCATTTTTAACAGCAATGTGCACATTTTTTGGTAACTTTAATTTATGTAAAGGGTTTTACCCTAATATTTTGGTGGCTCAGGCATGTTAACCTGCTTTTAACCTGATGATGGAATTATTATTCCGAAAACGTTTGTTATTTTAATGTAGCCCTTCTAAGGGTTTTTTAGATATACCTACTTACAAAGACTTAAAACTTCTTTTTATAATAAAACAATTTTCAAATTTTTTATGATTTGTTGTTTAAGGCAGGGGTCTCCAAACTTTCCAGCCTTAGGGCCATACTGATTACTCCAGTAAGTTCCGAGGGCCAAGATGGCAACACTGTATTTTATATATATTTTTTTATATTTTATTATTATTTATATATTTTATATATTTCTGTATTTTATGTGTAATAGAATTTTGCTGAAGTGTGGATCATTTTTTGTAAAATAACGAATAATTTAATTTTTTGTAAGTGTGGTAAGCTGTCAACATTATTAAGTATGTCAAATATTCACCTATTTTTGATATATTTTAATTTAATACAAGGTAGACATAAACAAACAAAATATTTCCACCAGTGGAAATCTCCAATCTCTCCCGAGATTGTCCACTAATAACATAATTATTCTTTCTACTATTTTTCAACGCCATCGTTAGAAATTGTCACAAACACACTTAACTATCCGAAATAATAAGAAGTCTGAAAAATAATAGCCGCAAATCACTTAAGTGTTACGCACCTGATAACTGGGAGGAGACTAAAGACCCCACCTAAGTGGGACGAGTGCGAGGACGAAGCGATGACAATAGTGGCGTAACTACAAGTCAGTTCCTATGAAACTGTTGTGAAATAAAATAGGGCGTACCTCCTTAAAACAAGTTTGTGCGTGTAACAGTATTTTGATTTGATTTGAATTGTTGCTTTTGTGTGTGATTTAGTAGAATGGAAAAGAAGCGAAAAATTGATAGTGAATGCAGAAAATTCAAAGATCAGTGGAACATTCAGTATTTCGTAATTGAGTCCAGTAACAAGGCGCTATGTTTGATTTGCAATGAAAGCATAGCCGTTCTTAAAGAATATAACATGAAACGTCATTATGAAACAAAACATTCTCAAAATTACTCAAAATATACAGGAATTGTGCGGACAGAAAAATTCGAAGCTTTGAAGTGCGGATTGAAATCGCAGCAATCTTTATTTACAAAAGTCAAAACTGAACAAGAGGCGGCAACTCGTGCCAGCTTTCGTGTGGCTCTTGAAATTGCAAAACGTGGAAAACCATTCACCGATGGAGAAATGATCAAGGAATGCATAATTGCAGTAGTCGAAGAAATGTGCCCTGAAAAGGTAAATTTATTAAAAACTGTCAGTATGTCAGCAAACACTGTGGCTCGAAGGGTAGAAAACATCGCTGAAAATATATCCTCTCAACTGTTCGACAAAAATGGACATGTTGAGTGGTTTTCTTTGGCCTTGGATGAGTCAACGGATGTGTCAGATACTGCTCAGGTGTTGATTTATATTAGAGGAGTAGATAAAAGCTATGAAGTGCACGAAGAACTTCTTGATATGTATAGTATTCATGGCACAACTACTGGTACCGATATTTTTAAAGGAGTTGAAATGGCCATTAATAAAAAGAACCTTCGATGGAAAAACTTGAAATGTATTACAACTGATGGAGGCAAAAACATGAGTGGGAAAGATAAAGGAGTGGTCGCTCTTGTGTCAAAGGCTGTAGAAAATGACGGCGGCTCAAAACCATTAGTCTTACATTGTATCATTCATCAACAGTCTTTGTGCGGAAAATGTTTGGATATGTCTGACGTTCTGAAACCAGTCATATCAACTGTTAATTTCATCAGATCTTTTGGGTTGAATCACCGACAATTCCGACAATTTATTGCAGAGATTGGAGAAACAGACTTACCTTATCATACTGCCGTACGCTGGCTTAGTTGTGGGAAAGTCCTTCAGCGCTTTTTTGAACTTCGAGCAGTGATCGAAATTTTTTTGAATGAAAAGCACCGCCCTCTTACTGAATTACAAAACAACGCATGGCTATGGAAGTTAGCATTCTATGTTGATTTGACAAAACATGTGAACGAACTGAATTTGAGATTGCAAGGAGAAAACCAGCATCTTCCTGATTTATACACTAATATCAAGTCATTCCGGATGAAATTGATACTGTTTCAATCACAACTACGAAGTAAATGTTTTTCACATTTTAAAACATGTGAAATATTCAGCCACACTACTGAGACTGAGTTTCCTATCGATTTTGCAATCGAAACTTTGAGTGCTTTGAAGATAAATTTTGATACTCGTTTCTCGGACTTTGATGCCATTGCGAATCAAATTAAGATTTTTCAGAATCCTTTTGATGCTGACATTGAAACCCTAGCCCCGGAACTTCAAATGGAAATGATTGATCTTCAGTGCAGTGATATAATTAAGAACAAATATGAAAACTCATCTTTGTTGGAATTTTATAAGAGTCTTCCACTGACACAATTTGATAATTTGCATAAATTTGCTCGTGGGCTGTTTTCCGTTTTTGGTACTACTTATTTGTGTGAGAAAACCTTCTCCAAAATGAAGTACACAAAAAATGTATACAGATCTAAATTAACTGACGAGCATCTTAAATCTCTTTTAATAATTGGTACAAGTAAAATTAGTCCACAACTACAAACTATTGTCGGTGGAAAATCTCAATTACATACATCTCATTAGCATTTCATATGTCATGTTTGTTATAAGGTATGTGTTGTTCATTACTTACAATGTATAAAATGTTAGTTGGATTCATTTCAATAATTTGTTAGTTATTATATGCTGAAGTTAAATTTACTGCATAAATTATACATGTCTTTACTCATTACCATTCTGTGTTTCTTTATCCAACTTATCACAAACATTTTATTTGCTATAAAAAATATTTGTTCTCTAAAAGGAGTTTTCAAGTATGTCTCCGCGGGCCGGACAAAATCTGTCTGCGGGCCGGATGTGGCCCACGGGCCGTAGTTTGGAGACCCCTGGTTTAAGGTAAAGCGGAACTTCTCTTCTATGATATTACTGTAAGTTATCTGAACATGGTTTATTATTCGTCGTTCATAAACTAAAACTTTATATAGTTTAAACCGGTATTGTTTGAATATTATACCAAAGTTAATTGACTGAGAAACAATATTGTTCCGAAGAAACTCATTTGTGAGATGTTTTAAATTAACCTGATACGTTCTAATAATTTCCTAAAGATAATTCGAAGTGTCTGGGACACGCCAATTTAATACTAATTTTAGAAATTAAATAAAAACTAAGAGTATCATAAAATCAGATTAACCAGAGCTAATAACACCGTGTGATCTAGAGACCCACTTGCGTTTAACACAATTCTCAGAGTTTTACTAATATAAAAATCGAAAATCCTTTGTGTAATGCAAGAGCGAATACAGGTTTTTTATTAAATGACCGTAATATGGAATTATTCTGTGGTTTATAAAAAACAGTCTTTCATTATCAAAAAGGCTAATTGAAATCACTTGAGTAGAAAGAGGAGTTGTATTTTATTTACAATTCAGTCAAGTAGCAAGAAAGTTTAAATTGCAGATAAATTTAATAAGAAAAATAATTAAATTGCAAGTTTAATCCACAGATACTGGTAGAATGCTTCAATATTGAAGTTTAAGTGAATAGTTATTTATTATATAACGTGGAAAAAGTAAACTTTTCGCATGAATTACATAAGCTATTTTTTCATTTTCATGTAAAAACCAAAATAGGGCACCAAAGGTCGGAGAATAAAAAGACTCTAGCATGGTAGCCCAATATTGAACAAATACATAGTTAGTTTTGCTAGTTTTGTACCTTTCTTTTAACACTTTTCTCTTCTTCTAAAATAACTTCATTATGTTCATTGGAATTGCCTGCATCACTGCTTAGGAATAAATCGCCCTTAAGAAGATTTTTTGTTATTGCCACACTAGTCGTAGGAATAATAATAGTTTTCTCTTTTACCTTTGTTTTCGCTGGTTTACTTATACGTCTCATATTATTGTCGTCTGATTCTGAGCTTAGAGGCTCATAGGTTATATCAATATCCGAATTATCATCTCCAAACAAATTTTCATCTTTGTCCACTTCCTTACCATTACCTTGGAAGTTACTATAGTGACCAGGTGGTTCTGAAAGAAATCCAGCCTTGTAATAATAATTATAGACTAATTTTATAGGCCTATAATTGGCCAACACAAAAATAATCCTTATAACCAAAGACCGGAATTTACTGAGCCATTTCCGTTACTTCCATTAAAAAAATATAGATCTGGCAACATCTGTTTACACTAATCTGTTGGTATCAACAACAACAATAATTTTTGTATTTGAGTATATATTGATAATTGCTTGGTAAATTCCTGTCTATGCCTAAAACACAATAACATAAATAGCAATGCATGTTACATAAATAACTGACAACAATCATGCCATATTATGGTCATTTAAAAAAACAGACGAAATTCTTTACTAGTAACAAGAACATACTAACTGATACTTCTATTTGAACGGTAGATAGAAAAAATGTATGTACAATTTGAAATTCTGAGCCCTATACAAAATAATTTACAATACTAAATATTTGAGGTTAGAAAAATACAAAATCAGTGTTAAAAAACAATAGCTTACCTGTAAGTGTTGTTTTATTTGGAATATTACATGACAGTAATTGTAATATTATTTTTCCACGAGAGTTCGGATCCATTTTACAATTATTAAACAACGAACTTATTGTACAACTTTTTTCAACCTAACCCAATTGCGATCTAAATAAAAAGGTTTCAATTATTTTAGTTCATGACAATTCCGCCAGGTACAAGGGTACATAATACTATGTCCGGATGACAAATGACAATGCACACATTTACTAGAGGTAAACAATATCAAGTCCACATGGTGTTGTTTACCTCTGACTCTAAGTGGACTTGGTGTTTATTAAAAAGTCGGTAACTTGCCGTAAAATTGTCTCTGGAAATAATATGGTTTACCTATGTGTAGAGCCAGAAAAGTTTTATTCAAAAGTGCAATAATCAAAATTTCGATAAAAATGAACATAGTGTCCTTTACCTCCGAGGTACGCAGATAAAATCTCTAGTGAAAAGAGCATAAGTCGAAATCTGTTGTTTTTTAGGAGAATTTATTTTAGGTTTAATTCTTGTCATATAAATCCATTCTTAAATTAAACTTAACAATATTATTTAATTTTTTTTATTTTAATATTTATACTACTATTATAATACGATATATTAACCAAACCTATAGACAATAATAAAGTAGGTTATATCTTTTTAAATTGATTACTTTTAATTGAAAGTCTTGTGGATCCGACTTTAATTGCGATTACTGACTTAAGCCTACATGAACTAACGTGCTAGACATTAAAGTAATAATGTGAAGATGTGAAGACTGTTATCATGGTTTAATAATGATAAGTATGGCAATACTTTAGTATTTAAATAGCATCTAAAAACCCTGGTATAGTATTTTTCATATAAACATGCGTGCACGTCATTCAAAATTTAAGACGTCGTAACCCCACAGCGTTGCCAAAACATTAGAATAGTTAGTAAGTGAGGAATTTTTAAAATGTCAACTATTTGTCAAACTATTATATTAACAGTAAATATACTTGGGGCCAATTGTTTGAACGCTAATCACAACTTGATTGTAATTAAATATTTAACTCAAATCAAATACGTCACATTTTAAGGTTATGTTGTCTGATTTATTTTATTCAATTTGATTATTTTGCGTTTTAATTTAAAATAAACCATAATTAAACTCTTTCTTATGTTAATTTTATGTTTTTATTTACAAATCAATAATAATAAGCAATTTTTAATAATTTGGACAGTTGCTGTGATGTATTTGCTTGTAATTAAATATCTGATTACAATCAAGTTTTGATTAGCGTTCGAACAATTGGCCCCTAGCTTTTTAGATTACTGCAATACACTAAAATAAATAAGAAATCATATAATACAAAATTATATATTCTAAATTTTAAACTTACCTCTTTTAAACCATTAATAGGAGAAGCGTCCCGCCATTACTTCTTGTTCAAAATAATCTATCGTATATGAAATTTTATCAGCTTTCTACAGACTATTTGGTTGTTTTGGCATATCACAATTACAATACACAACAATAATTAGTTTTTAATAACGCTATTCATCTAAATTTAATAAATACAATTTATTATTATATAATATATTATGAACAAATTATGTAATAAATCAGAACATAAACAAAATTCTTACACTAAAAAAGCGTAAACACTTTAAATAATTTTGCACGCGCTAAACTGTCAAAAAATTTGAAGTATTTCCGTATTGGTTGCGTACAGTTGTCTAATATACTTAATTAAAATTATTATTTTCTGGCAAATTACACTCAAACAGTTATTTCATAAAATTTTTATAGAATTCCCAATATAATAATGATTAAATTTTTCCTGATTATTATACCATGTTGACGCCTATAAAAGATCGAGCAGTTCCGTATGGGTTTCGTATTATTAGCTGTGTTGCGAAAATTTGAACTCAAAGGTTAACTTTCGTAAAATTTTAAATATAGGTAAGGTCAATTCATATAAATTGTGACGTGCACGCATTTTTATATGAAAAATACTATAGATACAGAAACTTAAAATAATAGATTAGGATTTATTCGCTAAAAACAAAACAATAAAAGTAAAATACATCAAAATTTGTATCAACGTCAGCTGTTGCATTTGAATGTACAAGTTGCTCAAAAAAACTTTTGTACACATCTGAAATAAGGGGTAGTAATTGCAAGAGATTATCTTTCTGAGACTTGGAGATTGCAAGTGACTAAGTATATTTATTTGATAAAGAGAGTGCAACCAGACGGCCACGACGATTTAAATACAAAGTGTGTTTCTTAAAGAGATTTTTATATGATACATATGTTCAATAAAATTAAATAACAGTTTAACAATTACGGTGTAATTCCCACCGCTTCAGTCGACTCGAGCTTAATACCAATTCAAATCGAAACATACACCTGTGAATATCCGTTTCGAACGTTGGCGATCATTCTGGCTATGCTGACTTTTTTGGTTGCAATTCGGAATGGCTATATTGAGGACTTTCTATACCATACTTACATATTAGCAAAAAGGATATTCTTGTTTATCCTGGGGCCCTTTTTCATTCGATTTTACCTTGCAAAATGTATTGGAGTAAAAGGTTCAACTAATGTCTCCAAAATTCTACCCATGTTAATGGTAAGCGCACAGAGGTAACACCTGTTTTGATGTGACACAACGAAACAAATTTATAAATCATTTTCTGTCCTCTGGGCTGCCAAAATGTGCAAATATTAGTAGCTTTTTGTAAAAGCTTTGTAAAAGCAAAAAAAATATTTGTACATTTCGATAGCCCAGGAGACATAAAACGATTTAATAAACTTTTTAGTTCTTCGCTATCAAAGCAGATGGCACCCCTGTGCGCAAACTACTAATGTGGGAAGTATTTTGGGAAGTATCGATGTAGATCGAATGATTTTGTATGTTATTATTGCCAACCTACGTAGGAAGGCAGCGTTTTAAGAAGAATTCTTCTGTCTTTTGGTCCTACAATATACAAGGAAGGTAACAGAAGCATGACTACGTTTTAGCCTTTTGTGATTGCCCATGGTTTCATCCATAGTACTTATTTTATTAAGGCTGAATCGACCTGGGGCCTGTTGATAACTAAAAAATATTTATTTTCGCCGGCAAGATCTATCCCCCTTCTGCATAAAAGTTGGTCTACCGCCTTAGTTATCAGGTACATTTAAATTTTTTAGTACTGTATCTTACTCAGTGATATCTTTTCACTAAAATATCGTTCTATGGAAAATCTAAATATAGATTAAGCGCATCCAAATATGCTCATAGAGTTATCGTTGACAAAAATCTATGGTTTAGTTTATCTACATTTATTGCCTATCAAAATCTTAACTTCTTCTTCTTCTTCTTCGACTTTTCTTATTATGAGTTCGCCGTTTTCGTCCTCCACAGCACTCTATTCTCCCAGTCACCTTCTCTGAGGTCTCTATCTATCATAGCATTTCCGACGTATGTTTTCCATCTTGTAGCAGGTCTTCCTCTCCGTCTTTTTCCCGGCGGATCCCAGTTTAATATTCTTTTCGGTCACCTATTCTCTGGCATTCTTTCTACATCCTGTACCACTGCAGGGCTCTGTTTTCCAACTTTTTTTTAAATGAGCATTCTACTTCCATTCTGTTCCATATTTCCTCCGTTCTTATTCTATCCGCTCTTGTGATTTGTAGACATCTTCTCATAAAGTTGAACTGTTCTTATTTTATTTCGTATTGTTATCATTGGCCATACTTCCGCTCCATATAGGGTAATATTCATCACTATGCTTTGAAAAATCCTCTTTTTGTTTTCTTTGGTTAGAGTGTTGTTCCATATCACTCCATGAAGTGCTCTTGTGGCTTGTTTTCCCCGTGCTATTTTCATTTCTATATCTTTCATACAAGTACCATCTCGGCTAATCATTGATCCTAAATACTTAAAAGTCTTACAACTCTTAATAGTCTCTTCTTCTAAACTTAAGTTCAAATTTGCAACCTCGGGTCCAATACATAAGTATTCGGTCTTGCACATATTTATTTTGAGTCCCCAAAGATATTTATCAAATTTCCTTATCATACTCCATATCCTCCCTGTCTTGTGCAAAAATGACTTAATCATCTGCGAAAAGTAGTGGATGTAAAATCTTAACTAAATGAAATAAAAGTATTTTTGAAAAAATAAATGGCTAATGTATATCTTTTGCATATCTTTTTTCCTACATATACGCTGTATAATGGGAAAACTATTGAAAGTTAACTGCCAGTGTTCTTAAATATATAACCCGAAAATAGAAAAATTTACATATCCAATAAAAAGGCAATTGAGGTTAAATGCAAACCTCCATTAAAAATGAAAAATTCAACTTGAGTACTTTAAAGAAAAAAAAAAATGCACGACGTTAGCAAATTCCCGTCCACTCAAATTGTGTAAAATGCGGTAAAAACACTTAACACAACTTCATACCTCCTTGTGTAGAATCTTAAGAAGACTTCAGGAGCTTTCAAGGAAAAAACAGTCGGTGGCGTAATGCTTTTCCTCGATGGGCTCTTACTTGAAACCTGGAAACTCTACATGCAAAACAACGTGTGTACAGTTTATTGATTTTTTAACCTTAAAGTTATACTCGTAAAGCGCCACGATTTTAGTGTTTTTGTATAAAGAGTAAAGTATGGATGATAATGTATTAGATGTTTAATTTTAAAAAATACCGTTTAAAATATGCCCCTGACAATTTTAAATAATATGTATATATATATATATATATATATATATATATATATATATATATATATATATATATATGGAAGAGTTGTATAAGTGGTTTTGATACTGTTGGGTTTGTTGTTAGTTGTATTGTTATAAAATTTATTGAGTCTTCATTAGAAAATAGTTTCGATTAGATGTTCGGGATATGAATTTTTTAGAAGGGCATTTTTTGCTTTTTTTATTGCAGTTGGTCTGTATTCTGGATCTGTTAGTTTTATAGATTTATCAGCGAGACTTATAATTACAGACTTCTTATGGGAAAATGGATGGTGGGAATTGTAGTTAAGATATCGTGAAGACCATGTTTCTTTTGTAAACCACATGGTTTTAACTGTATTGTTAATGCGATGTAAGGTGATATCCAGAAAGTTTATTTTATTATTTTGTTCAATTTCTATAGTGAACTTTAATTTTGGATGGTAACTGTTGAAAATATCTAAGATTTCGGTTGTTTTATTTGTTGAAATAGTACAGACACAGTCATCGATATAGCGGTAGAAGAATGGTACATTAAAATATAAATGACTCATGACAGATTCTTCTAAGTATTCCAGAACCAGTTGGGCAATGACACTAGATATGCAATGAC
The DNA here is from genome assembly GCA_918026665.1 of Diabrotica balteata. Classification (NCBI taxonomy): domain Eukaryota; kingdom Metazoa; phylum Arthropoda; class Insecta; order Coleoptera; family Chrysomelidae; genus Diabrotica; species Diabrotica balteata. The sequence continues at coordinate 131,064,724 of OU898279.1, forward strand.
ACTATAGATTTTAGATTAAAAAGATGTGGAATGACATAAAAGAATATACTAACATCCCATTGGAAGAATTCCAATTATCTGTAGAGTTAACGTTAAACTCAACATACTTTTTATATAAGGACGAAATATACCAACAAATGGATGGATGCGGAATGAGTGCAAGAATTCGTTCTCACAAATACGACAAGAACAACGTCACTGCGCTCACAAAACATGAAAGCGGGAAGAAGCATAAATTTGACTTTGAAAAAATTTTAAAAACAGAAAAAAACAAAAAGAAGAGGGAGATATAAGAATCAATAGAAATAAAAAGAAACATCAACGCAATAAATGACAAAAAAGATACACAAAACCTAAATAAAATATATTTCAATCTGATTTAAACAATAATAATATAACATCATAAAAAGCTCTTAAAGTCATAACATATCTCCACCTTACCTTTTTCAAAAACATCAACGATACGCCCATATAAAAATAATTATATACTAATGACAGTAAACAATGAGATATCAGATATCAACTTTTATATGTCAGTTCGTTAATGTCTGTGTCACGTTTTACGTTTTGGTAAGTCATATATATATACATATTTTACAATATCTGTTTGTCCTTATATATATATATATATATTATATATATATATATATATATATATATACATTTAAGAATCTTGACAAAGGCAAGGGTTTCCTGCCGAAACGTTGATTGATTGCAATGGAAAATAAAATCTAGTTCCACATGTAACATATCTTTATTGAACCTAAACCCAAGAAACATCAATTTTATATTAAATATAATACGGTTCAAGAAACTCAAAACTACTATATATATATATATATATATATATATATATATATATATATATATATATATATATGTATATATATACATATATATTAAAAATAATTGACTTTGATTTTAAGATTATGCAACAAAAAGATTAAGATTCCACGAGGAAACTAAGTTCCTGTAGCTGGCTGTATACCATATATCACAAAAAATTGTTAAAATCCTTTATAAAAGGTATATAAAAATGCCCCAAACGGGCTATCACAAACACATTGCAAAACGTTTTCGGATTAAACAATCCATCATCAGTGCAAACGGTTGTACATGCTTTTGGTGGCTACTAGCATGTTATTATATACCTTTTATAAAGGATTTTAACATTTTTTTTAAGATTAAGATCCACATGAATATTATGGGAATATACGCTTACATACTAGCTAGAATAATATAAGTTGAAAACAAGGTGATCTTACCTTTTGTTAATTAAACCAATGTCAGTTAGGCCAGTACTCGCGCGCGGACTCTCAATACGCATATGCTTATAATTTGGAATCAAATTAACGTACTTCTTAGTCTATAGACAAATTCACGAGAGGATTTCAGTACAGTGCTTATGAGAAGCGACGTTGCCGCTTAGGCCGCTAGGCACGTTCATAGTCTGCAGGTGTGATGCAGGACCGCGTTGGCTCTCCTGTACGATAACATTAAATTATGCAATCCTATTAGAAGTAAATGTAACATTATTTACAACGTCAAGATTTTGGAAATTACACAAAATTTTATAAAACTGTTTTCTTTGAAAACTTTTTTACTAAATTATACAGGGTGTAGCAACAGAACGGAGTCTACTAGGGAAACTGCTACAAAACAAAATTCGTAGCTCCGTAGTGGCTACAAATTTAAATTGTTAATTTATATACCAACAGGACATAATAGGTATACAAAGTTGAATCAATTATTACTAATAACAGTCTCAACAATTATTACAAAGAAAAGTGTGTATACACCAAAGAATAAAATTAGGCTAATAAAAGAATAAAAATTTAGGTAGCCTAAACGCTAGCTAATGATTAAAGATAAACTTACAATAATAGTGTCTGGTCTCTACTCTATTTCGGAAAATTCGTCCTCACTGGAACTGCCTGTATTTGCATAAATGATATGGAGCATTATCCATTACTACCACATTTTTTCTCCTTTTGGGAGGTTTGCAATTAGTTTATTTTCAAACTAGTCTTTGAAAGACTCGCCGTTCATTTCGTCATGATAGTCGCCTGAATCTTTTTCTGCTAAAAATACGCATTCTGAATTTGGTAGAAAACCTCTATCAGATTCAACATGTAACAAGACAAATCTCGGACGTCTTTGTTTTGGAAGATTGAGACCAGTAGTCAAGCCTTATAAAATTCCATCTTTATAACTGGTTATGGTTGAATTCATCTATAACTTATTTACTATATGTCCTATATTTACCTAACTTTAATCCAAATAGAAAATATTGTATCCTTGATTTCGATAATTTTGTATTTTTCTGTAGAAATTTATGCCTCCAATTTATTATGTTAGGACGTTCCAATATTACTGCTTTCTTTCCTCTTTTTTCACCCAAATCCAAAACAAACCCCATCTCTTGCAATAGTCGATATACAGTACTTTTGAAAAATTTAGGCAAATGTTCGTGTAATTTAACGACATCCAGGATAGCTTTGATTGTGAGAGGTATGTGTTTGAAGAAAAATTCCATGTAAACAAGTCTTCTCATTTGTTTTATCAATACGTTTACGTGGGTTTTTCAGAATTTTGGGTAAGTCTTCATTATGATCTACAAATTTTCCAGACTGTCCTAACACCCAGCGCTGTACTTGTTCTAGAAACAATTTGTGTTGGAGTCAGATCGGAACTTGTTTTTGTTGTATATATCAATATATTCAAAATAGTTTGTCGCGCATATAAATCTAAGATTTGTCTTTGTTCGAAACTGTTCACCTCTAAATGCTCCATGTTTTTGTCACAGTACATAAGAAAAGTTTAAAAATAAATTGCACTTATTTTTGACTAGTTAAGTACCTTCTCGAATGCATACACAAAACAGTTAAACCGTTTCTACAAACTGCAAAACTATAAAAATATTAGTCAAAAATATCATAGCATGTGATTGGTGTTTTAGGTTAAATCTTCGTATTTTGTGCTACGTCCTAATAGTATCTCCAGTTACTATATGGATAACTGTTAATGGACCACCCTGTATAAATAATACTAAAATATAAATAATGTATCCTCGATATATTTTTGACTTTTCTACTAATCGTGGCATTTTCTTTTTATTCATTTCAAGTCTATTCAACAGGTTTCCAAACATCCATTTCCGTAAATATGACAACAAAAGACATGTAAGAAATTTTCTATTCGTCAAATAAAACAGTGCTCAACAATTAATAAGGATCGAAGTAATATTTTACTTCAGAAATAGCCAAAGTTTGTAAAAAATTTATATAAATCAAGTAATATTAATACGCCAACTTTATTATCAATTTTAAACGAAATAAAATAAATTTTGCGATTATGGCCATTTTTTACTAGTCAGGAAAAAGTTGAATATTAAAGTCGTCTAATTTCATTTATTCTATTCAAGTCATTATACTAGGATCTCAACAAACTTTTAAAATATTTGAAATCATAATTATGATCCTTATCAAATGTTGATCACTATATTACGACGACGTCCGAATATTTTCTGGGACAGTCATTAGGGCAAATCAATTAATGTTAGTGTAAAATTGCAAGTGCTTCATGTGTAAGGGAGTGTTAAGTTCAAAGCCGGCTCTGCTACGTTGAGGCCGACGATGAACTAGCAACGCTGCAGCGTTTTCTTCCATTTGATTCACATTTTCCATAAGAGCCAACGCTGAAATCTACTAGTGAATCCGAGTTTAAACTGAAATAAAGCAGCAAAGTGAGCAGCAAGCTACAGAAAATGGTGTGAGGTATGCGAGAAATTCTATATTTCAATTAAACGTGGACTGTCAGTCCGCGCGCGTGTAGTGGAAGGGCAAACTAAACTATTTAAAGAATTTTTCACCAAGTAACAAACAAAAAAATTTGCACTCTCAATAAAAATAGTAAGTGCATTAAGATGTCACAAAAAAAAGCCTCAGAACAATATCTCCCATTTATCATTAAAATGAGTTTAGGTAAATGAGATTATGGTAAAAATGGGCCTCAGTAGTATTTTGAACAGTAATAACTTTTGTATCACGATAAATTTTTATTCTTTTACATACCTCACGTACGTATAAGGTTTTCCTTAATTTAAATAACTTATCTCAAATAAAAATAAAAAATCTTCACGCCCTAGGCGTTTTCTCGTTTTTCTTTTCACTAGAGTCGGATATTTTGTATTAAATTCAAATATTCCAGAAAAATTACAGTTCGCATCCAACTGAAAAGCCTTCTTCATTGGAAAATTCCCATAATTTAATTATTTTGTCTTTTGGGGAAATAAAATTTTCATAGCCTCTAGAGAGGTTCTCGTTAGTGATAAACATCTCTCTAATGGACATTTCTCATTTGATTTTTGTAAACAAAAAAACTTCATCCAATTAAGTAGAAAACGTTTGATTTATGGGATGCGACATCTATTTCAATTATGTCAATTTTATTTTATGTACTTAATATATAATATATCGCAAAAATAACTAAAGAGGTTATTTTTTAAATACCTTTTACTATATTAATAATTATACTGGGGAACAATTAAAAAAAATGTTCAGTTTGATTTTTGAGCTGTTTTAGGTATTTAGGCATGTTGGTTTTAAAACTGTTATTAGGTTTTCTCTACCACGTCTAGATTTTTCTTTACTCTAGGATCTAGCGTGAATCAGAGAAAGCAATGCTCCAGACCTTCCCTTTCCCCCTATAACACTCTGATGCGCGATAGGGACAACTATCAGCCAAATGCTCTTTATGCGGAGGTCCTTGGTACTAGAACCCCAACATGATTTCCCAACCGAAGTCAAACCTCAGAATAGCGCATTGTCACTATAATCCTGTTTTCTTAATGTGACTTATCCGCGAACTAAAATTGCTTACTTGGGCCTCAAGTCTCCACTCTGAGCTAGGCTTAGTTCGGCGACTTCGTGCTCAAGGAATTGGGCCGTACGTGCCTGGGTTTTTTGTTAGTTTTTTTTTGTTGGCTTGCGCCGGATTTTGTTAGTATTTTTTAATTTTTATGGTGGCCGAGGCCGTTTTTCGTATTTTTTTGATTTTTTTTTGTAGGTAGCCCTGAAACAAAAAGTCATAATTAGTACAATACCTATATAATAACATTAAAATATATATACAAATATGTGACAGTATAACAATATAAAGTTTGTCCTAAGGTAACTAGACCCACGTTGTGTTTGGCGATTGTCCACGAGTCTCATGAGCTACAAATCTCCATTGTTGTTGTTTTTTGACGTGTTTTCTCTCTGGTGTTTTGTTTTCTCTTTGGTGTGTGACGCACAGAGAAGTTCTATACTGGACTTTATACAAAACAGTTTTATTAACTGCATTGGTATTAGCCTCCCGGCGATAGAACGCTGCTAAATTGCAAGCACGAAGTGTATAAAAAGGCGGCACATCTTCCGATCTGGATCTAGTCGTCTTACACTACTAGCTCCTGCTAGACCTTGTTGGTCGAGTGCCTTTTCCACCATTCTGCGTTTTATTATTACCTGAGTGAACATTTCATCGATTTAAAAAGACTTCGCTTAGAAGGCGATTTCAAAAGCTCTTTAGTGTTTAAATAAGCACAAAGCCGTATGACTACGATATTATTCAGGCCAATTATACGAACTGGCGATTATTGACTGTCGGTTCACCTTTTGTCAAGGTAGAGAAAAGTCTGGCAACAGACATATAATTACCTTGTGGAAGCCAGCTAACAGCCCGGAGAACATGCTCCCTGGCCAGATAGACACGATCTTTGAAATAGGGAAAGACAGGTTATCTTAAAGCTATTTTAGATCGTGTCGAAGTGACACAGCTTTCCACTAGACCACCGACGTCGTCGGTAAGGAGTAAATAAAAGCCCCAGCTGGGCTTGGAATTACTCATCGATCGGTGTCCGAGCTGAAGTAGCACTTGGCGACCAAAAACCATTTTGGTGGCCAACGTGACTTTTACTATTTCTCTAGAGGTGGCGGTGCGTAGTACAGAGCAGTCGAATAGACAACACTCCGCCGACATTTTTATATCTCTCGACGAGTGTCAACCCCAAGCTTAGGCGTGAAGTGCCGACATCTCTGTGAGATTCAAGGCATACACCGTGCTCAGAATACTAAACAATTATTCATGTAAGACAAATATATCTCATTCGCGTAAGAAAACTCGAACTGTTAAAGTATTCTGGTTGCCGGTGGCACCACAGAGCCTCGCTGAGTTGAAGTCCAGATCACATAAACTCCACGAGTAAGAGGATGGAGTCGAAAAACCTTCGCTTCTCCTTCAGATCGGCGGTTGGAAGTCATCAAGAATCTCCAAATACTTCTGAGGATGGTCCAACCATACGAAAAGAGATAGTAAAATTAACTCTAAAGAGAATAAAAATAAACCCCAGAGACAAAGTAAACAAAATAAAGAAAAGAAGATAGTTCATACCTCTATCAACATAGAGAAGCGCAATTAAACAGTGTAGGCCTTATTAAATAAGTTTCAGAATATCCTACCAAAAAAAAAATTACAAAAAATATCAGAAAAAGCGGCTTCCGCCACCAAAAAAGTCAAAATGATAGGAAAAACCGGTGCAAACCACCAAAAAAATTAACAATACCTAAAAATCGCGCACTTAGGACCCAAACCTTTGAGCACCAAGTCTCCGAACTGGACGCAATTTCAGTTTCGTGGACAATATTTAATTTTTCAAATGCGAAAAATCATATCATGTATTTCGCTGTATTAAAATTACTATCAGTCCTTATCACAATTTTAAAATTATTACCCTACTCAAACCCTTAATTCCAACTCTCACTTTAACCTTATTCCTTTAGAAATACAGACAGTTTTAAAATAGCAAATAAAAAAGACTCTCTCTTGACTGTTGACTTTCGCTAGCAACAAACGTAATATCTCTTGACTGTTCACTTTCGCTATAGACAATATCGTATAGACAAGAGATGCAAATGTGCTCTATCTTTTGATCTTGGTGTTAGTACCGTGAGGCACGTGTGTAAAAACCGCAGCTCCCCTCGCACGAGAAACAATCGAATGTTAAGATCGCGTGTGCAAGCCTATAAATACCGCCAGTGTGTGTAACAGCAGTATTGGTAAATCTCTTTACAAACTTGATTTGGCCATTAGTTGTCATCTACTTCTTTGAGTGCCTCTCCTATCGGAGATTGGATATTATTAAGGCGATTCTAATTTTATTTACTGCTGTTTTTAATAATTCGTTAGTGGTATAGCCAAACCACTCTCCTAAATTTATCATCCAGGTCATTCTTCTTCGGCCTGGATTTCTGCGTTCTTGGATTTTTCCTTGCATTATATTTTGTAGGAATGTGTACTTTTATCCTCTCATCAGGTGGCCTAAGTATTCAAGTTTTCTCTTTTTCATATTCAGTATAACTTCTGGATCGTTATTTATTCTGCGTATTACCTCTATATTTGTAATTTTATCCACCCAATTTATTTTTAGTATACGGCGGTAGTAGTAAATATCAAAGCTTTCAAGATTTTTAACATTCCTCTGTTTAAGAGTCCATGCCTCAACACCGTAAAGCAAAGTACTAAATACATAGCATTTTAACATTCTAGTGTATAGATGAATGTTTCCAATAAAGAGGGTTCCCAAGTATTTGTATTCGCTTACTTTTTCGAGTTGGGCACCGTTTGTTGTGATACTAGTGTCATGTACTGGATTCTTACTGAAGGTCATATATTTGGTTTTTTGACGTTCATCCCTATGCCGTAGTTATTACATATCTCATTCATACTTTCAACTAGATGTTGTCAATCTTCCGCTGTTCTTGCCATTATCACAGAATTGTCAACATATCGAATGTTATTGATAACTTTTCCATTGACTATTATCTCTTCGTTTGTATGTGAGAGAGCTTCTGGGCATATTTGTTCCCTGTAGATATTAAACAAGAGCGGTGACAATATACAACCCTGACCTACTCCTCTACGTATTTTTATTTCGTTCGACGTTTGGTCTTCTATGTTTATATTAGCTCGCTGATTCCAGTACAGATTTAATATTATTTGTATGTATCTGGTGTCGATGTTAATACCCTCCAGGATTTCTTTGAGTTTATTGTGGCGTACTTTGTAAAAGACCTTTTCAAAGTCTATAAAACAGGAGTGTACCTCCCCCCTAACATCTAGACATCTCTGTGTTAGGACGTTTAATGCAAATAGAGCTTCTCTTGTACCTAATCCTTTTCTGAATCCCATCTGTGTATCGTTAATATCGATATCTAACTTTTGATAGATCCGGTTTTAAATGACTAAGAAATATTTTAAGCAGATGACTCAAAAGGAGATTGTTTGATGATCTGAACATTGCATTGCCTTAGTTTTCTTCGGACAAAGGTAGACAGCAACCATTCTTGGGGTAATTAGTTGTCCAACACTTTACTATCTCGTCTAATTACTTTGAACCAGCCTAATTTACCACAGTCTTGTACCCTGAAATTATATTAATACTTTCACATATGTACAGGGCCCGCGTAGCGCAAGCGGTAGTGTGCTTGCCTCGCATGCCGGTGGTCGTGAGTTCGAATCCTACCGCCGGCAAGAACAACTAGACATTTTTAAAATGTCTATAGGCCCCAGGTCGACTCAGCCTGAATAAAATGAGTACCTTGGGTAAAACCAGGGGTAATAATAGGCGGTTGAAGCGTAGCACTGGCCATGTTACCTTCCTTGTATACCGTAGGCCCTAGATATAGCAGACTACCCTGCTATACTCCCAAAGCCGCGTGCGGTATAAAACGGGAGACTATTATTATTACATATGTACAGACAAGTCACAAAAGGATAACAGAAATAAAGCTCTTAACGCTAGCCTGAATTTAAATGGGTTAGGAAACAATGTTGGGATTTTATTACCTAGGATTCCCACATAAAGAGCATTTGGCTGATATTTGTGCCCTTATAAAGCATCAGAATGCTATAGGGAGAACAAGGATAGTCTGAAGCAGTGGAGCATGGTAAAGTGATTCCTGTGTACACTCAAATTAGTACATCTCGCTCCAATAAATTGTTACACCTGAACGTAATTACAAGAACAAGTCTTACAGGCTCACAATTATAGGTTATATAACATTTTGGTAAATGTCATAAACATCAAATAATACATTTACATAATACTTGAGAAAGAACTGTTTAAACATTTTTTTAAATTTGAAGAAGCTACATAGTGGGTGACAGCAGGAGAGAGACTTACGTTTGGCCGATGATATATCCATAATAGCTAAGAAGTTAGGAATGACAAGAGAGATGGTACAGCAACTCTTTTTGGCTACGTGAAATGTAAGATTAAATATTGACATCTCGAAAACAAAAATAATGACAAATTTGGTACCCAACCAGAACATCAGTATAGGTGGGCAAGAAGTAGAACTCGTAGATAAATATAAATACCCAAGACATGAAATTGAAAACTGAGAGAAACTTTTAAAAGTGAGATCTCCACATACCTAAAAAAAATGTATTTGATCGATGCGTCCTCACAGTGTTAATATACCGTGTAGAAACACTAACTTCTTCGGCTCCCAAACTCAGAATAAAATGGAGATGGGCAGGACACATATCTAGGTTATTAAAATGGAGACCAAGAGAAGACAAAAGAAGCGTCAGTAGACCACATACATGATTGGCTGTATGAAATAAAAACTGTATGAGACTATCGCAAGATAGATAAGGTTGGAAACACGAGAAAGAGGAATATGTTCAGCAGTGGACTTTTGAGACTAAATGATGACAGAAATAATTTGTAAATTAATTTATATTAAAAAAAAACGGCATATTACTGACGGAATTGAACTTTGACCATCTTTACAAAGTAAAAAAATAAAGGAACAGTTATTGTTTGATACTGGTAAAATAATTAGCAAAGAGCAACATACCAAATTATTTGACCAATTAAAAGAAATCATTCGACTAATATTTGCTTCCAATCATCAGTTACTGTACCGAAACAGTTTCCTTAATCTAGGCTACAGCAACCAAACTCAGAGTAGCCCAAAGAAGAATGGAACACTCGCTGTTGAATTCACTCTCATAGACAGGGTTAGTAGTAAGTAGAAGTAGAGTGCATAGCATGGCTAAAGTGGAACTAGGCGGGCCATGTCGCCAGAATAAATGACGGGCGTTGGACCTCTCTATGCTCACTACATGACCAACTTGTCGAAGTTTCTGAACTTTACCGAATTCTGAGATCGGTGCCTCGTTGAACAATTAATGGAGTTCATGGGTGTATCTGGATCTCCATACTTTGTTTTCGTAAATAGGTCCAAATATCCTTCTTAGGATATTCTCTTTCAAATACTTCCAGCTTTCTCTTTGTTTCTTCTTTCGTCACCCATGTCTTACATCCACAACATAATATTGGTCTGATAATTGTTTTGTAGACCCTGATTTTCGATTTCTAGTGTGTTTTTGAAGGAAAACACGTGGGCAAGTGAAATATACTACGGAACTAACATACTAAATTTAAAACTATATTGGAAACAAAATATAATGGTGGTGATAAAAATGAAAAGCCGTTAACAATAAATATTTTCCACCTCACCTGCTACATCAAACCATTACAAAAACTATAAGAAACATAGTAATAATTTATGGTAAAAGCATATGGACCGCAAAGTTAATTATAAAGAAGGAAACGCAACGTTTTACTAGCAAAGATAATTTTGTAATATTCTGCATAATATAGTTTTTAACATCCGTGAATAAAAGGTAATAAAAGCACATTTTTAACTTTTCCTCTATTAAACGACCTTAATGTTCTTTGCCCCTTTCCTCTGCGAATTCATAACGCGTCAGTTAGTCGGACTGCTGAACGCCTTTTAAAATTAAATTTAAATAATCAAAAGTGCTCAGCTGGTGTTCTGGTTCTGTTCATTACCTTTGTACGGACCAATTTAAGTATACAATGACTATAATGAAGACCAACGTAAATGAAAAATTTGTGCAGAACAAAACTAGAAAAAACTCATTCAACAACGAGAATTATATGAAGTTGTTTGTAATATATTTCAAATAAGACAAAGCTAAAAGTAAACATACTATAAGCTTTGGAATGTGAGAATACACTGTTCGATAGTTAGTATTATTTTCCCAACACGTAGGTTTGTAAATTGATATTAACAAACTTTGTATCCAAAATCTGAAAAATCACCAGAATCAAGTGAGATATTGTTCTTCTTCTTTTTCTTCTTTTTATACAGACATGACTCTGTCTGTTTTTCAATGTGCCTACCAGTAAGTTGTCATTCCATCGTTTTCGTGGTCTTCCTACTGATCATCTTCCTATTGAGGAACTTTCTTGAGAAAAAAGGCTTTCTTTCACATGTTGTCTTCACTTCCTCTCTAAATCATAGTGTTTTCTTTTTTGATATGTTAGTGTTCGTTACTTTCCTCTCTCCAAGTGATTCTGTTGCTGCGGTAATTATATTATTTTTGAGTTTTTCTCAGCTTTCCTCGATGTTATCGTTTTTTAATAGTTCATTCCCAGCGATCTTCTCTGATATTCTTTTCCTGTATAAGGATTCCGTCGATTCCTTATTTAGTCCTTCCACTTCGATTTTTGTTTGTACCGGCGCTTTGAACAATAAAAAAACTGCCCATGACCTACCAAGATGTATGGAATGTTGTAACTAATTATGGAAGCATGCGCTGAAGTCCAACGTGTAAAAGTTAGTGGGTTATCTAGAATATGGTGGGGGAAATTTTTAAAAACACCGAAGTCCAGGTACTAATCTGTTACAATCCGCATAATTACCGATACAATTCGAAAACCGTACTTCGCCACTTTTATACAACTGAGAGTGATAAAAGGGGGTGCAGTTGCAGACATGATACAAATACAAACAGATAAGATACCGCGCATGTGGGCGTGGCTTATGCATGACTTTTGTGACGTCAACTTGTGCTAAATTTCGCCATATTGTGTTTTGACGTTTATGTACATTTACGGTTCATAGCCAATATTTAATAAAATAATATTTTAAAAGTGTTACAAGGCTTTAAATTTTTCCCGATATGAGGTGTGCAGTGTATGGTTGTGCCGTTGACAATATGTGCAAGAGTTTTGTACCCGGTACAGCATTTTATAGCTTTCCAAAAGACAAGGAAATGCAAGCTGTTTGAAAACATTTGTGTAAACGCCAGGATAATTTTAATGTTAAATTTGCTCGTGTTTGCTCTAAGCACTTTGTTGAAAGTGATTGAAGTGATGAATCGGTCATTCAGGTTGGCAAAATATAAAACAGAAGTCAACTACTTTATAAGTTTATAGAAGACGTTTCGCTTTATACTTCTAAAGCTTCATCAGTTCTAACTCAATATGTAGTATTAAAGATGTTATTATATATGTACTTAAGTTTACTCATTATTTAGAACTAACTTAAAAAAAAAACAGAAACAAAGAACACAAAAACTACAAAAAATAATATTCGCAGAAACGAAGGAGTGTTTTGTTTGTCTTCATTGGAGAACCATCTCTAAATGAAGCCAAATGTACGTTTAAAATTTTGTTAAATCTTCGTTTCTGCGAATGATATTATTTTTTGCAAAGTTTTTGTGTCCTTTGTTTCTGTTTTTTTTTTAAGTTAGTTCTAAATAATGAGTAAACTTAAGTACATATATAATAACATCTTTAATACTACATATTGAGTTAGAACTGATGAAGCTTTAGAAGTATAAAGCGAAATGTCTTCTATAAACTTATGAAGTAGTTGACTTCTGTTTTTTATTTTGCCAACCTGAACGACCGATTAACCTCTGAATTCACTAGTTGAATACTTTATTAATATATATATATATATATATATATATATATATATATATATATATATATATATAGTTGGGAGATTAAATAATTATAACCATATTTTAGCATATCCTGAAGAAGCTAATAAATTTTTGTGAAAGCTAAATAAAAGAACAAAGAGTTTTACTTATTCTGCCCTATTAATGACTGCAACCTCAAAAGAAATAGTTTACCTAACGTGTCAGTCAATAATACCTAACTACTATATATAAAATATATATTGTATGAAAATCACATTCCATAGTTTGCAATTTGTGGCATTCGGCCATGGCTCCCTCCATCAAACTTCACTCTTATGGGAAAATTGTTATTTTTTACAATATACTAATTTAAATACTTAAGCTTAAATTCACGTAGTAAATAAAACATCTAGTAAATTATATTAGAATTTCAACAGTTCGTTTCATCCGCAAGCATGAATACATTTTGAAAATTTAGCACAAGGTGACGTCATGCGCGTGAGTGTACGAGTTTAGTGCGTGGCAATATCATATCTGGTATCCTTATATCATGAGTTGCAGATACCAGCATCCAATTTAAGACCTGATGAGATTCTAAGAGGAACCATCTCTTAACAAGAGGGCAATGTTATGCCAGCCATAAAGTGTAAAGTAGTAAATAAGTAGTGTGGGTGTGATAACATTTAAGGGATTTAGTAGATTTGTGGTAGTTTGGTAAATAATTGTTATAAATTAATTAGGTTTTTAGTGTTAGTGTAAGACGACTGTAAATAATTAAAATAGGTATTAAAAAATTCTAAATTAATAAATAACATTACACTACCTATCTTTTCTTCCAGTTTTTGCATTAAAGTCTTCCATCAATATTATATCTTTCAGACTGTTTACAGTTTCAAGTATTTCTTGTAGAATCTCTTTGAACTAATTTTTTCCTCTCCTTTACTGTCATGGATGGGGATACTCATATTATGTCTTTCATTTATTTTCATGTCTATACCGATTATTCTTTCATTTGTAGCTGTCAAATCTTTGACATATTTATTAAGTTTTTTCGTTATTAGTACGTACACTCTCTAAAATATATTGGCTAAAGAACTTCGACCTAGTTTGAAACATTGTTAATGATATAACGAGATAATGCGTTTCATGTAATTTTATATGTGTACAAGTGTCGTTCAGGACCTTGAATATTAAAACTCAAAATAAAAGTATTACCATAACCAACACTTACTTTGCTGCCAAACAAAGTATAGTCTAAATAAAAATTCCAAAGGCAGTTTTATATACCATTAAAAGAGATTATTTCACCACAGTAATTTGCCGATGTTCCATTAGTTCGACACCTAGGGGCGAGTGTATGTGCGCAATCATTGCAGTGTAAGTACTACATGGGACATTATTTTTTGAAAGTGCCCTTGAGGTGATACCGACACCTGTAATATAATTACAATTATTGGCATTTGCCGGGGATATAAGATGGCTGCTTCGGCACTGTGATGCGTTTTTATGTATCAGAGAACCTGTAATAAAATGTGAACGAGTAGTTGAACTCGAAATGAGCACTTCGGCAGGTAAATAGATATTTTGCATGTATTAAATACAAACGCTTTGAGGGTTTTTAAAATTGGTCAATTACTATTGGAATTTCGGTGGTTAAAATTATTTTCAGTTGTAAAGGAATGCAAGTGGTGGTTTTATAAAATAAACGAACTTATTTTTGGAGAAATGTCCAACAAAAGTTAAAGTAAAAATAAATAATTGAGTTTTTCAGGGAAAAAAACCCGAACATCGCAATAATACTTGATAACATTTTAGACAAAAATATTGTTGATAAATAATAAATACATTAAAAAATCCTATTGATTGACGAAAGTTATACTAAAAGCAGCGATGTCTGTTTCAGAATGGTGGCTATCCCAGGGGTAGGAATATTCTTTTATTTTATATGTGAAATTTTCGGTGATATGTTGTCACCTTCATCAGCACCTAAATGGAAAACCTATTATAGTACAGTGGTGGAAATCAACATTTAAAAACCTACATTGAAAATGTTCAGTTGGTCCTAGTTGTAAAAAACACTGTCACAAACATGTTAAAAATATTAAAAAATACATTTAAAATTTTGAATAAAAACATTACAACAACAGGGTAGTTTTTCAAATACAAACACAACAAAAAATCTAAAATTTACAACCTACAAAAACTACAAATAGAAAAGAAGAATTAATCTTCTTTTTTGATGACATATTTCTGTCAACATCCGGGTGTCATATGTAACGAGGTTATAATTTTCACTTTTGCACATCACAACCACATGGATACGAAAAGAAAGAGCCCTAGGCAACATAATAAGCAAGGAAATGAAGTCCCCTCTAAAGCACAGGTAGGTAATCTATGCATGTCATGATAAGTTCCCCACATTTTCCAGTTTGTTACTTCTTGTCAAGTCCTGTTGAAGTAGAAAGGAATAAATACAACTTAAGTTTTCAACATCTTTCTTACAGTTCATAGGAGAGCTGCAGTTATGGATGTAGCACATTTCTATGAAGTTTCTCTTAAATTGGTTGTCAACCCTCTTTAGTACTTGCACATTTTCATAGTTAGCAGTGTGTCCAGTATTCTTAATATGTTGGCTAAAGGCTGTGCTGGTGGGCTTCCTCACAACATCACTCCTGTGCAAAGCTATTCTTTTTGAGAGTTTCTGGCTGGTTTGACCGACATACACTTCTGAACAAGAACCACATGGAATAGAATACACTACATTGAAGTTATCCAGTTTTTTAACTCTTTCTGTCAGGTGAGTAAAGTATGTCCCTAATCTTTTGTAAACAGAATTTGCTATCACTATGTTGAACTGTCTGAAAAGGTTTGTGATCTGTGGTGATAAACCTTTGATGTAAGGCAATCTCCCATAGAACACTTCTACTGTTTCTCCTTCTAATGTTTGTCTTTGCTGTGTTCTAACTGTTGGCATATCTTGAAATAGCAATTTATTAAGAAGCATCTTAGGGTAGTGATTTTTTCTAAGAATCTCATACAATAACTTGATGTTCTTATTGTAGTTTGAAGGGTGACAAATTCTTTTTATTCTGTTTTTCAGACCTTTGATGATGTTAATCTTCTGTTCGTCTGGATGATACGAGTGAAAAGGCACATATCTACCTGAGAATGTTTTTTTTCTGTACCAATCCAACCTTACTGTATTGGATTGGTACAGAAAAAAAAACATTCTCAGGTAGATATGTGCCTTTTCACTCGTATCATCCAGACGAACAGAAGATTAACATCATCAAAGGTCTGAAAAACAGAATAAAAAGAATTTGTCACCCTTCAAACTACAATAAGAACATCAAGTTATTGTATGAGATTCTTAGAAAAAATCACTACCCTAAGATGCTTCTTAATAAATTGCTATTTCAAGATATGCCAACAGTTAGAACACAGCAAAGACAAACATTAGAAGGAGAAACAGTAGAAGTGTTCTATGGGAGATTGCCTTACATCAAAGGTTTATCACCACAGATCACAAACCTTTTCAGACAGTTCAACATAGTGATAGCAAATTCTGTTTACAAAAGATTAGGGACATACTTTACTCACCTGACAGAAAGAGTTAAAAAACTGGATAACTTCAATGTAGTGTATTCTATTCCATGTGGTTCTTGTTCAGAAGTGTATGTCGGTCAAACCAGCCAGAAACTCTCAAAAAGAATAGCTTTGCACAGGAGTGATGTTGTGAGGAAGCCCACCAGCACAGCCTTTAGCCAACATATTAAGAATACTGGACACACTGCTAACTATGAAAATGTGCAAGTACTAAAGAGGGTTGACAACCAATTTAAGAGAAACTTCATAGAAATGTGCTACATCCATAACTGCAGCTCTCCTATGAACTGTAAGAAAGATGTTGAAAACTTAAGTTGTATTTATTCCTTTCTACTTCAACAGGACTTGACAAGAAGTAACAAACTGGAAAATGTGGGGAACTTATCATGACATGCATAGATTACCTACCTGTGCTTTAGAGGGGACTTCATTTCCTTGCTTATTATGTTGCCTAGGGCTCTTTCTTTTCGTATCCATGTGGTTGTGATGTGCAAAAGTGAAAATTATAACCTCGTTACATATGACACCCGGATGTTGACAGAAATATGTCATCAAAAAAGAAGATTAATTCTTCTTTTCTATTTGTAGTTTTTGTAGGTTGTAAATTTTAGATTTTTTGTTGTGTTTGTATTTGAAAAACTACCCTGTTGTTGTAATGTTTTTATTCAAAATTTTAAATGTATTTTTTAATATTTTTAACATGTTTGTGACAGTGTTTTTTACAACTAGGACCAACTGAACATTTTCAATGTAGGTTTTTAAATGTTGATTTCCACCACTGTACTATAATAGGTTTTCCATTTAGGTGCTGATGAAGGTGACAACATATCACCGAAAATTTCACATATAGAATAAAGTTCTACACCAAGCTGGCTTATACCATCTCTAGCTGATCCTTGTTTTGACGCTTTCCCGAAAGTTACCCTCCAAAGAATTGTATTCTTAGCGTCGTTACACACACTCTATATATATATATATATATATATATATATATATATATATATATATATATATATATATATATATATATATATATATTTATATATATAGTAATATTATTTATATATAGTTATAATGCTGAACAACAAACATTCGGTTGTCAGTTTCAATTAGCGCTCTCAGCGAAGAGTGTAAAGCATTCATTAGTAAATATTTGCCAACTGTCAATTTAGTTAACAGGATGGATAATTTTAAATAAAATAATTAACTGTCGCTGTGTCTCCAAATGATAAATGAGATAGGCATTGATAAAATAATTTATGAAAGCTATACCGTTACAATATAATTACCAATTACCTCAATGATTGCATCTGAACCTGTTAATTTTTTATTATATTTAAATTCGAATTCATTTATTTAATTTTAAACTATATACATATATATATATATATATATATATATATATATATATATATATATATATATATATATATATATATATATATATAATATATATATATATATATATATATATATATATATATATATATAATATATATATATATATTTACGGCATAAAGTGGAGTCCGCCCATGTTAAAATTCAGGTTTAAGTGAGCTCCGTGGTCAAGTGGACACCGATATACGGAGCTCACTTGACCATTCCCTAATATTGGTTCTGTCGATTCGTTAACATACAGCGGTTCATAATTAAAAAAAAAATTTTGGAGCCCATAAATACCCCTGTATGATAAATGTATATCGTGTAGTTCACGTGTATATATTATAGGGGTCGTTCAGGTCTTTTTCACTGTATATTTGATCAATTAGTTTATCGGTTTAAGTAAGCTCTGAGAGTTTGGCAACCGTGCGATTATAGCGTATATTTTCAAAGTTTACCCTGAACGGTTTATATGAGCTCCTTATTTTTATCTACTTTTTGTAGGCCGTGTAATGCCATACGCATTACACTGTATAATCAAGGATATCTTATTACCGGGTATTATTACGTGCTAATAGGTACAAGGTACAGGTTATTTAAAAAACAGGTATATAGATACAAAAGGACTTGGGCTTATTATTTAATGGAATGGTCACTTGCATAGAAAATTTTATTTTCTCTGCATTTTTAAAAATGTTATTTTTTTACTTAATATAGTTTTATTAGTTCAATGTTGAAGTCTACCTTTTTTTAATTGTAGAAGTAGAAGGTATAGAAGCATCCCAATAATAAAAACTGTTTTTATTTCATCCAATATTCTGCGGTATCTTGTATAAAGTTTTTTTATTATTTTAGTTTGGGTCTTATTTGTACTACATAATATGATATCTTGATAGAAGGTTATCTCAAAATAAATATGGTTAAGTGATATAGATATATATATAATAGATATTTTTGTGTTAAAATGTGTAGTAGTGTACACAAAAAGAAATAATGGTTAATTTGTAGGGCGAAAGGACGTTCGCATCATTTTTAGCTGACAAATATTATTTCTGACCTCAATTTACCTTTTAGTTTTAAACAATGATCTGTGAATAATCACGTGCAATACAAGCTACTTTCAAGGAATTTATAGATAGTCTACAGTTCAACGATTTCATGACATTATTGGAGGTTTAGTTTTGTGAAAGCGTTTGTGTTAGGGAAATTGAAGGAGCACATATGAGTTTTTCAGGCGTTTTGGCTGAAAATTGATTCATAGTTTATTTTTATTGGGCAATAATAGGTGTATCGTCTGTATATTAGAAGTCCTAGTATCTATAGGTATGGGTTAATCGTTTGTTTATACAATGTAAGTGTCTTTATGCTATCCCAAGCGAGACCGTTCTTCATCTGCTATTCTCACCATCGAGTGATACGAAAAATATTCTATTGTGTAGGCATACACAGATAATTTTATCGTTTGTTATCTACGGGGATATCATATAGTTTTTCGAGAAAAATCCTGTAATTTAAGGTGTGGTAAGCGGAATTTATATTGAAAAATACCACCCCTGATACCCGATATTTTTCGTACCCGTCTTTGCTGTCTTGAGTAAGATTTAGTATTTGTAAAGTACGCGATCTTCCCTATCTATAGCCACTTTCGTCTTATAATTTGAGTTTTTTTTCTAATATCAGTGAAATCATATCATCGTCTCTTGTGCAAAAGTATTTTAAATAACTGACAAAACAAAGATATTGGCCAATAGTTTTTGTGGTCGTTGGAGTTTTTGCCAGGTTTAAGCGAGGTAACAACTTTGGCTCGTCTCTTTGCGTATCTGCATAATTTGAATACAGTTGCTCATCATCCGGATAAGCCATTGTAGTGTTTTGGTCCAGATTTCGTAACTAACTGTGTATTCAGATCCTCAATGCCTGTAGTTGTATTATTTTTCATTTAATATGTAGATGGTGGATCCAATCAAGCTGACTGTTTTTGTCCTTTCTTATTTTAAGTTTTTCTTTGCTTCTTTTACGACAGAGATAGCAGATCTATATCTATAATAAGGTTTTCAGCGATCAGCTTAACACCAAATATCCTAGGTTAGGCCCTATATGTGTTTCCTGCACTAGAAATACGCCAGATTCATGTTTAGCGCATATGTCTGATAAGTTTAAGTCAAGTAAAGTTTCTTTATCTCTAGATATACCCTTAACATATATTTTGATTTTTAACATGATTTTTTTAAAATTTTTATATATATTTGCAAAATGGAGAAGGAAGTTCAGTACAGAGCCGGTTAAACAGCTAATCTGTCAATTTAGAAGTAAGAACAAGTACCAACTTGCTAAAAAGCACACCCATACACAAAAGGGATGATAAAATGTACTGCACAAACTGTAGTAGTATGAGTTACATATAAGCTATATATGAATAATTAGGATATACAGTATTTTTCTAATACACCTGGAACGATTGAGTAAATAGGTGAACTATCAAACAGGAGACTATTAGTGTAGAATTAGAAAAACTTAAAAAATCGTTGATCAAATATTCTCTGTTAGGCAGTTAATGAGAAATGTTGGGAACACAGAGAAAACATTAAACCAGTTATTTATAGATTTTAAACAAACACATGATATAATTATAAGAATAAAACTATGAAATACCATGGCAGAACAAGGCTTACCTAAGAAATTAATTAATTTAACAAGGGCGAAGGACGAAAACTGGACAAAGTGCTTTAAAAAAGGCGAACGAATTAGCGTAACAGCTGTTTTAAAAACTAAACAATATGAGACGAATTGGGGATATTATATTACACAAACTAAACCGCTTGGATACGAAAAATATCAGGAAATAATGATACGACAGAAAAGACTAATGACTTTACAGCTAATTGCTACATAAATAGCAATGTAATGCAAATAGATGATTTTGTATATAAGACTAATAATATATTATAAATTATACCTATATAGATACAAATAGTAAAATAAAATACAACTATTATACAATATAGTAAATACTTATTTAGATAAACGTAAAATGTTCCACTGAACGTTAACGATAAATGTTTCAAATAAAGGTTAAAACATGCTTTTCAATTCGCGGTAAAAGACTTAGTAGAGTTCAACACACAAGATAAATTCGTAACAAAATTGATATATCAGTACACGGTACCCGATACAGCAGCAAATTAATTTTAACAACAAATATGTAGGTTGTACTTTACCCCATTGGAATCATAGCATCCGCTATGGAAATTGGTATCTTCTTTGACATACAGCAACCACATGTGAAATTACGAAAGATTAATGTTAAATTAGGAAAACTCAATTAACCGTTGATCAAATATTCACTCTTATATACTTAATGAAAAATGTTGGGAATAAAAAAAAACATCAAGCTATTTATTTATAAATTTTAAACAAACATTTAAATATGATATAATTATAAGATTCTGAATAAAATGTTATGGAAGAACTAGGCATACCTAAGGAAATTAACTGCCAACTTACTTTTAAATGTACAGTAGCCTCAAACAAGAAGATGCCATGTCTCCAATCGTGTTTACCATTGTTTTGGAGAGCATCGCCCGGAAACTCTAATACCGAAAATCTCACAGTTTAATATCAAGGTCCTCACATTATACGGACTTTCGACGATGAGTTTAATATAGTAGGGAGTATAATCATTATTAACAAAAAACATTAATACATTCAATAGAAAAAAGCGCAAAAAGGGTCTTCCAAATCAACGATGATAAAAAATATATGACATCATAAGAGAACTACAAAACAGAACAGGACATAATATTTCATTAGACCAGTACAACTTTGAAATGGTTCATCGGTCTAAATATTTAATATTTAAGAGCACTTTGAACAAAAACACTACAGAATAGGATAACAACAGAACACAAGCTGGCAGTTCCTACGTTTTAAGCAAAAAAATTAAATCCAAAATACATCCCGCAATACCAAAAATAAGAATCTACGTATGTAAGTGAAACACGGGCAATGAAAAACAAAATAAGAGCCGATTGAGCGTCGCAGAAAGAAGAATTCTTAGAGAAATATATGAATCTGTTATGAATAAGATTACAAACATTAACTTTGGCGTTGAGATTTAGTTTCTTGTACGACGTTGCAATCTTTATCTTTGACCTTGGCATTAGTTCCCGGTCGTAAAACACTTCTGGGGGATTTTTTAGCAATCCTGATCTAATTAATACCTGAGTTTTACTTGCATTGTTTTATACATTCTGATTTTAGTAGTTCATATTAGACTTCTGGATTTAAAAGTGTTATGAGAGTTATATATGAGTTATATTAGTTTGCTACCTGAATTTTTCCTTTTATCTCTTATTTGACAACGATATCGCGATATCTAAAACACTCCTATCTTTCAAAATTATACGTTACTCCTGTTACGTTACGTTACTCTTGTTACGTTATATCGTGTCTTTTGTCTGTTAATGGATATTTAGTTGGTTTTCTCGTTACTGACTATTATACAGTTTTTTTTTGCTGCTAATAGCATTATTGTATAGTATACTAATATTTAATGTATATATTAAATCTGGATAGTGGATAGATATTCTTTACTTTCTCGGAGAAATTATATTCTAACTCACAAAAATCCTATTAAATTGCCAAAACCGCCCTTGCATGTTCTATTTACTTATGAGAGCCAGCAGCAATATCAGTACCATAATAATGCGTATAGTCCTGGACTGGCTAATCGTTGGATAATAGAAGCATGCATGTAGCAGTTTTCATGGTTTGATGCCTGCTTGCTGAAATCGGGGAGCAGATATATCAGAACCAAGGTAATGACTATAGTAATTGTTGCTTTACCGGCAAAATATTAAATACCAGAAGGTATAACGCTAGCAGTCTCACTGCAGCCTCGATGGAGAAGGCAAAGTGAGACAACTTTATTATTATTAACCAACAGTATATTTTCTAGTAAAATCATCATGATTTTACAGCAAGACAAATTTTCCAATGTTGGTAATCAAAACATCATGTAAGTACCACCAGGTTCCCTATGTTGGTATCCAACAAAATCCTTGTAATAACGATACAGGAAACAAAACTCCAGAGATATCAAATAAATTAACCAGATATCTAATAAAATACAGATTCTTGATTCCAATAGTTAAAAAATTAACCAAAAGCCTACCCAAACAGATATAACGTCCATTTAACATGTAATCCGTTAACGGTCCAAGGTACAAAGCAGCTCCTAGCATAATGCTGATGATATAGATTTGATAAGAAACTAAAACATAGACGAAGTGAAAACCAAATACAAGCAAATACACAGAAGAGACCAATTAAATAAACCTAGATAAAACAACTAGATAAAAAGTCAACAACTACAATTTCAAAAGTATAGAAGACTTTAAATATATTGGATCAATAACCACAGTTAATAATACCGCCACTGGAGGAATAAAGAGCATAATATAAACTTTAGACCTATTTTAAGACCAAAGAAGACTTAAAACTTCAGCGGCATTTTGACTGACTGTACAACATTTTTTCCAATTTGTTCGGTCTTCCATCAACATAGGGTCAAATAGAATGTTCATTTTGCGGAGATCTGCTTGGATGTTATCTCTCCATCGCATTCTGGGACGTCCGAGTAGTCTTTTGTCTGTGGGAATCTCCTCCCACACCAATTTTACAAGTCTTTCGTTATGCAATCTGTGCACGTGCCCTGCCAATCTTAGTCGCTATGATTTAATTTCTTGGACTATATTGGCGTCGCTGTAGAGAGCTTTTAATTCGATATTAGTTCTGATCTTATACTGGTTTGTGGTGATGTCATGGTGAAGTTCAAAAATGTTTCAAAGTATTTTTCGTTCAAAGCGTCTGAGCTTTTCTTCGTTTGCTTTGGTCATGGTCCACGTTTCGCATTCGTATGTTAATACAGGTCTGACGATAGATTTATAGATTTTGATCTTTGATTTTCTTGTGAGATTTTTTGATTTTATGAGCTTATCCAGTGCAAATAGACAGCAGTTTGCAGATTGGATTCTGTCTTTTATTTCTTCAGTAACATCGTTGTCAGCTGTGATTACGGCCCCCAGATACTTAAAACGTTGTACTCTTTCGAAATTAAATTTGTTGACCGTCACATTTTGTCCTATTCTGTCTCTTCATGTCGTTCTATTTATACACATATATTATATATTTCGTCTTATCTTCATTAATCTTCAGCCCTACTTCACTTGTTGCTCCTTCCACCTTGTTGAAAATGTCTTTCGTGGATAGGATGGAGTCTCCAACGAGATCTATGTCATCTGCATATGCGAGGAACAGCTTGGGACCTTGAACCGATAGCAATTCTCTTTTTATTTCGGCCAACCTCATGGCTTTCTCTAATACAAGGTTAAAAAGTAGTGGAGATAACACATTACCCTGTTTAAGTTCACTGTTGATTTCAAAGCTGCCAGACAGTTTATTATTTACACGTACGCGTACTTTAGATATTTCAGAAGTTCTGCTGGTATCTAGTCCGTACCCGGCGCTTTGTGATTTTTCAGCTTATTTAAGGCCTTTTGGGTTTTTTGACGGGCATGTCCGCTGTGATATAGATCTCTTAGTTATGCTGTTCTTCCTGTATGATGTTTAGAAGGTCCCTAAAATACTTTTTCCATTCTTCTGTTACTTCTTTACCGTCGATTATCATACGGCCTTGGTTCTATGTCTTCTTTTCTCATGGGAAATTGTTTTATAGAATTCTCTGGAGCCTGGTTTGGGCTGGTCTCTCTCCATAGCTTCATATTTTTGTTGTTCATAGTTTCTTTTCTTTGTGCATATTATTTTTTCTTGGTTCTTTTCGGCATTCGTCATATTCCTTTTTACTTTGGTCTGTTTGCAGTTGTATCTAAGTCTTCCTTACTGTTTGTCTTTTTCCAGCTGTTTCCGACATTCCTCGTCATATCATGGTTTTGCCCTCTTCTGCCTACTCCTTCCAAATATCTTGTCCGCTGTCTGGGTTATTATTTCGGCAGTCGCTTTCCATAGCTGTTCTATATCATTGTATTCTCTTTCAGAGTTCAAGGTTTGTTCAAGTTGTTCTCTATAGTTTTGTTGTTTCTCTGCATTGTGTATTTCGTCCATGTTCCATTGTGGGTTTATTGTTGTTTTATTGTATTTGTGGCTAGATATTCTGGATTTGACTTTTGCTCTGATTAAGTAATGATAATGATCTGTGTCTCCGTCTATTCCTCTAAGGATTCTTACGTCTATAATATTGTTACCAGGTTTGCTTATTAATGTCTTTATGCGGAAACATGGTTGACTTTATTAGCATAATATTAGCTGCTGCAGTTTCTGTGATTCTTAAGCCATTGTCCTTGGATACATTGTGTAGGCTGTGTTTACCTATTGTGGGATATAGGCTAGGCTCTTTGCCTATTTAGCATTAAAGTCCCCGCAGAGTATGCGCATATCATGTTTGGGCATCGTAGAAGTCATCCTTTATATCTTCATCCTTCTCCTCCGTTGGTGCATGCGCTGAGATAATCGAAATGTTGTATCGTTCTCCCTTTATTCGTATGTAGCATATCCATTCATTTATAGGTTTAAAATTTAGTATGTTCTGTACTAGATTGTCTGTAATCACAAAGCCCGTTCCAAATTCATGTCTTCCGTTTTTGTTACCGCTGAAGAAGATGGTGGATTTACTTATTTTTATATTTCCATCGTCTGGCCATCTTATTTCTTGGACGGCTGTTATATCCATTCCTATGTTTTCCAGTTGTTCCACAATATTTATAGCAGCTCCAGATCTGTACCAACTCTGGGCATTCCAAGTTCCAATATTTATAGTCCTTTTACATTGCATTTGTCGGTTTTTGTGTTTATGTGTCCGGTTCCGAGGCAAAGTTGCAGTTTTCATAACTAGTTTCTTTTTCCGAGGATGGGTAGTTAACCCTCCGCTTAACCCTCCTATTTTATCCGGGCTTGAGACCGGCTGCAGTAAGATGATTTCCGAGCTACTAAATCCACTCGTTCCTCACCCTACCCCAGGCAGCAGCAAAAGAGTAGTGAATAAAAAATGAGAGAAGTGCGTTGTTGATAACATGTGCAATAATAGGAACGAATGGAAATGAAGAATCCGAAGAAGACAAAGAGGTTTTAAATTTATAAATCTACATAATTTTTAACAATATATATTTATTCGTCATTTCCAGAGCCAGTGTGCTAATTGTGCGTAAAATAAAACTTTTTAGGGTAAATCTGCTACAGCTCGGTGTGACTCAAATAATTCCAAAGCTAAAAACTATCGATGTTTGTATGAAAAGAAAATTTCATTTTTGAATGCTTAGAATAATGTAATGGTAAATTTATCGCTACGAAACATACCGTGCGATGTCGCGGTGTCTACCCCGCGAATTTTATTAATCTCTTTTAAAAGAATATTGGCAAGTATACATAATCACATAATTGTGGACGGTATCCTGTACCTAAATACTAAGAAGGTTGTCGTTGTAATCTAAGAATAAGTTTTACCATTTACAGGAGAACCATGTTGGAGTTCTATTACCCAGGACTCCCACATGAAGAACATTTAGCTGATAGTTGTGCTCCTATCGCGCATCAGAGTGCTATAGGGGAAAGGGATAGTCTGGAGCATTCGAGCGCGGTGGAATAGTTCCTGTCTACACTGGAATTAATACACCTCGCTCCAATCAATTGTTACACCCGAATGTAATTTTAAGGGGTGAACAAGTTTCACAAACTGGGTTCAATTACTTTACAATTTTTTAATTTTTTGTGATAAACTGAAGTGATTGATTGTTGTTTTGAAAAAGTAAGCAATTTTTTTTATTTTTGTATTCTTATCATTATACAAATGTACCTGATATTGTAATATTTACAACATTTTTCATAATATATTCTGAAATGCGCTTTCTTTGACTGATAACGAACAGGAGTTTTAATAACTTCTTGTTATTAATTATGTAGGTATTAATATAATTATGTAGGTATTTAGATTTTTACCTTGTTCTTACTATAGTGCTAAAGCACAAATGTAGTCATAGTCTACTATATTTTTTCCATAGGGGTCATAGTTTTTAACTGTGTGATAGTTTCTTTTATTGTTTCAACTGTTATAAACATTGTTAAAATACTAACAGACTTTTTGTTATTTTTGATTCTCACCGTGTAGTAGGCCAAGATATGGGTTACAAAAACCCAGACACTATCGAACAATTAGACGGTTGTAAATACATTGTTTTAAACAATAGTACATTGTTTACCGGGTAGAAAAAGCTTAACATTCCTGGACGACTGTGAAGATTGCTAAGTCGAGGCGCAAGCCGAGACTTAGCAACACAGAGTCCAGGAATGTGGCTTTTCCTACGAGGTAAACATACTATTTTTCCGCAAATCGTTTAAAATTCGACAGATATTGATTGATTAAAAAAAACGCGATAATTTTATTCCCAAATAAATGGTGCTTTGAAATTCCTAATAAAATTACTTGGGTTACTATGGAAACGTATTGAGGTTGAATTGTCAAACTTGACGCTTATAAATTTAATTGCTGGTGTTCTCGAAAGTAAAATGATAAGTGATGATGAAATTTCCATTCCTGGGACTCCTCCAGAGCTGGTTGAGGCAGTGAATACTGCTTCATTAGAATTATTGCCAAAGAAATCAAGAGAAAAGTACGAAAATGCATACAGACGTTTTATGGATTATCGCATGAGTAAAAATACGAGTTCTTTCTCAGAAAATGTTGTAATGGCATACTTCCTAGACCTTTGTTTAAAGATGAAATCTTCAACATTATGGGCCAATTATTCAATGCTGAAGTCAACCCTTGCACTTAAACACAATGTAGATATATCTACATACTCAAAACTTCGTTATTTATTGAAACGGCAAGCTCAAGGTTATAGGGCAAAGAAATCCAAGATTTTAACGAAGGAAGAAATTGAAAAATTTATCCAGGAAGCTCCAGATAAAGAAAATTTAATGATTATGGTAATTTACAAGGTTTTAATTTCTATTTAGATTATAGCTTTATTTATTTTTTAGGTGGCTGTAATATTTGGTATTTCTGGGGCCTGTAGAATGGATGAGTTAGTCCGAACGACTGTACACGATATAGAAGACTTAGAATCTAAGCTTTTAATCAGCATACCTGATTCGAAAACCAACAAACCAAGATCATTTCTAATTAATTAGATCTACTTGAATGTTTATCGAAAGTATGTTTCGTTAAGACCAGAAAATATGAACAGTGACCGATTTTTCTTTAAATATCAAAGCGGAAAGGGTTGTAGACAAGTGGTAGGAATTCATCAATTTAGAAAAATGCCCAAAATAATTGCTACTTATTTGAACTTGGTAAATCCGACAGAATATACTGGTCACTGCTTTCGTCGGTCTTCTGCAACAATATTGGTTGACTCTGGTGCCGACATAACTAGTTTAAAGAGGCATGGCGGATGGAAGTCATCAAACGTTGCTGAAGGATATATCGAAGAATCGCTTAACAATAAGGTTGAGGTGGCAAATAAAATTTTCACAGTACAAAATATTCAACAAAATGACACTTCCACCCTGCATGTTGTCCAAAATGTTTCTCATAGTTCTAAGAGTGTTCCTCCAATGTTCAGTAATTGTACTAACTGTCAAATTACTGTAAATATAGCAAATTGATCTTAAAAATGTATTCAGCAATGACTTGATGTTTTCAAAATATAAATTAATTCCTTATAAGCAATGTGTTTTCTATTATTTATGTAGAACACTAACAACTGTACGGAAATATCATTTCCTTACAGTAAGGAAATAACATTTCCTTACAGTAAGGAAGTCCCGACTTTTTCTTCAAGAAATTTTGACAGGAATGTCAAAATTTCCTGGCGATTTGCGGAAAAAGACCTTTTATTCATACATTGTATTTTAACAAAGAGTGAGTGTGAGTGAGTCTTGTCCATAGAAAAAAGAGTGGCTTTCTTCAAAAGTGCAGATCGGAGGGTAATTATCGCCCACAAGTAGCGTCCACTTGGCAAAATAAATTCTATAAAACCCCATTTTTTTAAGGAGAGCTGTTCCACTTGCCAAACCACACAGACCTGTGTTCGAGTTCTAATTTATAGTGTTTTGCTGCATCCATCCTACATGGTAAAGTACAATACACCATATTTATTTTGTTGTATGCATAGTCTATACATCAAGTACTTTTACTTGCTATTGAATTATTTCATATTGTGTCGCGATTTGAACCTTTTAATTGAACTTTGTTTTACTTTCGTTTAAAAATTATAAACTTTTTTCATAGTTTGAGCTTTATACCGTTGTGTATTATACAAGTATTCTATTTCTTTTTATCGTAGTGAGTCATTATTCAGACAAAATATTTAAGTCTTATGGTAACTTGATTCTGTAATAAAATTCATGGCAGACGACAAGCGGTTTCATAATCACTAAACATATATATTTCTTTATGGGTTCATATGTTTTACAGTTATGGTATTATGTTCGGTCTTATTGTTTTATATACTTTGTCGCTTGTATAAGCTATCATTATCTTGCCGTTCTGTATTTTTCGTTTTCAAGATTATTTTAATTATATAGACGTTAATCATTTAAAAGTAAATGAATATTTTTTTTGTCACTTGGTTTAAATATAGTTCTTATTGCTTATTTATTTTTATTCGTAATACCCAAGTCGAAAGGGAGAAACCAGCGAGACGAATTTTAGATTAAACATAAATTATACATGTCTCGTTTCTGATGATGGCCACCTATATTACATATATGTATATGTACAGAAAGCAACACTTATTTCAGTTCGTACGATTTGCAGTAATTTTTTTATTGTTATTTCGGGAATTTCACGTTAATACTCTGTTTCTGTTGTTCCGCTTATTTATTTGAGATATGTTACTTCTTTTTCTTTTTCACAATAAGCAATTCTGCTTGTTCATTGGCGGATTAATACCTTTATGGAAGGTTGTCACTTCATCTTTTGCGCGGTCGTCCGATACTTCTTTTGCCGATTGGTGACTTATCTCTTGCTATTTTGACGACACGAGTCTCCTCCATTTTGCTTATGTAGTTATTCCATTTTTTACTTCTATTTTGTGTCCATATATTTATACACTGTACGGTAAATTTTCTTTTAATGTTTTCACTTCTCTTTCGATTTCTCAGCGTATTTCCTGTAATTCTTCTCAGTACTTTCATCTCTGCCGTTTCCATTATTCTTTGCGTTGTGGCTGTGTCGGGTCTTGTTTCTGCTGATGCCATCAATTTCTATTTTACATCTGGTTGGTTCTTTGCTGACTACTATTGTTTTAGTTTTTTGAGATGAGATTGTCATATTAAATTCTTTTGCTCTTATATTAAATCCGTGGACCAGTCTTTGCAAACTATCTTCATCTTGGGCTATTAATGCATAACAGAGTATTTTGATTTCTTTGTTTTCCATTTTGTATCCTCTTCGTTTGTTAATGCTTTTCATGATATCATCCCCTTGTCTCGTTCCGCTGCCAATTTTTATAAGTTTTGTAAGTTGTCCATCTATTCTGACTTCCATTTTGTTCTTTTGATAGATGTTTTCGATAGTTTTTATAATATTTAGGGGAGCTACTCTATTATACATAATATGGATTACATATTTCAGTCTTACTCTGTCAAACGGTGTCTGTAGGTCAATCAGACACAGAAATGCTGATCTATTATACTCCAGTGATTTCTGAGCAATTTGCTCTATAGCGAATATTGCATCTGTACATGATCTTCCACTAAAAAAAATCCGGTTGTTTATCTGCTAAACTTATATTCTGATTTATTAGCAGTTGTAAAATTTTAGTTGTAAGTTTTAGTGAAGTATTTAACAAGTTTATAATACTGTAGTTTTCGGTTTGTTTTTATCTTCTTTTTTGACTAGTAGAATTAGTTCGCTCGTTCTCCATTCTTCCGGTATTTTATTTTGTTTTATAATTTTATTACGTAATGTTGGTAATTGTTCTGTCATTGCTGCTCCAAAATATTTCAGTACTCGTTTGGTATCTCGTCTTTACCTTCTGCTTTTCTATTTTTCAGATTTTCAAGTATTTTCCGAACTTCCTGTACATTTATATTAGGTTCTTTATTTGTGGTAATATCTGGTGTTTCAGCGTCGTTTGATCTTCTCCTGCATATAGCCTTTTTAGGTAGTCAATCCACGTATCCTTTCTTTGTATTTTAGTTCTTTTAGTTTCTTTACCTCCATTCTTTGACCTCTTATGAAGCGCCCTATTTCCTTTTGTAGACCGTAAAAATATGTTTCATTTCTTTCGGAAAACGTTCCTAGTGATCATTTTTTATTTTTCTGATAAGTTCATGAGTTTCGTTTCTAATTATCTTGTAATTATGGTATGCCTCTTGTATTTTGGTTGACGTGTATTTCAGGTAAGCTTTTTTATTTTCTTTACATTTTTCCTTCACTTCTCTGTACAAAACCATGGAGTTCTTCGCCTTGGCAAAGATTTATTTTTATTTATATTTCTTTCACCAAGAACTTTTTTGGCCGAGGCTAAGATATTAGACCTCATTTTTGCCCAGCTTTCTTCGACTCCATCACTTTCTGTGATACATGTGTTTCTGCTTTTTTTTTGGTTATTCTTTTTTGGAATAGGTATCTTGTGGAGTCATCCTAAAAGCTTTCGACTTTTATATTTGTAGTATATTCTGGTATTTTGTTCAATCAATCAATCAAACACATATATGTGTTTTCATTCGGATTTTACACAATACCAATTTCTGATCGCTTCCTATTTCTGCTGATATTAGTGATCTTACATTCAAGATTTATGAGGTCAATAATTCTCTATTCGACCGAATATAGCCCATCATAGATCTTTGTCCTCTACTGTTTTCAAAAGTGTATTTGTATTGTTCTTTTTGAAGGAAAAATGTATTATTAATATGTATCTCGTTTATGCTGCTGAGGTCCGTCAGAAGGTTTCCGTTTTAATTTCTGATATTTTCGTTATATCGCTGTTTTATTCCTGGAACTATATCATTGCCAACACAACAAATGATGAATATATAATGATATATAATGTCGGTTAATAATTTATGTTTAACTACATTAGCCAAATATTCATGAAATTCCTCCATGACTAAATTGATCGATATTTAAATATATTTCAAGTTCCAAAATGTAGCTGCTGTAAAATTTGAAAATCTACTACTAATACAATTATTGGCAACATCGCAGGAGTTAAGAAGTGTACGCAAAATGGTAAATACGGATCCCAAAAATGGTTTACCCTGCTGTGGAGTCCACTTACTCCTACATGTTGGTCGGAGTCTACATAAAGCGCTACTCAGATAATAATATACACGGTGTATATTCTAATGGAGTTAGTATAATACCGTTTTAGTACGGAGCCTACATTAACCGCTAGAAGTATATATATATATATATATATATATATATATATATATATATATATATATATATATATATATATATATATATATAACACAGGGTTATTTTTTATCGTTAATTTTTCTACGTGACTTAAAAGTAATATCTATACCTTTGCCTTAGAGGGAAAGATTGACAATAGGAAAATAAATAAAAATAAATAAATTTGTGATAATAAATTATCAAACAATTTTTAAAATTATTTATTAAATCAAATAAATTTATAATTAAATCAAACATATAACCCATGCTTTAAAGTAATAAATTACCTAATTTTTAAGTATAATTAAACTTAAAAATTCTCTAATGTTCATACACAAATTATCAATATCTAATTAAATTTTATATTTATTATGAAAGCGAATAGCTGAACAAAATGTTGAAAGAATCAAATTAGTTATGATATCGTTACGAGTGTTGTTAAAAGTCCTTTTTTTATTGAGTATCAGACCTTTTGTTTACACAATTTTTCTCTTGGCTCCTTTTCTCTTCCGACTGTGGTCTGACCAACTACTGCTCGTATTGTTGGATGCTTCACACACTCCTATTCTCCTCAACTGGTGAAAGTCACTCACATACACTAATGTCGCTACAGTTTCTCCAAAACACCTCCTAGATAAACACTTATTCCACAGTAGCACAGTTTCTTACTAATCGAAAGAATTTTCACTTCACCGATTAGCACTACATTTATGCTACACATCCATGATATTGTTAAAATACATTGGTAACACATTTCGAATGCTTCTGGGTTTTTAATGTTGGATTTTTTAAGTGTCCAAGCTTCAATCACATACAAAAGGGTAGAGAAAATATAATTTCGAAGCATTTTCGCGATTACAAAAGTTGTTTACACACCAGTAATTAAGCTATATTAATAAATGAGCTATGATTTAGATATTTTTATCCTGCACACATATATTAGTTAAGTAAAAAGTACTTAAATAAAGAAAAAAATATTTTTAAAGCTTACCTTCTTATCACTTTTAACAAGAAATTCAATAATACACATCTCAAAATGTACTGGTCTGAAAACAATGGCTGCCATATTGTGAAATTAAAAACCTGAAACTAATAACTTTAAACACATACCAAAATAGATCACTTGAGAATGGCGTACTCTACCCAAAACAAGTGTAGTGATAAGATTTTATAATAAATTTTATGGAAGTTTTGAAAACAAAGTTTTCATTGTTTATTGTTACATAATAACTTTGCCACTAAATCATAAATGGCACAATAATCACTCATTTATTTTGAAAAAATTTACACAAAAGGATTTTCTTATTTTTAGGATGTAATGTCATGATGTGTCAACTACCGGTACTGTGTCAATTACCGGTACGTTTACCTTCCTAAATATTTACTATAATCACGATTATTACTCCCTCAATCTTACGTATAGATTCTAATTATTATAATAATACTGAAAAAACTAAACAATAAATGTTATGAATAATAAAAATTGTTAAGTGCTGTTTGCTATATTATTGGATAGCAATAAATTGGAATAAACATGTACAGTGTTAATGATAAATGCTATTTTAATTACGCCGTTCGGTTGTTCCTCTTTCTAATTAAAACAGTAAATTGATTTATTATTGAAATGTTTAATGAATAGAAACCGTTCTTCGTACTCCTATGTATGGAGATAAAATTTATTAAAGTTTGTTCGACGCTTCCTACGTTATTACTCTGGCTTCAAATAAATAATTAAACTTTTTACGCTACCTAATGTCCTTACCGTGTGAAATTGTTGACTTTAAACGTCATATATGTTAATACATGTATGTAATTTCTGCAGCGGGACTTCCCACGTTCATAACGCATATGAAACATAAAATCGTAATATTGATTTAAAATTGATGTTGTTGAAAGGGATATGTGTTCAGGCTATGGAACTGGGTTCAATGTTGTCATTTCCTGGAGGATGGAATAGTCACAAAAATCATCTACAAAAGTTCAAAATCTACAGAAACTCAATTTTACAATTATCAACAAAAACATAGCCATGCCACGTTCGATAGAAATCCCACAAACTATGGCAAATTTACAGACTTCCTAAAAAGTACGGTAAGCTACCAGTCTCCTTATGGTGCTGAAAAATAAACAACAAATTCCTTACAATATGATTGCTTATAAAGGAAATCACGAGGATTTTCTGTTGGTTACGAATAAATTTATTTATTACTAAACCTAGTAATTTTGCTTGTCGCATGCGTCGGGGTATCTACTCAACTGCCATCTAAAATCACTCATTAACTTTTTAAAATAATAAACTTCTTGCATGTAAACCAAGTAAATATAGAGTATGATCTGGTGTAGTTCTGACCTAATCTAATATTTTTTACTATACCGTGATACCGTGCTTTTAGAGTTTCATTTTTAGAATTGCAAGCCAAAAATAAAAACGCAGAGCACAATGATTATTAGTCAATATATGTGTGATTCAACTACGAACATTGATTGTGTTACTAAGTCGCATAGAGCAAAAAGTGTCATGTTTCGAGAACAACAATCAATGATTTAAAGAAAAATTCTGAAGGAATTAAAAGCCACAAATGAATCACTCGACATGGCACGACACAACACTCTGTATTTGTGGTTCGTTCAGAAAAAAAGCGAAGGTATTCCATAAGAATGCCTGGACCAATTGTTGCCGAAAAAGCGTTGTTTTTCAACATAAAATTGAATGGCGATCCTTCATTCAAAGGAAGCAGCGGTTGATTGGAAAAGTTTAAAACTCGCCACGGTATACGAGAACTGAAAATCGAAGGTGAAAAATTGAGCGCTGCAAGTATTAAAGTCGTTGACGAATATAAAAGAAAGTTTCAAGATATGATCGATGAATATGGTTTGACACGCGATCAAGTGTTCAATGTAGATGAAACTGGTTTAAACTACAAAGCATTGCCAACGAAAACACTCGCTGCACTGTCTGAAAAATATAAACCAGGACTTAAAACGCAAAAGCAACGAATCACAGCAATGATATGTTCAAATGCAAGTGGTGACCATCGCCTTCCTATATATTGATTAGTAAGCAAAAAAGCACGTTGTTTCAAGGTCAAAATATAAACGAGCTTTCTGTTAACTACTACGCACAACATATTGCATGGATGTCCCAGGAAATATTCGCTGACTGGTTCAAAACGGTATGTACTGCAAACCAAAATTTGTTTATCTATTTTTCTAACGACTTGGTTTTTAAGTTTTTATACTGGACGTTCGACAATACTTGCAAGCAAAAAATTTGCCATCAAAGGAGATTCTCATTATGGATAATACACTACCATCTGAAGCCGTATGCTGGAAGAGTATGGAAGAGGAATATTCTTTGCCAGAATACTGGAAAGCATATAATTTAAAATACGCAGTCGACAATGCTGTGGATGCTTGAGCTGATGTTTCGGAAGTAACGCTAAAAAAAGCGTGGAATAAATTATGGCCTGAATCAACTCAAGATGAAAATTCCCCCGTAACAGCCAAGCATGATCCTGTAACAAGTTATGGCTGAATTATGTGTTTTGTTTTCATTGCCTAAAGATGACATAAACGAATGGTTAATTTGTGTTAAGGACGCAAACGGCTATCGATTGCTGACAGATGATGAAATCGTTGAAATGGCAACAAAGGCGAACGAAACTGATTTAGAAGCTGACAGAGACTTTGATGGTGGCGATGTTGATGATGCTATTGCAACTCACAAAGATTTGCGTAAAAAGCTAGAGAAGCTGCATCGCACATACAACAATTCATCAAGTGGTATTCTCGGCAAGAAGAAGCAAATAAGGTAGATTTAATGATTTTACGTCGATTAAGAAATTCAGCCGTTGCAAAATGTGAAGTAACAATAAAACAAAGATTTCGGAATATTTTAAATCAGATTTATTTAACGGTACTAACATAAATCCCTCTTATATTGTCAAATAAAACATACAAATAAAATTTGGGAGTTATACTATAAATTTTTTTTAATGTTCTGTTAACCGTCTTTTCGATTATCCGTCATACCCTTGGTCGGGTACCCTGGCGGATAATAGAGGCTTCACTGTATATATTGTTGTGATATGTAAAATCGAGAAAAATATTGGTTTGCTTAAAATATTTCAAAGTTCAAAAACATTAAAATAATTCAGATAAGTCAAACAATAAACTACAAACATTTCGAAGAATGAAAGTCTTTTAATTTTGGATTACCTGTATTTAACAAAACGTAAGATATGCATAAATTATTTTCTTTGTTAAAATATATTTGTATGACGTGAATAAGCTTAAGTGAAATAAAAGACAATTGAACCGGGTTTTCCAAATACATTAGTGCAGTGATTAAGGACAATAGAATAGATTTTAGAAAGATAGGTTTTTGTTAGTTTTTAAGAATTGTAGAAAAATATTATTTGTAAATAAGTTTTAGGAAATTTTATAATTATAGGTAAAAATTTGTTTGTTATCGAAATGAAAAAATGGGGATGGATGACGCGTTTTGATTGGATGAAATTGAAAAAGGTGGGATGATTGGTTGGAGAATGAGACTTTAGTTAGTTTTTGAAACAAAAAAGATAGTCAGTTGGTTTTCCAAGTGTGTAAGACGAACAGTCATTGTTCTCTGGTGGTTCCCGAGAGGTAGCAAGCAGTAGTGTTGAATGTTAGTGAGTTTTTGTGGAGTTAGTGTATCTGACAGAAGCTGAAGCAGCAAAATATTGTAAGTCATATTTTTCTACTTATATTCCAAGAGTCACTGTTCAGGCCAACGAGAGATTCAGTTTATCGTAAAGAGAAGATATTCCAAGAGTCATTTTTCACTCGGGCCAACGAGAGATTCAGTTTATCGAGAGGAGAAAGGCTATCATAATTTGAATGATTCGTGCTTTTGAAGGAGATCATTAAGGACGATATACTTGCAACAATTTGTTGTAAGATTGCTGATTACCTAGGGAGCTGCTAAGAATAGATAATATAGGCTACCAGGAACAAGGATTTGGACCACTCATCATCAGAGAGAGAGATCGTTTTGTTTTTCTGCAGTTTTTCTTTTATTGATAACACAATTTTTACAATTACTTTAGAAAAGATATAAATTTTTGATTAGGAGATTTAGAATAATAATTGGGATTTTGAGATTTTAACTAATATTGTTTATACCATTAATTTTGAAGGTTCACGTACGTAGAACAAAATTTTAAGAATCATTATATGAGATATTGTTTATTGAAAACATTTGAGTGTGAATTTTATTTCATTATTTTTATTTCAATATATAGTGTTATATCATATGTGTTTTTTATTATTCCGGTATTCTTTGGACCTTACCTTTCACATGTGAAGCATAGATATTGAAGCACGAATTTAACCCTGAGATAAGAGAATTAAAAAGTGTGATAGAGTCATAATCATATCATTTAAATAATTTTAATTAATTAATTAATTAATTAGCTAATTAATTGCTTGGCGCACCAAGACTTTAAATATCACAATATATATATATATATATATATATATATATATATATATATATATTATATATATATATATATATATATATATTATATCACCACAATGTGAGTGAGATTAAAATCTCACTCTAAATGAGGATATTGGTCAAGAAGAAATAAAAAATGAAAAATCTATTTCAATATTTTAATAAAAAAAACATACTTCTTCAGTTCTAATGATTGTAAAGTCATATAGAGATGTCAAACAATGCCAAATGCATATGTTTAGGTGTTATAAAATATATTTAAAATATACAATAAAATTAGAGTAAAAAACACATTCAGAGTTTTTTTTTTATTTATAGAGACAATAAAAAGTCACAAAAATGTCACAATATGTTAACAAGAACAGTATAATATATTACAATAGTTCTATTCTATGGCTGATGTACAATATATCGAAATATGAAGCCAGGAGAAAAAGTAACTTATTTTAATTAGAGCTTAGTGAACAATTTGAAAAAACATGTTTTTATAAAAAAAAACATGGAAAGGTAACTTTATTGTTAGAGACACCAAAGTAATTAAAAAAGGAACTATTTTTGGCAGATAGGGCTCTACTATTACGAAGAGAAAAACAAAAAATAATATGGCTTTCTATCTATGGAAATCAGACTTTGTACGAAAAATCAACTAGATGACAAAAATACTCGTTTATGCAGGACAGAATAGAAAAGTCAATTTATTTATAAATCTGAATTAAAAAGAAGGTTGGAAATATAAGGTACCGATGACCATTGTTGGGGAACCATGAGGTTCCTTTTGGAAAAGATTTTACATCGAATGTGATGTGTGAAAATTGCTGAAGTTCTCGTTGAAAATGATGATTTATAACGAAAACTTCAGCAATTTTCACACATCACATTCGATGTAAAATCTTTTATTAATTTTCACACAGAACGCCTACACAACGTGAGGGCCAAAAAATAAAAAAAATCATTTCATACATTCTTCATCTGATATGATTAGCGTGCAAGTCAGACAACTTTAGTGTATGCATCAACTGAAATATTTGACCTTCCAATATTGCACGCATACCAGCTGCCAGCATTTAGAAATATGAATGGACCCATACGTTTTTTCTCATGGGTATAGGCACGAGGGTTATTAATATCTCATTTAAGAACTTGATTTCTCGAGTCTGTACAGGTTATGCTGACCAGGTGTAACAAAGGGTGAAGAGTATATTTTAATAGTCTACGAATAATAACAATGTCGATTTTCTACAGTTTGTTTACAATAAATTGAATTTAAAAACACGTTATAATATGTCAGCCGAGACCGTAAAAAAACTGTGTTTTGGCGGTCACTTAGATATTTTAAAAAAGAATTGTATGTGTACAGAGAAATATCCAGTCTTATCGAAAGATTTAAGCAAAAGTATGACATATTAGATAAGGGTTTAATGAATATTACTATTCAGGTTTTCATCCCATACATTCATTTACTGCCAATTTTACAGAGAAATTATTACATAACAATGAAAAGTAAAAACTAAAACTAATCAAGAAAGTTATCGAACAGAAGCATATTTTCGTTAGAAATTTAAAAGAAAGGGTGAAAAAAAATGCAGTAGAAGACAAAAAAAGTCTATACGGTAGATCTTCCAAAATTCAGCAAGCTTTTATTTGTATAAGTAATGGATTTAAAATTACGTAAGTCATCAGCTGAATAAAAATTGTCTGAAATTGACTATAGCATGTAGGTATTATCAATAGTAAAATTGAACTACAATTATTCACCTAATTTTATAAGACTCTGCAGATCCCATACACCATTTGAAGTATTTGTCATATAGTTTAAAGAGTTTAAGTCGTTTCCAGCAATAATGAAACCAGCGTATAATAAAACCGTTGGTTTTAATTTTTAATAAATCATTTGTTGTGTGTGTGTATGTCTGTGCGTTTTGTGTACAAATGTAATTAAAAATATTCAAGCATATAAAAGACTTCTTCTTCTTTTTATGTAGACATGACTGTCTGTTTTTCAATGTACCTCTAGCAAATTGTCGTTCCATTATGTTTGTGGTCTTTCCACTGATCATCTTCCTATTCATATATAAAAGACTAAAACACCGATACAGACAATTAGAATGCCAAATCAAATTAGGAAAGAGGACGATGTTGCAGCAATAAACATTGTCCTCTACCAAAGTATATAGGCATCTTATGTTACTATAACGTCTATATAGATAAACAGCGCGGGTAGTACGTAGGAACAACTCTGGATAGTCCTATCAGGGAAAATAAATCAATCCCTGCCCTCCGCAGATTTCAGAGATATCCTGAGCCGGGAAACTAGTACCTGCTTAGGGTCCCTTATACAGGGTTACGGATGAAATCCACGACGCGACGGCAGCCACAGCGGAGAAGAATACCTTCGGTACGTCGTGGATGGAGGAAGTGGCAATCTCCTGATTTTGGGAATGTATAGAGTCACTCGCCAACGCGCTCAGTAAGCATGGTGTCTTAAAAATGCTAAAACCTGCCAAGTTGAAAATGTCGAGTATCAACACGAAATTACCCCAGGTGAGTAGAGTTATAGACTCAAAATATCACACTAAGCAAATAGTCAGACTCATGGATTCTAGGGGAGACAAATATTCGACTAAATCTAATAAGAAAAACTACCCGTCATTGCTTCGTGTGGGCACTTACAATATAAGAATTATGAGGACCCAAGAACACCTTAACGAACTAGAACAACAGCTCTTAAATATCAAATGGAATATAATTGGACTGTGCGAAACTCGTTTACCAGGAGAAGCATGTACAATCTTAAAATCTGGTCACCAGCTATACCAGAAAAACTCCGTAGAAAATCACTACATAGGCGGTGTAGCGTTCCTGATAAACAAACGAGCTCCCTATAAAGTAACGAAGTTCTGTGCAGTATCAAACATAAGCATATATCTTGTCATCAGTTTGAACAGTAGATACAACTTACAGATAATACATGGATATGCACCAACAGGAAACTCAACAGACGATGAAGTTGAATTATTTTACGAGGATTTGACGGCAGCAAGAAACCAAAAAAATTAAACTTTATAATAATCACAGGAGACTTAAATGAAAGAATTGGAACAAAAGAAGAGAGCGACACACAATGTATCGGTGTCTTTGGGCTTGTTAAGAGAAACGAAATTGGTGAGATGTTGTACAAGTACTTAAACAACGAAAATTTATTTCGTCTCAACACTTTCTTTAAAAAATATAAACAACGTAAACGGACATGGATTAGCCCAGACAACAAAACTAAGAACGAAATAGACTACATACTCTCCAATAACAAAAACATATGCACCGACGTGACAGTACTAAACAAATTATATACCGGAAGTGACCATAGAGTGGTTAGAGTGAATATTAAAATTCAGATAAGAGTTAAAAGAAACAAACTTATTAAACAAGAACGATACCCAACCACCGATGTCCTGTTTCAAAAACAAACTGAATACCTAAAAGAGCTAAGCACAAGATTAAAATCAATAGAGACACTGAAACAAATGTATCTAAACGGACTAGCCAATAAAATAAAAGTATCTTTAACAACATCGGTTAAGAAAATATGCTCAAAAACGAAAACAGCCAAAACATTTAAACTCCAACCTAATACAAATAAACTAGTTCAAGAAAGACGAAACAGGACATATCGATCTTCAGACAGCTCAAAAGTTTAAACAAAAACGCAAAGAAAGAAATTATGAACGATCATAGAAACTATACTAATAATCTAATAAAAGATATAATACAAGAGAACTGCAATACCAAAGTATTGAAAGCAAAAAACTTAAGCTACATAACAAAAATCATAGAAATAAAAAATGAGAAAAACGTCACCGTACGAGACAGAAAGGAAATAAGCGAGGCCATTGAAAAATTCTACACTAAATTATAATCAGTAAATACACAACCACAACAACGACGTACTGAACGAACAATAATTAACACCGACTCAGAAGAAATACCGGACATAACCGACTATGAAATAAGAATGGCCTAAATCAACTAAAAACGAATAAATGCCCGGGAGAGGATAAAATTACAGTTGAAATGTTGAAAATTGGTGACAGAAAAATGAAACAGGTATTAAATATTTTATATAATAAAGTAATTGATGAAAGAAAGATCCCTCAAGAATGGTAGAGTCAATTATTACTCAGAAGTCATTCTACTATTCAAGAACGGAGAGAAAGCAAGCATCGAGAATTACCGACCAATATCCTTGCTATCACATATGTATAAACTACTAACTAAAATCATAACCAACCGCCTAACACATAGGCTCGATTTCTATCATTCTATCGAGCAGGCTGGATTCAGAAAACATTTTAGTACCATAGACCACTTGCAAACCGTAAGAACACTAATAGAAAAATGCACCGAGTATAATGCTCCAATCATATGGCGTTCCTCGATTTCCATAAAGCATTTCATCGAATTATGGGCAGTGCTTAAATCTCTAGAAAATGCACGCATAGATTCAAGATACACTAACATAATTAAAAAAATATATGAAAATGCCACCATGCAGATAAAGTTGGACGAAAACACAAAAACTAATCCCATAAGACTATAACGGGAGACCATAAAGTAAAACAAGGAGACACTACTACTACTACTAAGGATTTCCACAGTTTTCACTGTCTTCCTTCACTCAACCGTTTCTCAATTTCCCTGTCATTCCAGTCTCTATCTCGCAGGGTTCTTTTCTCCATAGCCTCGTCGATTTCGTCTCTGAATGACCTTCGGGGTCTTCCTCTCTTTCTTCTTCCGATCGGGCTCCATTCTGTGATTTTGTTTATCCAGCGTCCTCTGTCCGCTCTTCTGACGTGGCCGTACCAGGATAGTCTCTTCTCCTCTATATAGTCGATTATGTCTGATTGCACTCCCATTCTCCGCTTAATCTCTGCGTTTTCAATTCTGTCTCTTTTTGTAAGTCTACAGCTTCTCCTCAGGAACTCCATTTCTACTGCTCTTATTCTACCTCTATTTCTCTTGTTTATTGTCCAGTTTTCGGACCCATATGTCAGGATACTTCTTGTCAGGGTATTATATATTCTCTTTTTTGTCTTTATCGTAATGTTCTTATCCCACAGCACTGAATTTAGTTGTCTTATACAGTTTCTTGTTTGTCTTAGTCTGTTGTTTATATCTTCTTCTGTTGTTCCCTGGTTCGATATTATGGTTACTAAATACTTGAATTTATCTGTTCCATTTACTTGTCTTTCCTCGTCTATCTCTAGGTTTCTCATATCCTTGTTTTCTGTTGTTAGGTATTCGGTTTTCTCTAAGTTTATTTCCATTCCGTTGTTTTTATTTTCTTCTTCTAGTTTTCTGAGCATAAAGCTGAGATCTTCTTCATCTTGTGCGATGACTACTTGATCGTCGGCAAAACTTAAGGTGTATAGGTATTCGTCTCTTACTGGTATGCCCATTCCTTCGCACTTTCTCCTCCATGGTTTGAGTGTCTTTTCCAAAAATATTTTAAACAGAGTAATGGACGTAGCCCAGCCTTATAGAAGTCCTTTTGTCGTCTTAAATGGATTGTAGACTTTATTTCCACATTTAATAGCTACTTTTTTTTCTTTGTACAGTGCTTTAACTGCTTTTATTAGTGTTTGTCGGATTCCGAGATCATTCATTGCTTCCCATAATTTGACTCTAGGTATTAAGTCGTATGCTTTCTTTAGATCAACAAACGCCAGATGGACCGGTCTACCTTTTGCCAGTTTCTTCTCTATCAGTTGTTCTAATGTGTACGTATGATCTAGGCATGATTTTCCTACTGTGAACCCTGCTTGGTCTTCTCCAATTTTTCCTATTATTTCTGAAATTAACACAAGTGTGTAAGAACACAACTGGCATGGCACGCTTTGGGCAAACTAACAAGCATATATTTTGAAAAACACCTTCGATTCTGCAAACTTAAAGAAAAAAGTGTATAACACATGCATTCTACCAGTTTGTACCTACGGCTTGGAGACAGTAGCCCTTACCAAAAAGTTGCTACAAAATTAGAAGCAACGCAAAGAGCAATAAAACAAGTCATGTTTGGAATATCACTGAGAGACAAGATTAGAAACACCGAGATAAGACT
This sequence comes from Diabrotica balteata, assembly GCA_918026665.1. Classification (NCBI taxonomy): domain Eukaryota; kingdom Metazoa; phylum Arthropoda; class Insecta; order Coleoptera; family Chrysomelidae; genus Diabrotica; species Diabrotica balteata. Next base: position 131,108,545 of record OU898279.1, read on the forward strand.
TAACGAAGATTAGGGATATTATGGAAGAAATTATAAAAATTAAATGGCGCTGGGCAGGTCACGTAGCCCGATATAGTGACAACAGGTGAACACGGAGAATTCTAGAATGGAGATAACAAGCAGCATGGGAAGACCTCAAAAAAGATGGGTAGAAGAGCAGTGGCAGTACAATAGTGGATTAGAGATAGAGAAAGATGAAAGCAAGTGGGGGAGTCCTACATTCAGGAGTGGATGGAAAATGGTTGACAAAGAGAGATAAACACCATTTTATGTCAATTCTAGCTACCAAAAATCCTGATGGGAGTTCGAGTTCTAAAAAAATATATTTATACCAATTCCAAAACCAATTCAAAACAAACCCAAACCATAACTGGCAATAAAAATAGTTTACACAGTAACGTGCAAACCCTATATATCTTTATAGTTTCTATTTTATAGCCTTCCAATACAATCATGGATTCTCTGAACAGATATCGAAAATGTTGGCAAAATATGATATTAATATTGAACATAAATCGTCATAAAATATCTGGAAAATATTTTTTTAAATTTAAACTCAACGTTAACAAAGATAATCAGTCATATATTATTTATAAAATAAATTGTAAAAACTGCAGTTCTACATATACCTATTGGACAAAGACACCAATATCTCCATAGAAGGACGGTTGGACACAAACATAGTGTACAAACCAACAATGTGTATGGAAATACTCATATTTCTTAATCGACTTAGATACATAACCGCAAAGAAACGTACGTGAATTGTTAAAGTGTTCAAAACATAATACAAGAATTGTTCACTTAATCTTACTACACTTTTTGTATCGGTCTGATTTTGGCTTTCTTTACTCTATTGTTTATTTTGTTATGCATTTTGGCGTGTAACTCCAAATTACACGCTAAACTAAGCATACATTTTGATGAGATATCAAAAATGGGCAGTTCGACATTCAATATGTTCCACAAAATTTTGTTAATTAACCACGTATTAATATTTATATCATATTTCTTAAAATAAATATTTATTGTAATTTACTTATGTAATAATTTTGTAACAACTGTACTATTCATATTTATTGAGTTTGTGCAACCCTTTTGCCTTACTTTTACGTCGATGTAAGTTGAGGAACCACATTCCCAATGCAACCTAAAACGTATTTTCTTGAGCTTTATTTACTCCTTAAGCACAAATACTTAGAGCTATTTTATTTTTCGTCTGGAAAATATAAATTTCTAATTTGCAAGCGTTTACTCGGAAGCAACTTGTCACGAAGCCCATCACATCATTAATTCATAGCATCGGGGCTCGAAACGTAGCATCCGAACTAAATTCAGAATCGATAGACTTCTCATTAGATGTAACAAACTGTCCAATAATAAGGGTCCAAAATGGCTCAACTTATACAACTGGAACAAGAGACATAATCGTTTATAACACGGCCGTTAGAGCTTTCTGCTAAATTTAGTTATGTTGGTTTAAAGTCTAATTCATTGCCTAGCCAACTTGCTAACCGGAGACCGTTTTATACGAGTTATAACTTGAAAATTACAGAACCGGTTCACTGTGCTACCAAAAAATATCTATTCACATATGTTTTATTACATAGTTGTAGATATATAAATATAGAAAAGAAATTTAATATTTGCAGATATGTTAAATACAAAACTCTTAAATATTGGGGAAATCTGCAAGAAAGACTCTAATGAGTATCAATTGTTTCTCCGAACGTTTTCGCCAAAGAGAATTAATTTGGCTTCTTCAGGGCTGAAAGAGAAGAAATTATAATTAGCTACCATATATTATCTATTAAAAACACTGGTGATCTTACCGTAACTTAGAATTGTAGAGTTAGAATGTTAAAAAACTTAGCTAGTAACAACATAGTGGTTTTTTGTTACTATGTGAAAAAACAAGTTTTTTTACTGTTAAAATGTATGGTAGCTTTGAACTTAAAACGCAAAGGTGTACCCAAGTTAATCGAAAAACTCAATGTAACTACATTTAAAAGGAAGTAATTCTTTGAATTGTCGGCAATAACTAAATTTTTGATTCTTTGAAAGTTTAAATGCGAGGTTCTGTTTTATCAGAACGCATGCGCTGACAATTCAAGTAGTCTTTTGACTCTTATGTCGTTAAGGTTCATTGGTAAAACAGAATGAAGTTAAATCCGAGTTTAGAGAAATATTATTATTTGAGATTTTCTTAATTAAAAAATGTTTTTTATTAAATTATATTCTTCTTGTATTACTAATATAATATCTTATTGAGATGTATCTAAAAAAAGCAAGGGAATGTTATCTTTTTTAGTTAATAAAAATTATTATTAAAGTAGGTTAGTTGATAAAGGAGATATCAGTCAAGTAAGTTAACAGTGATGTTGTATTGTTCCTGGTATCTGATTTAAATAAGAAGTGGTATATATCGCTTAGATTCTTAATCTCTTGATGGAGAAATCGTTAAGGAAAATATAAGAAATTCCAATATACACTCTTTTAGATTTAGTGTTCTCACGGTGGAGAATTGTAGTGTTTGTATAGTCCATGAGATGACCAGTGGAATGGACATGTTTGGCTAATGCACAGCGGTCAGGGTGAAGTTTGGCCAATGCACAAAATCACTTTTGTGAATTTTAATACGTGATTTCAATAATTGAAAGGTTTGGCCGATGTAGGAATTGTTGCAAGAGAGGCAGGGAATGTTGTGGACAATGTTACTAAGCCTATCTTTAGTACCTTCGTTATGGATAGTATTAAACAAAATCCTATTCACTAATGGTGTTGGATAAGCGTTTGAAATGAAACGTTTTTGTAGGATTTGTAGGTTTTTTGTATGAAAAGAAAAATCTGATAGTTTTATTACTCTATTTTTCATCTGTTTGATTAAGTTGACTTTGGTAGAATTATTATGGTAAGAGTGGTAGTTAAGTTATCTACCAGAATGGGTCGGTTTTTGATACCAATCTATTTTAATATTGTTGTTTTCCCTGATCATCCTTATGTCGAGAAAGAGAACGGACCAATTACCATCTTTCCTCTGATGTAGGGGCCATAAATATTGAAAGTATATATAATTCATCTACGTTGTCATTGGGTATAGTCAATGGATATATCGGTCACACTAGTCAATTGCTTCAATCCAGAATTCGTTCTCACAAATATGACAAGAACAACGTCACTGTGCTCGCAAAACATGAATGTGAGAAGAAACATTTTTAATATTTTAATTTTTAACTTTTTAATTCAAGGAAATTTAATTTTGATAACATCAAAATTTTAAAAACAGAACAAAACAAAAAGAAGGGGAATATATACGAATCAATAGAAACAAAAAAAAATACCAACGCAATAAATGACAAAAAAGATACACAAAACCTAAATAAAATATATTTCAATCTGATTTAAATAATAATAATATAACATCATATAAAGCTCTTAAAGTTATAACATATCTCCACTTTACCTTTTTCGAAAACATCAATGATATGCCCATATAAAAATAATTATATATTAATGACAGTAAACCATGAGATATCAGATATCAACTTTTATTTGTCAGTTCGTTAATGTCTGTGTCACGTTTTACGTTTTGGTAAGTCGTATATATATATATATATATATATATATATATATATATATATATATATATACATATTTTACAATATCTGTTTGTCCTTATACATGTACATTTTAGAATCTTGACAAAGTCAAGGATTTCCTGCCGAAACGTTAATTGCTATGGAAAATAAAATCTAGTTCCACATGTAATATATCTTTATTGAACCTTAACCCAAGAAACACTAATTTTATATTAAATATAATACGGTCCAAGAAACTTAAAACTACTGTATATTATATAAGGGAAATATATATTATTCTTCTACATATTTTCTCTTTTTTGACATTTCCTTATATATATTATATAAGGGAAAGTCAAAAAAGAGAAAATATATAGAAGTATAACAGGGGGACGTAGTTTACATATGGAATCAGATAACAACGGGAAAAAGTTAATAGAATTTGCTACAGAGAACAAAACGAAGATAGCTAGCACAAGGTTTGATCACGAAGACATTCATAAGGTAACATAGACTTACTTCTGCCGATGGAAAAATAAAAAATCAGATAGATTTTGTCCTAATTGAAAGCAAACATGATAAGGCAATAAAATCTATTGCAGGAGTTACAGAGGGGTAGATACCAACAGTGACCATACACTAATAATGACAAAACTAAAACAAGAACTACCAATAATACCAAAACCTATTAGAGATAGATTAAATTACCAATTAGAGCGCCCTCAAGAGAAGCAGGTTGTAAACATACTAAAGAAACAAATGAAAAACTAGAGAATCCAGTAAAACAGGATATACTTGTAGATAGAGAATGGCAGACCATACAGACAGCCATGTCGGAAGCAGAGGAAAAGTATATAGAAAGAGAGCATATAAAGAGATGACAAGACTGGTTTGATGGAGAATGTAGAAATATTTTGGCAAGAAGAAACAGGGCAAAACTACAAAGAGATAAAGAAAATACCCAAAATGCGATGAAAACTATGTGGCAAGAAAGAAGGGAACTGAAAAGATACAAAGAATGATCCATAGTCTTGCAGAAACAAAGAAAGCTACTTTAGGTGAAACAAAAGAAAAATGGCAGAATATTCGAAGATCTATTAACTACAGACCAAAAAGAGGAACTAGGGGAAATGAGAATTGGCACAAAAATAAAGAAGGGACGTGCGATTAACCAACTCTAAATGAAAAAATAATAAGAGACCTAAAAAATAACAAATAACAAAAGTTCAGGAGAAAGTGGTATCCAGCTGAGATTTTTAAGGAAGGTGGCGAAAGATTGAAGAAAAGGATATTTCACTTGACACTAATAATTTAGCAAAAGAAAGAAATTTCGAAACAATGGAATAGTGTTCTTATTTATTCTATCTATAAAAAAGGAGACAAAACGGAGTGAGAAAACTATAGAGGTATAGCACTATTAGTAGTCTATAAAATACTTAACATAACATTATAACAAAGTGATTAAAGAATACCTCCTGGAATACCTGGAGAAGGTTTTAGATAAGAAAGAACAACTACTGATCAAAAAAACATGTTAAAATTAATACAAAATAATAGCTACGAACAAAAAAAGCTACGAAGAAAAGCTTATAAGACTAGTGAGAATGACGCTTAGGAACATGATGAATAGGGTAACAATGTAAGGAAGCTTTTTAAGACAGTTACAGTGAATAGAGGTTTAAAACAAGGGGATCCGCTATCAACAAATTTATTTAACCTAGTATTAGAACAAATCGTAGGAAGATCAAATATAAGCACTAAACAGCACTATTTTTAATAGCAGGAACAGTGCATAGCGTACGCGAATGATGTGGTGATACTAGCAAGAACAAAAAAACATTAAGAAAACTTTTTCCAGAAATTTGAAGAAGAAGCGAAAAGATACGGATTAATAATAAACAAACACAAACGCAATATATGTAAATAAGAGGAGACATAACAAATAATAACAAATATATCAAAACGAAAAGGAGCAGAAACTATCTATAGTTTTGAAAAAGTGTCAGCATTTAATACTTAGGAGTAACCATAACGAACATGAAAAGAGAAAAGAGATAGACAAAAGATTAATAAAGGGAAGCAGAACGATAGGGTTAAAGCAAAAAATATGTCAAGAACAGCTAAACTGCGAGTCTACGAGACAGTTATCAGACCCACAGTGATGAATGCCAGTGAAACGTGGATTATGAACCAGCAGGAAAGAAAAGAAAGTAGAAATCTGGAAAGAAAGGTGCTCAGAAAAATCTTTGGAGGAATAAAGGCGGCAGAGAATATTTGAAGAAGACGAACAAATAAAGAAATAATAAGTTGTATGAAAAACCAGCAGTTATGACGCAATCGGTAGAGTACTAACGCATGTTTGGCAAGATACCTTGTAACGTGGCCAAGATAGTCTAATTTGCGGTATTTGAGTGCTTATGTTCTAATGACAGCTTATTAGTTTTTTTCGATAAAATGTTTTCAAGTTATTCACGAAAACTCGGTTGACAACTCGTATTATTAATTATTTTTTAATTAGAATATATATTTTCTATCTAATATTGAAGTTTTTTTAATATAAAGGTTCCCAACTCCCAGTTGGGTTGAACTTCAACCTCAAGACATACTTTGACATAGAGTAAATTTTGTTTGTTAAGGTATCCTCTACTTACATTTAAAAAAAGAATATCACTACATGTTGATGGAATTACTACATGAAGAACTAGTGATTATTGATGTGAGAACTTTAACTGCAGATTAGTATATTACGAAGATTCCAGAAGAAGCAATTCTATTTATATAGTAGAACATGAACCTAATATTAATTTTTAAATTAGCAGCTTGAGGTGATGGCTGCCTTTTGTCATGAATACGTTGATAGAAAACATCCTTTGCTGAAAAAATCTGTTGTTACATATTTAATCTATATAAAATGTATTACTGGTATTCTTATAAAATTTACACATTATTTCTTCTTCTTTAAGTACCATCTCCGCGTCGAAGGTAGGCAATCATTATGGCTATTCTGACCTTTGAGACTTTCTCAGATACTTCAACCAAGAAACGCGTCTTCTTCCTTTGCGTCTCCTACCCTCTATTTTTCCTTGAATTATGAGTCTCAAGATGTTGTATTTTTTGCTTCTTATCACGTCCGAGATATTGCAATTTCTTTTCTTTTCCTTTCCTTTCACTCTCTCTGTTTATTCTCCTTAACGCTTCTGTATTCGTGACTCTATCTACCCATGAAATCCTTAACAATATTCTAAATGTTTACATTTCAAACGCGTTACATCGATTTATTGTATTGTGGTTTAATGTCCATGATTCTGCTCCATAGTAGAGTACACTGTGTACATAGCATTTAATTAGCCCTTATTCTGAGGACCAATGTCAGATCTTTGCTGCATAAATTTTTTCATTTTACGACGTTGGCACATGCTTTTTCAATTCTGACTCTTATTTCTGCAGTATAATCGGTTTTTTTCTGTGATTATCGTTCCAAGAAGTATCTTTTTACTCTCTCTATCTGCTAGCCACCTACCGTTAATATTTCGTTTGCATTGTTGTTCTTGCTAATTTTTATGAATTTTCTTTTTTTTATGTTAAGAGAGAGTCCGTATTCTCCAATATATCTTAATATTTTGTATATTATTAGTCTTTCAAGTTGTCGGCTATTATGACTGTATCGTCGGCATACCTAATGTTGTTAATTAAACTTCCGTTCACTTTTATGCCGACTGTCTCGTTTACCAAAGGTTCTTGTATGATTTCTTCAGAATAAGCATTAAACAATAATGGCGACAGTATGTAACCTTGCCTGACCCCTCTCCTTATCTCCACTTTTTCTGACACTTCTCTTTCAATTTTCACATTTGATCGTTGGCTGTAGTATAAATTTGACGTTACATCCCACACATTCAGATTCTTGTTTTTGAGTACTACTAAAAGTCGGTCATGTTTTACCTCACCGAATGCATTGTTGTAGTCTATAAAGCATACACAAAGATCTCGATTATCATCCAAACATCTTTGGGTCAGTACGTTAAAAGAAAATAGTGCCTCTCGTGTGCTCACTCCATGCCGAAATCCAAACTGAGAATCAATAATATTCTTTATCTAATTATAAATAACTTAATTATCGAAATATTTTGTCAATACAATGAGGTTGTCGGTGTATTTATAAAGCCGAGCACCCCGGCCCTGCTTTACTAAAAGTTATAGTCCAAAACTTTCACGTGGAAGGTTCTGATGAATTATGGAAAACCGTCAAACTTGATAATAATATTTTATATTTTGTGATTCGGGACTTTTAATGGAAATTTGAGAAATTAAGCCATGAATAATTAAGTATCGAAAAGGGCTTAAATGACGGGGAGTTGTAAACACAAATTTAAATTATAGTACTGACTTTTTGAACAAGTTTTTAAAAACTGCCTTATAAAATTAATTGACCTGTTTGATTTAGGTATGACAGCGGATTTACTTTAGATGTGGGTTTAGGAGTTTATGGTTTAAATTATTGTAAAAAGTGTTTGAATTAAAAAATATTTTATTTTATTTAATATTTTTATATATAAAAATCTTGTGTCACGGTGTTTGTCTGCTATAGTGTATTTTTATGTATGAGAGAGTAATAAAACAATAAATTATGTATGCAAATCCCTAAACTGTCGATACGGGTGACTCAATGAAAAACAGATATTTGTCAACAAGTTTACATAAGTATATAGGAAAACAATTTTAAATTGAGTATGACCACCAGGTATAAAGGTTGGAGCAGAATAGAATACAATAGTTGTGAGGGTTACTAATCCCTAAATAAGGTTGCCAGTGTCGGAGTGATGGAGGTTAACAGGTACTAATGAATTTACAAGAAATGTAAGATGTTTATTTTATTGGTTATATATAACCAATAAAAATCTGAAATGAGTGCATTTCACGAAGTAAGGGTTTCAACAATCAAACATTTAATTCTTTAATTTCAGGAATCTACGACAGTAATTAACTAGATAATTACCTTCTAAACTTATTCCACAGAAAATGTGATAGTGGGTTTTTCCATTTTGTAGGAAGGTCCAAGTGGCGTATTCAAAATTCTTAACAGTTCACTAAAAGTAGGTACTTCAGTTGCAAGGTGCAGTTTATTGTGTATACTAGTGTTATGGAAAATTTGGAAGTGCCGTGTAAACGCCGAAAAATTGGTCCTTTAACAGTTAATGAAAAAACATTAATATTTAATTGTTTTAAATCATTTACAGACAAACGTTTATGTGAAAGTGTTGATGAGACCGTTGAGTTAGTTAGCAGTACACTTGGTGTTGGGAAATCTACGATTTACAGAGTTATTAAAGAAGAGAAATGTGGTAGTTTTCAAATGCCACGTAATGCTCCAGGGAAACCAAAATTTCAAATAGAATATCATTTTAAACAAGGACTTGGACGGAAAGTGCATGAATTCTTCTTTAGACAAGAATTTTCAACATTGGATAAAGTTCTTGTCTCAGTTCGAGATGATAAGGATTACCCAGAAATGAGTCGAAGTACGTTACGAAAACTTTTAAAAGAAATAGGCTTCCGCTGAAAAAAGAATCCCAGAGTCTATTTTATTAGAAAGAATTGTTATTGTCATATGGAGAAGACATTTTCTAAGAACCATAAAGCAAATGAAAGGAAGGAAATGAAGGAAATGAAAGACATTTTCTAAGAACCATAAAGGAAATGAGAAACCAAAAAAGAAAAATATTTTATCTTGATGAAACATGGATTAACGAGGGTCATACACCAAATAAATTTTGACAGGATGAAACTGTTACAAGTCAAAGGCACGCTTTTGTATAGTCGAGTCCAATGATATTTCGTCCGTCGGCAAAGTCAAACAGATAATATTTGTATGTTATGAAATTCGAGTAACCGATATCCAGGGACGTATCGCGATATTCGTTTTTTCATCGACACAAATTTTTTGATACAAGTATTAAATCATAACATAACAATGTGTAATGTGTATATTATAGTCAAAGAGCAGAAAATCTGATTTTGGAAAAACAAGCAAAACGTTATATTTCTTTGTTTTTTAAATGGTTAAAAGTGAAACGCAAAAAAATTATCACTCTACCACCCTGTCGGAAAAAATACTAGCTGATACAACGGCATCTACTATAGGGCTTTTTAACGCTTCCTATTTGTTTCAGGCACTTGTTATGGGTCATACAATTTTAAGATATCTATGTCATACGTCTTTTGTATGTACAGTTATTGGTATATACTATATACCAATAACGTATGATGTAGATATATTAAAATTATACGACATATCATAAGTGTCTGAAATATATGAGAACCGTTGAAAATCCCCATTAGCGTTTAACGATGACGTACATAGACGAAACTGTGGAAAAGTATTTTACATTTAAGAAAATATTGTTTTAAACAAAGTTAGCAATTTATAATGAAAAACCGAGTTGTTTTAACTGAAATAATCATCATGTTAGCGTACCTTTTCTAAAATATTTCTCCTGCAGGCGAGCTCTCATCATCGTCACTATCCACCAGATTAATAATAAGTTGTCCACTGTTTGAAAATAATTGTCCTAGTCTTCTGTACTCATTTTCTACTTTCACTACACGGTTTACTGCTTTTTTCCAGTCGGCACTTGTAATCTCTGATAGTTCATGTCGAATTAAATCGACCACTTTCGCGTCAAATTTTGGAAAACTATTCTTCCTCCGAATCCGTTTTTTTATTTGTCCCCAAATAAGTTCGATAGGATTGAATATACAAAAATAAGGTGGTAACCTCAAAACATTATGGCCATGTTGTATTGCAATAGTGTCCAGTATATATTGTTTCTTATAAGTTTTAGTACGAAGTACTTCAAGTAACTGTTTCTTATTATAGTTGTCTTCAAAATACAAATCATTTTCTGTGAGGAAATCTTTTAGTTCCTGTTTTGAAGATGAACTGTTGGGAATTTTTTTGAGAAGCCTTGAGTGGTAACTAGCATTGTCCATAACTATCACACTGCCCGGTGTTATATTGGGAAGTAATGTATTTTTAAACCACTCTTCGAATATAGTAGAATTCATATTCTGATGATAATCTACACTACATTTTTCTATTTTTTTTCCACAAAGCATTAACCCATTTGGCACCCAACCATTTGAAGATCCACAGTGCACAATAATCATCCGAGAACCTTTATTCGGAGGTACTCCTTTTAACTGGCACCGAAGTGAACCATCAGTCCAACCCTTACTAGCGGTATCATGCGTGTCATACCATGTCTCGTCTAAATAATATATAGTCCGCTGTTGGTCTCGATATTCTTGAATTTTTTTTAAATAATCTAAACGCCAGTGTACTATCCTCTTACTTTCCATAATAGCCACCCGTTTATCAACGATTTTGTATTTGAACCCAAGTTTTTTCAGCCTCCTACGTAAAGTGGTTTTAGGGCAGCTCCTTCCCATCGCAACAAGCTTGGTGTATATAATATCAATTGTTGGTATTACATTTTTTTTGTATTCCTCGTAAACCAAATTCCTTAAACATTTAGCAGTCACGATATTAATTTGTTTAGGTTTTCCAGCATCCGATCTTCTTTTTCTCTTTTTAACACCACTTTTCACGATGTCGCGCATAGTAGAATACGGAATTCCGGTTAGAAAGGCTGCTTTTCTTATAATACTGCCTTTACAACTATTTTCAGGATCATTTTGAAGATTTTTGTAAACGTTCATACAAATGCTCTTAGATTGTTCATTCAAAACAATTCTTTTCTTTGGAAGTCTTAAACACTTTTCTACAGTTACAGTCTCAGTGTCATTGTTTTTTGTATCACTTACACTTAAAAGATTGTTGACTACTATACTTTCTCTACTACTACTTGGGTTCTCTTGCTCCCATGCACGAAAAACTGTAGGCGATTTTTCCCATGGTCTAAACATTTTCTTTATAAACAAATAAACAGTTTCAAAAAAACAAACAACAAAAAATACTAAAATTATTATATCTAATCACAATGAAATTTCAACACAACTTAAAATTAAAGCAATGCACAATGCACATCTATAAAAAGCTAGTTGTGAAGATACAACTAAACTAAAAATTTACAAGTCCTGTCCCTTAGATAAGGCACATGCCGGTATTTTTACAACAGGATTGCAACGTCGTAAATCAATCCGTTTAAAACTTGAAAATTGATACTTGGGCATTAGTACAGTTAAAATTGTTAGACGGTTATATTTATACGAAATATTAAGCAATATAATTGAAACTTTTTTCTACTTTTAAGGATAAAAAAGCAAGTTCATTAGCGGAAGGTAATTCAAAATTATACTGCACATTATATTTGAAGCATTATTTGGTCAAAACATCTCATTTTTGGTAGTCAAAAAAAATATTAAATGCATATAATAATTTGTCTGGACTAAAGGTGGTAAACTATGATCTGGAAGTTATATTTTTGTTTGAATTTGCCGACGGACGATAGAAAGTCGGTGCTAACTATAAATAACTTATCTACTGGTTTAAACCCACTATCAGGAAAGAGACGCAGGCTAATAATAGTACACATTGGCAGTTCAGACGGTTTTGTTGAAGGTGGTTTATTAACTTTTGAATTAACTCGTACCCGTGACTACCATGAAGACATGAACGCTGATGTCTTTCAAGAATGGTTCGAACAAATGATAGATCTTCTTCCTAAGAACTGTGTAATAGTAATGGATAATGCAAGTTATCACTCCAGACTTATAGAAGGACTGCCCACAACCAAGTGGTTAAAAAAAGACTTGCAGAATTGGCTGAGTTCAAAAAATATTACGTACCATCCCGGATCTATAAGAAAGGAACTTTATTCGTTGTGTGCCCTTCATAAAGAAAAATTTAAAAAATACGAAATTGATGAAATTGCCAAAAATCGTGGAATGACAGTACTTAGATCCCCACCATATCATTGTGAATTAAACCCGATTGAAATGGTATGGGCACAGATAAAGAGTGAAGTTTCAAGAAAAAATACCACTTTTAAAATTCATGATGTTAAACAGTTGTTTTTGGAGGCCGTAAATAATGTAAAACCTGAAAACTGGGAAAAGGCAGTAAATCACACTATTAAAGAAGAGGAAAAAATGTGGAAGCTGGACAATATTACTGATAAAATGATCGAGCCAGTTATTATAAATCTTGGTTCTGAAAGTTCATCTTCTGAATCTGATTTGGATTTGTAACAAGTAGCTGTAAGTTTTATATTAATATTTTTATTCATCTATTTAACATACCTTAGACGGTTTTAAAAACTCTTTTTCTCTTTTGTAATTTTTAAAAATTAAAAAAAATGTGAATTTTTTAAAACCCTTTTTAATGTAGGCCAGTCAGTTCTAATATAGTGTGTGATAAAAGAGGTCACTTTTGTTTACATACACATAACACTTTATAACACTGAAATAATTCATTTATTTTTTACAATTATTCAAAGTAATTTTCCATTAATCTTGAGCACGCCCATGGAGTGGTCGAAGGTACCAGTTAAAATTATGCTAATTACTCTCTCGTTCATAAAAATAAATAATATCCGAAATCACTGAACCTATTTCAATAAAATTTGTTAAAATGTAATCTTTACTCCAATAAGATTTATTGGACTAATTAAGAAATATTTGTATCTTGATTAATATTGCTTATTTTTTTAATTGGAAATTCAAAATGTCCCAGGATACGATATAATAAATGGGAGAATCCTAAAATATCTACCCAGGAAAGCAGTTCTCATTCTTACTATTATCTATAATATAATGCTGCATTTAAGCCATTTTCCAATCAAGTGAAAATATTCTTCTTGATGTGCCTATCCGTTACGAATGTTGGCGATCATCATGGCAATCTTTATCTTATCTGCAGCAGCGCGGAAAAGCTGCACAGATGTTGTATTGAACCAGATTCTGAGATTCTTTAACCAAGATGTTCTTCTTCTTCCTGGACCTCGTTTTCAAATATTTTTCCTTGCAGGATGGCTTGAAGGAGAGCATATCTGGATTCATTTCGCATAATATGTCCGAAGAACTGTAACTTTCGAGATTTGATGGTGGTCAGTACCTCTCGGTTCTTATTCATTCTTCTGAGGACCTCGTCATTTGTGACTCGGTCAGTCCACGGGATCTTAAGCATTCTCCGATATAGCCACATCTCAAATGCTTCCAGTTTTCTGCACATATCTTCGTTCAAGATCCACGATTAACACCATAAAAAAGGACAGAGAAGACGTAGCATCGCAGCATTCTTACTTTTGTATCAAGAGAGAGGTTGTGACACTTGAAGAAGGCTCCCATCCGATTGAAGGTGGATCTAGCTTTTCTGATGCGTGCTCTAATCTCCTGGTTGTTGGTCCATTATTCATTTATTATGGTGCCAAGGTAGTTGTAGTGCGTCACTCTTTCTACAGGGGATTGATTGACGTAGAGTTGACCTTCTGTTATCCTTTTCTTGCTAATTACCATAGGCTTTAATATTTATATTAAGTTCATATTGTTAACTGTAATACATTGTAACATTTTTTTTTATTATTAATATATTAAATTATTTTTAATTCCTTTTACCCCGTGCGATACGCCGATGATTAGGAATCCCCGTGTTTACGATAGGAAGATAATATTGTAGATACCAAGCTAAAATGGAATTCCCTAATTAAGAAAGGTTTTTAATCCTTCCGTCTTAATACTCTGTATGAAAAGAACAAATGCTTTCCGGTATGCAGTTTCCTTTTCATAAATTGGTAATTTTCGTCGAAGGCCCATATCTTTTGACAATAACTTAATCCCAAGTATTGTCTGTTTCTTATGTCCAATTGTTAATACCGATTATTTTACCTCAAACTTTCCAATAGTCGTTAAGGCCTTACCTTCTGAGAAACACATACAACTGTCCTATCATTCTTGAGTGGGGGAATATTTTCTTCTTCCTTTTTCAGGGACAGTTGGTGAAATTTTTAGTGGAACCAATTTACTTGTTGGTGGGCAGTTGTTGAGTGAGGTAATATCTCGTGAGACTTTTTGGTGGGCCGTTGTTGAGTTAAGGCCAATATCTCGTGTTACGCTTTGCTCACTTTATTTCTTATCGTATCGTCTTTGTGAATTATTTTCTAAGTGTGTATACACTTTATATTTGAGTTTTCTTTCCTTAGACTATATTAAATTATATATAGTTCTACACTACCTTTAATGGTTATTAAATTCAGTGTTTAGTACCAGAAAAGTATTAAATTCAGTGAATTAAGCTGCCTTCGTCAAGATCTACTGTAAGTAATCTTTATCTACAATTATCTGGGCGAGTAATATGGTATGGTACCATATCACCTGCCATTATCTGGACGTATCATCCATATCTTCACCTGTAGATTGCCGATTTTTGAATGTAATTGAACCATTCAAGAAATTTCTATAAATATTACCTATGAACATACAAGTCTCAGTTTTTTATTAAATAATAGTGCGAGATAGTTAATTGACTTAACCAAGTGCGGTTTGGTTTATGTTTTCATTCCTATAACCTTTTTGTTTTTTTTTTGTAAATTTAGAGTTAAGTAATTTTTGCTATCTTTTGTATTTCCTATAATTTTTGTTTATTATCTTTCCTATAATATCTCGAGATACGCCAAACTATATTTGTATATGATTGCCTTATATATCTTGGTAAAGGTATTTTTTTTATTACATTATAGCTTAATTTTATACATATATAACACCATTTCATAGTTGTGTATTTTTATTACCTGTGTTGCATTTAGCAGCATCATAATTTTGTGTTTAATATATTGTTATTGTTTTATGCATGTATTTTATTTGTCGGCTCCTAACAAGTTCCCTGATAAAATAATAGCTCTGAACAATTACTATCTTTAAATATTACTATGCTTTTGAACTGTTGAAAGATCAGGCTGATTAAGTTTCGTAGGTAAGTAAGTGTAATACTTAATATATTTATTATTTGTTTATATATTGCGTTGACCAGATTTATTTGATAATTTACTGTTGGTATCTTTCCTTGGGTTTGATCTCTGAACCTAAATATCTTTTCTTATCTCTTTTCTTTTCTAAGGTTTTCTTAATTTTCTCCTTAACCCCAAAAAATTGAGTGGCGCCCTGTTTCTATCTTCTCTTATCTTTGGTAATTTTACCCATCTATCTTTTTGTTTATTTCTGTATCTTTTCTAATATCTCTTATCCTATCTTTACCTATTTCTTCCGTTGGATCCATTCCCGGTTCCAAAAGCTAGTTTCGAACCCACGACTCGCTCTCCACCAACCATCTGGCTGCCGTCCGCAGTGTCTCCATTGGTTATCTTTCTAGCACCATTCAAAAAAGGTTTCCGAGGTTACAACATGATTTTGTTTATAAGAACTTGTAGGTCTTCTACCTTGTCCACAAATACTATGATGTCATCTGCATATCTGATGTTGTTTAGCTGGTAACCATTTAGTAGAATACCTTTTTTAGTTTCGTACAAAGCTTCGATAAATATTCTTTTGGAGTACAGATTGAAGATTAAAGGACACAAAATACAGTTTTGCTCACTCCACGCATGATTTTCATATAGTCATTGTATTCACCTTCAACTCTGAGATTTGCTGTTTGATTCCAGTAAAGATTTCTAATTATTTGCAGGTCTTGGTTGTTAATTCCTGTTTCTTTTAGTATTTGCATCATCATGGCGTACTGTACTCGATCAAACGCTTTCTCGTAATCAACGAGACATGCGTGTATACGTCGCAGTTGACATGTCTGTATCTCTGTAATAAGACTTGTACTGTGAACAAAGCCTGTCTAGTACCAACAGCATTTGTAAATTCGAACTGGTTGGGAGAAATTTGACTTTCACACAGCCTGTAGATTATGAATTGTCTTTAGGAACAATTTCAGAAGATGACTCATGAGGCTTATAGTACGGGTATCTTCAAATTTTTTGGCTCCTGGTTTTTGGAAGTGCAATAAACTCAGATTTCAGCCATTCTGTTAATATTTCTCCACAGTTGTATATGTTGTTCTTTCAGAGAACTTTTCTCTTAGATAACTTTTCTGTATGATACTGTTGATGTTCTGATAGAACTTAATTGCTTCCTCCTCCCCTGTCTCTGCAGTGGGAGCACATATTTGGATGATGTTTATGTTAATAGGGAAAGTGGAAATATGCTCATATTATAATGAGTGGAAAACCAGGTAACAGAAATACAGCTATACAGTATACAGTGTACAGCCTACAGAACCTTCTTTCTATCGTCCGATAAGCTTGTTACCCTTGATGTCCAAGATATTTAAAAGACTTCTGCTAAATAGAATAAGCGAAACTGTACCACTCTGAGAACATAATACCCAAACATCAGTTTGGTTTCAGTCAAAAATATTCAACAATCCAACAGTGTCATAGAATAGTAAATAAAATCAAGAAAAGTTTGAAAGAAAAGACTATGTGTGCCTCAGTATTTCTCGATATTCAGCAGGCTTTTGATAAAGTCTGGCACAACGATTTGCTATATAAATAAAAATCTTTACTGCCTAGCGACATGTACCTTATCCTGAAGTCCTACATTAACAAACGTTCGTTCAAAGTAAAAAATCAATAAAGATTTCCCAACCAATCACTCAATCCAATCCGGAGTTCCTCAGGGAGGAGTTCCTCAGGGAAGTGTCCTCAGTCCCTTCCTGTAGCATCTAAAAAGCTGCAAAATTACTTGCAATATACGTTTATTGACGTTTCAATTTCCACTTCGGAAATCGTTTTCAACAAAACGTTTTGTGCTCAAGAGTGGGTCGATCTCTCAACGAACTCCCATTATTAGCAGCAACAGGAGACAAGCCAAAAATCAAGAAACTTAAATTTAACAACTTACAGTCACTTTTGCCATACGTTCTCCCTATCTACCACGACTTCTTAAACACCTTACAATACGCTAATGATCCTAACAATGTTCCTGTCGAAGTCAACCAGTATGCTATTGTTCCCCCAGATACCGAAGAGCTATAGATAAATTCACATTCAGATGGCAGCGTTACAGAGATAGGCCTGTACTTTCTATATGCCAGAAATAACTACATTGTTGTCAGTTTTTAATCGTACCTACAATCGTACGTTATGGGCCGGCTCTATAAAAGAATTATAATTTCGGAAATATTTATGAATGTGAAACGGAAAAATACTACATTTTTTTAATTATATAATTTTTCTGTTGGTATTTTAAAAATAGAAAGTTATATTTCGGAAATCTGGTCTTTTCGGAATTATATCTTCTGTTCAAAATTGTTTACAATTCGTGGAAATGAAATAATTATTTGTATAATCCGTTTTTGATCTTAATGTCCTTTTAATGACACACTTTCTCTACCTGCATTTACAGTTACAGACATTAAAAAATAATTTAGAATTAAAAAAATATACCTATTTATAAATTCAAAATTATTGTCTAATGCCAGCAATTATAAATTCAGGTAAATACTTGAGAGTCATTAAAAGAATTTTCAGTTGATATCAGACGTTTGTGTCGTGTCAGTGTCAAAATGGCCGCGAGTGTAATAAAATTCAAAAACGGTAATTTGTTAAATAGTGAATGCAAAAAAATAGTGTTAAATGTTTTTAACTATTTATCAAACAGTAATAATGATAAAAGTGTATCAACAATAGTGCGGGAAGTTTCTGCTATGACTGGAGTCTCTGAGCGAACGATATTCCGATATAGAAGTGAAAGTAAAAATGGTCCACTCGTAACTCCTATAAGAAAAAAAAGAACCGGTTATTTGAATAGTCGTGAGAATAGATATGATGAAGCAACTCGGTCTAGAATAAGACAAGTAGTGCACGGTTTTTTTATGGACAATATTCCTCCAACCCTTGACGTAGTACTAGAAAAAATTAAGCAAATGGAGCATCTTCCGAATTTTTCCAAGAGTACGTTGAGAAGACTATTGCACGACATGGGTTTTATATATGGCAAACAAGGTAGAAATTCAATATTAATAGAAAAACAAGAAATAGTCGCTTGGAGGCGTCACTATCTCCGGGAAATAAAGAAACTGAGGAACGAAGGAGCCAATATCATTTATATGGACGAATCATGGGTTAATACTGGAATAACCAATGGGCAAGTATGGCAAGATACAACAATAAAAAATAGCCGACAGGCTTTCGTAAATGGACTTACCACAGGTTTAAAAACTCCGACCGGAAAAGGACCAAGATTTGTTTTAGTCCATGCAGGAAACAAAGACGGATTTGTTGAAGGTGCTGACATCACTTTTCTTGCCAAAAAAGGTGCTGAAGATTACCATGAAGAGATGGACGGAGATCTATTTGAAAAATGGTTTGAAGAGATGTTAATACCGAATCTCCCAAAAAATAAAAAGAATGTCATTATCTTGGACAATGCATCTTATCACTCTAGGAAATTAAATTTTCCCAAACAATATTGGGTGAAACGTCAAATTAAGGAGTGGCTCTATGAAAAGGACATTTATTTTGAAGAAGATTACTTAAAAAATGAACTTCTGGAAACTGCTAATGTATTTAAAAATATTTATGACAAATACAAAATTGATTGTATTGGTGAAAAATACAGGAATCACAGTGACGAACAATGCCGCGTAGATGTACATATCTTAAGACTTCCGCCTTATCACTGTGAACTGAACCCAATAGAAATGGTGTGGAGTGAAGTGAAACGGTACGTGTCCTCTAAGAATTCAAGTTTCAAACAAAACGACGTTAAAACATTGATTTATGAAGGTTATGATAAAGTACAGAACAATGGACATTGGAAAAATTACGTCAACCATGTTATAAAATTGGAGAATAATTTTTGGACAGTAGACAACATTCAAGATGACATTGAACCTATTAGAATTTCATTAAACGATGACTCTGAAGATGAACTAGATTATGAAAATGAAGATGATTGAAAATTGTTTTTCGGGGGTATTCTTTTCTCAGTAAAGGTAATAAAATATTTAGTTGATCTGGTTGAAATGTAGCACACTTAAATAACTCATTAATCGACATAATTTCAAGTAGTTATATTAGACGTCATTATGCAAAAAATAAAGTTATGAACATTTAATAAATTAGTGCACAATTGAGGCCCCTAGAACACAAGGGGTGTAAGTGCCAAAAACAAAGTTTTGAAAAATCTTTGTTCAAAGTTCGATATAAATTTAAAAACCTAGGTAGCACTTTTTCAGTTTTCAGCATGTTTTCAATGACATGTAATTTTTGATGGTGTTATTGTTGTTAATGTAGAAAGTTTGAAGCCAAAAGTACGTGCCTGTTGTTAGATATCAGTTGCTAAGTGATAAGCAACTGCACTTACACCCTTGTGTTCTAGGGGCCTCAATTAGGGGTTTTTTGCAATTATCTCAGTCATTTGTTTATGTATTTTAATTTACAAACTAAAAAATTAAAAAACTTTTTAAGATCTGCAACATTTATTTGAAACATTTTTCCCTAAAATGCACGAGGAACAAAATAGGCAAAAAAATGATTTTTTCCAAACTTCATCTTTCTTTAAAAAATAAACAAAGCAAAATTGGCTGTAATTCTTCAAGGAATTATCATCAGTTATCCCTTATCTACCGTTTAGAACATTAAAAAACCTGTAGAATATTTTTCATATTTTTTTCCCTATTAACTGCGGTATTATGTATAAAAGCATTTTTGGAATTATTACCATTTATTTCATTCACGAATTTTCTATTAACAACTTTAGCTTACCTAAACATATCTTAGTTTACCGTGAGTTTGGCCCTGCTTATTTTACAAAAGTAGCAAAACTTACAATGGCAGTAGAATTGGCAACGCTGTTATCCTATATCCGTACACTGCCATCTGAACGTGACTTTATCTATATACTATATATATATTATTATAGGAAATACTTTTGATAGCGAGTCAGAAATTGATTAGTTATACTTCAGGAATGGTAGTATTAAACTAATTTAAACAATTTTTTAACTCATTCTGTTAATGATTTTGTGTTAAATTACATTATTTTCACCATAGTTGTATTTTTCTCAATCCAAATTTTCATATACAAAACAAACCCAAAGCAAAGGGTTCAGTCAATATCTGGTTCTTTTTTTTTTGTTGGAAGCCAAGAGGTACAAGTGATTACTCTTATCACCTTATCAAGGATTGTAAAATAAAGGCAAGAAGACAAGATCTAAAACTTATTCTACAGCTTATGTTACATATTTTAAAATGTGTTTACCGTGTAGAAAACAATTACTTATAATTTTAAAAGAGAGTTAACCCTTGTTTTTTCTTATTATCAATATTTAGTCACTTGTACCCCTTTACTTCTAAGCTGATTATATATGGTTATTTTTCGAGCAGTGTAGACTAAAGTATAGATACTTAGACCAGTAATTCGATACTTTCACAAATCATTATTTCTGAACTTATCTAATGTCTGTCCATATCGCCTGAAGTAATAATCGAAATATGGGCTCATCAGAGTTTCGTTAAATTGGATTGTAGATTATTAAACTCGAAAAGTAATTATCGCCAGTGACTGCATTATTTATGATGCGATAATCAATCAGAAGGTTTTTATGCCGTTCTCTAAACTTTGTGTCATGCTGTATTAATGGTAGAATATGTAGACGAGTGTTATATGCCCATGTAACTGACCGTGATTAACGTGTTTCGACTGGATTTTTTTGTCCCAGTACAAATCGTGTCTAGCTCGAAAACGACCAGAACGATCAATAATTTACAAAAAATTGTTGAATTTGTGCCAGACGTAATTGGAACAAATGAGTAAAGCCTGTTCCATATTCAAACAGTCATTAGTTTGCACAATGAAACTTTAAAAAATGGAAAGGTATTACAAGAGGTTTTGCACAAGCGATAAAAATACATTTTCAAAAATATGTCACCAGTGAATTTCACTTCAAAGTAAATTTTGGTAAAAGTGCAATTATTAAAACTGTATAACTGTTTTAAAAGATCGGGTTAGATATATACAGACTGTCTCAAATTGACAGCAATGTTTTTGGGATTTCGTTTAACAATAGAACACTTTCTGATTTGTTGTAATTTTCACTGTTTTTAAATTAAGTTAATTTCAACTAAACTTTATTTTATTTTTTTTAATTAATAATTTACAATGAATATCGGGAGATGTAGTACAACCTGTTTAGAAAACATATTCTTGTCTTCTTTTTTCAGTGCCTATTCGTTCCGAATATTGGCAATCATTCTGGCTATAATTATTTTATTAACTGCTGCTTTAAATAAATTCGTTGTTGTTGTGGAGAACCATTTCCTCAGGTTCTTCAACCATGATATTCTCCTTCTCCCAATTC
Organism: Diabrotica balteata; assembly: GCA_918026665.1. NCBI lineage: Eukaryota > Metazoa > Arthropoda > Insecta > Coleoptera > Chrysomelidae > Diabrotica > Diabrotica balteata. The sequence goes on from OU898279.1 coordinate 131,130,448, forward strand.
CTCGCTTTCCGAATACTTTACCCTGTAGGATTACCTTCAGTAATCTGTATTTAGTGCTGTTTCTCATTATATGTCCGAGATATTCCAACTTTCTCCTTTTAATGGTATACATCACCTCTCTTTCTTTGCCCACTCTTCGTAATACGGTCTCGTTGGTTATCTTGTCTGTCCATGATATCCTTAGAATTCGCCTGTATAGCCACATCTCGAAGGCTTCAAGTTTTTTCTCCATTGCTTCAGTTAGTGTCCAGGATTCAACTCCGTAATACAATATTGAGAAGATATAACATCGTAGGAGCCTTACTTTTATCTCCAGATTAAGATTGTGGCTTTTAAAGAGTTTGGCCATGTTATTGAATGCACTCCTAGCCTTCTCTATTCTACATTTTATTTCCTGTGAGTGATCCCATTGTTCATTTACTGTTGTTCCAAGATAGTTATACTGTTTTACTCGGTCCACTGGTGTATTATTGATAAGTAGTTGAGCGTCTCTAACTTTATTTTTGCTGATGATCATAAATTTAGTTTTTGTTATATTTACTTGAAGTCCAAATCTTTCACTTACTTCATTTACTTTGTTTATTAGTTGCTGTAAACTGTTCAAACTGTCTGCAAAAATAACGGTGTCGTCTGCATAACGGATGTTGTTTAGGCGTTCTCCATTTAGAAGTATTCCATGTTCGCATTTTTCCAAGGCTTCACTAAATATTTCCTCTGAATATAGATTAAATAATATAGGTGAAAGTATACAACCTTGTCTAACGCCTCGTAGAATCTGGATCATTTCCGTTGGTTCACCTCCAAAATTCGTTCTTATTGTGGCTGATTGGTTCCAGTATAAATTTTGTATTATACGCCGATCTTTATCATCCATTTGGGCTTTTGTTAGAATATCCATCCTTTTTTGGTGTTGAACTGTATCAAATGCTTTTTGGTAGTCCACAAAGCAGGTGTAAATATCGCAAGTCATATCTCTGCATCTTTGAAATAATACTTGTAGACTAAACAGTGCATCTCTTGTACCTACGCCTTTCATGAATCCAAACTGTGTGTCTTGTATTCTCTCTTCGCATAGCTTGTATATTCTACGATGTATAATTTTAAGAAAAAGTTTTAATGTATGGCTCATTAGACTTATTAGCCTATATTCTCCGCACTTTTTTGCTCCCTGTTTCTTTGGTAAGGTAATAAATTCTGAAAGTAGCCAATCTTTTGGGATATTGCCTGTGTCATAGATATTATTGAAGATTTTACATAATACTCTTAAAGATTCATCATCAAGAAGTTTAAGAAATTCAGATTGTACTCCGTCTGGTCCTGGAGCTCTACCTTCTTTTAGTGATATTATGGCTGCTCTTATTTCTGCCACTAGTATAGGTGGTCCTGTTTCCGTAGATATTGGGGGCTGGTTCTCTCTCTCATCAAAAAATAAATTTCTTATGTAATTTTTCCAGGTATCATTAATACTTTCTTTGTCCACGATTATCTCTCCATTGTCATTAACAAGTTAACTTATTCTTCTGTTTTTTGTTTTTTTTTTGTTTTTTTTTTGTTTTTGTTTTTACAAAAATAGATATTCTTGTAAATGCTTTTTATTTCGAGAAAAGTACTTTTTATCGTTTTCTACTCCTGTTCCCGATTTCTTTTTAATGGTTTTAACAGTTTTAAGTAAGTAAGTAAGTTTAACAGTAACAGTTTAAGACCCAACGTCTTAATCTGTTGCTATTTTATGACATTCTTTCTAGTTTATGGCCTCTAATCATCAAACCCACTGTAATTTTGAAGCGAGTTCGAAAATCATACCAACTTCTTAGGTTTTTCAGTTAAGTTACTCTTCGTCTCTCACTCCTCCTGACTCCTTTTTTCTTGGATTATTAACCACAGGATGCTGCATTATTCTTCGTGTATTGCAACTCCTAGATATTGTAGTTTTATTTTAAATCTTAAGTACTGACATTGTAGCGTTTTATATTTAATGTCTAAATAATAATATAAATTCGATTCTATACTTATCATAGTACGCCTCTGGTATGCTAGAAATGTGTTCTGTAGAGATTTTTAAATACGCAATAATTCTTCAATAAATAAAGACGAATTTGCTAAAGAAAACAATTTATGGCTTTTTAACTTCAACGTTCCCAGAAAAATATTGCAAGCTTGGTATTCTTTTTTCTAAAGCGTAGTAACGCCGGAAGTTTGAACGAGTTTGAGTAAAGAATTTGTTGATTTGACAAGATGGCAATGGTTTTGTGCGGGGAAAAGAGGCGGTATCTATCGAGGAGATCGACTATCGAGGTCAAGAGAGTTAGTGATGAAAGAATTGCTCGAAGGGAAGGTCGTTTAATGTGATGTGGTAGCCGGCATTACTCGCCAAAATGGTGGAATTTTCACTCTATGTAATATGTCGTTTTTGAAAGAGTGACCACTAACCACTGTTTTGATTTGGCTGAAGATTTATAATGTTTGAGCAGTGAACAAGTTTAGTTCCTGCTTTCTTTTCGTTTTTTGAGAAATCCAGTTCCTTTCCGAGATGCCTCTTCACCTCACGTAGAATGATATTGGAGCAGTTTTGATTTGAATGTGCCAATGTGCCAGTTTCAGCTTCCAATAAAGCTTTCCGTTGATGTGCAGTTAGATACCCCACAGAAATTAGCCAGTTGTTCAAAAGTTTAAGTTAACATGTGTGAACTGAGGTAACATTTACGTTATTAATTTTTAAAGTAAAAATAGACATTTTCTTTTAAAAAGACAAAATTTGCTTTCTTTTATAAATTATTTTTTTAAAAAATATTTGTAATTAAAATAAATATTATGTTAGGGCGTGGTTTAAACTGTCATGTCATAATTTTATCCTGTTTTAAAAATGTTTGTTTTGACGTATGACAGTTTGATTTTTAATCTATTGTAAAAGATATTTTGATTTATAGTAAAGATTAAATTTTATTTTTTATAAAAGGATATCCATAAAATTTGGCCACATTATCTACTAGGAACCATTTCGAAGAATTTTGTAACCTTTTGTAAACAGATATGTAAGTTTTTTCATTTGTATTTGACAGCTATTTTTATATAATATGCCTTTGTATAAGCTGTATTTTTGAAAACTGTTTGAGACAATAATAAATGTTAGATTTGTTTCTCTAATCTATTTTTTATTTTATTTAGAAAAATCTCCTAACCTTTTTTGTTATTTTAGATACTAGGGAAGAATTTTTTCTTTCCTTCTGTAAGCTAGGATCCTTCAAGTGGCGCCCTATATCAAATTTCTTGAGGTGTTCCCAGTTTATTTTTGATCTGTTTGTTCTATCAATTGCCCAGGAGATTTATGTAAGTATCCCTTAGTTTCAATTAGTAGATACCCCAATCCAAAACCCTTTATTTCAACTTATCCACGACCCAGCTCTCCAATAACCAACTGAGTGTCGTTCGCACTTGTTACGATTATTTTGTTTGCCCAATCTTCTACCCCTCATGTTCTTACCCTGAGGTAAGCAAAATAAAGTCGTTACAACATATAACTGACAATCACAAAGGGGCTTAAACAAGGATGTTGTCTATCTCCGATCTTATTTAAAATATATATTTAATCATCGCTAGAGCAGTGGAGGAAACAAGTATCCGGAATGGGAATAGACATAGGTGATGGTAAAAGTCTAACAACTTTATTTTTCGCAGATGATCAGGTAGTCGTAGCGAATGATGAGGAAGACATGGACTACGTGTTTAGAAAACTAAAGAAAGAATATGAAAAATGGGGCCTCAATATGAATATGTCAAAGACAGAGTATCTTAAAATAGGAGATAAAGAATAAGATCCAAAATTATAAATTAGAAACACAAAACCATGAAAGGAATATAAATGTCTCGGATCTACAATATCTAAAGAAGGCACTACCAAAAGAGACATCGAAAACAGAACGCAGCAGGAAAAAAAGCGGTTAACATTCTAAACTCTCTACTATGGTCTAAAGATATTAAACAAGAAACGAAATTGACAATATATCGAACCTTGGTAGAGCCTATTATGACTTATGGGGCAGAAGTTTGGCAGATCACGAAAAAAGATAGAAAAAGAATAGAAGTAGTAGAAATGGATTTTCTAAGGAGAGCGTGTGGTGTATCCAAAAAAGATCATATCAGGAATGAAGATATTAGAAGGAGGACAAATACTGTATATTCCAGTGTAGACAGAATTGAAACGAGACAACTAGTGTGGTATGGTCACGTGAAGCGAATGAATGAAGATAGATGGCCAAAGAAAGCTTTAAATTACATACCACAATAAAGAAGAAGAAGGGGAAGGCCTTCAGTTGCCTGGGAAGAAAATGTACGACACACAATGAGAGATGGAGCCATCAAAGAAGACGAATAGATGACAGAATACGATGGCAATTAATTTACAATCTTACTACCCACAGTAAAGAAGGGTTCAAGTTCTATAGGATTTAAAAGATCTATACATTTAGAATCTATAGATTTAAGATTCAGCATACAGAACCGATAGTGCGCCTGCCAGACGGTTAATATAATAGGATTTGACTCATTCCACTTTTTGCTTCCAGTTACCACATGAGCAATTTGAATGAAAACAATCCTGAAATCACGTAAGTTAGTAATATGTGATCAACTTTATCGCTGGGTCAAGATGAGGTGAAATTCTTTCCAATTAGGTAAAGAAATAATAAATAAGACTTACTCACAATCAATTTAATTTAACTATCAGACGACCGGTTTCGCTTTCTACAATATGCAAAGCATCCTCAGGTCTCGATACAAAGTTAAACAAATGCTGAAATAATAAAAACCCATATTAGGGTGTTGTCTAATAACGATAAACAAAGTAGGTGTTGTAAATTACAATAATTATGCCAATATTACATGTCTGTGGTTTTATTTAAATGAGTAAGTTGAATAAAAAGGTATAAAATTTTTAAAAAGTTAAACAGACAAGGTAAGGCCCACAAATTGTTATAAAATAGTCTCTTCGATTGTAATAAATTAATAAATGAGCAAATAAATAAATAAAATAAACATTACTTACATGCCGGTACTCTATTAATAGATGGATGGTAGAACATGGTTGAAACTACTTTATATTGTTGAATGGAGAACTCAATTCTATCACTGCAGTTGTTTGACAGTAAACGGGAAGTTCTTGAGGAGATAGATTTGATCCAATGAATTAGAGATATTTGTGAGATTGTTTGTTAAATGTAAGTGATGTAATATACTATTGTGTTATTAAAGGCTATTTATACTTATTCCAGAGATATATTTTTGAAATGTGTGTTATTTATTGAGTAATTGTTTTTTGAAGGTGACAGTTTTATGACAATGAATAGGTGTAGATGTAAAGATTGTGTGGGTGTGCAATTATTTTCACAACTTGTAGTTATCAAATTACTTTGATAAAGTTCTATTGGCAATGAGTTAATTATTGGAATAGTCAAGTAAATAAAATGTTAAAATACAGACAATTAAGGATAATTTAAACACACTAAAACAGAAAACACTTAGAAGGGACGAAACAAACATTGAATTTAAAAGGGGGGAAGGACTTTAATGCACTACATCATAGTCTTGGGCACAATGAGTTTTTTTATGTTGTATCTATTAGATTTTAGTGGTAAATTTTGACAGATGTAGGTTAGCATGTGACAGTTCTTCTTCTGTTTCTCAATACTGTAAGTTAAGTTATCTAGTTTCATGAAATATGCTGTTATTAATGAATGTCTATAAAATTGTTTCAATTTAGATATCAAAAGTAAATTGATGTGTTTAATATTGGCATACTTTAACAATCTTTAATTAATCAAATGTAATGTAACAATATGGATAATTGAAATACATCCTACAATATAACTAACTCAGTCTAATGTCCAAATAACTGAACAAATTAAAGTAATTCCTTGGCAACTGAACATGTACATTTAATAATCAAATGTATAATAAGTTTACAAAGTATTTTATTTTTTATTTGAAATTGTTGTAGGTATGAGTTATCTGTCAGGGTATTTTTTAATTATTAGAGATATTTTTTCAAAATCTGATATATTAATATTTAATATACTAATATGTAACCAAAGCAACAAATGGATAATTATTGATGGTAATTAATTTATGGGCTCAAGAAATTGACTGAATTATAAAGCCTTCAATAATTAGTTGGTAGTTCTAATATCCGACAGTTGGAACCGGAAATTGTTATAAGAACAGGTAGAATGATCGTCTATTTAAACCGGTATAAGGTAAATTTATTCTTATTTCAATTTTCGGTATCATATGAACAGATATTCCTCACACCTACTTGGACAATGGTGAGTTTGTACAATTGTTTTAAGTAACATTTTAAAATTTTTTCAATTAATAGCTGTTTGTGAAAATTAATATTTCTATTTGAAATGTAAATTTATTTGTGTATAATTGTAATTAGTAAAGATGTATTCAATTAATACAGCTAGTCTGAACGATTAACGTGTTATTTTGGATGATACTCAAAACACGTGTTGAGTTTTAAATCAAATTTTTTTTGTAAGATGATTATATTTCGGAACCAGATGGAATGTAATATTAATTGTGGGTTAAATAAGTTGAGGTACCATACCAGTTCAATACTGATATTTAATGTAGTTTTAGGAAAAATTATTTCTGGTAGTATGTTAAAATGTTAAAGAAATTCTGTGAACAAAGAACTAGATCCAAGGGGCCTGATTTTAATTTTGAAGTAAAAGATTGAAATGATCTAAGAGGTGTATCAAATGCATCTGATTATATATGGAATTCTGAAATAAATGTTGTTTGACCATAATATTGAAGTTACTTCTGAAAAATATGTAATGATTAGGATAATATATGGAAAACTAATATGAAAAGTTGAAGTTTGTGGCAACAATTCTATAAGTTTGCTGTGGGAACAAGAAATGGAGTGGTATCAGGTAATGATATGTATATAATTTTTTTTTATATTAATACTGAGTATACTGGTGTGTATTCCAGTTCTAATTGTGCATTTAGTGTAACTTCTGTGTAATTTTTTAATGATTTTAGAATTTCTAAATGTTCTAGGTTATTTAATAAGGAGCCTTTATTACAAGTATGAAGGATTGTGAAGTCTGTTTGTGGATCAAAGATGTGGTTTGTTCGATGGATATGTTGGGAGAAATGTGATTGACCTGATGTTGGGCGTTCTATATATCTAAGATGTTCTCTTAGTCTAATGTTGAAGGATCTAAAGGTTCTACCGATGTAACATGCATTGCAGGTATGGCAGCTCAACTTATACACTCCGCTATACTCAAGTGAGTTACGTTTGTCCTTGTTATTCAAGAAAGTCAGTCCTAAATTTGAGGCAAAATTTAAGTTAAATTAAAGTCCTTTGATAGTTAAATTAAGTTGATCGTGAGTAAGTCTCATTTATTATTTCTTTACCTATTTGAAATGGACTCACACAAGCAACACATTCATGATTCTCTCCAATTATTGACAATAGGAGATGCTTTTTGTTTCCATTGACATTCGGTGTTGTCCCGTTAAGTTGCTATGCCAATGTGCGATTAGAAGGTCAAATGTTGGAAAATACGTTAAAGTTTTATAATTTAAAATGTTTCCACCGAGAAGTTTATGAAAGTTAGAGATCAAAATTGCATTTCAGGTGGAAACGAAACTAAAACGTAAAAGTTGCCTTGTTGATTTATTAATTTGTTTCTAAAAGCATTGGGGCTTTATTTATAAGAGGTAAAACATGTTAACTTAAGATATTGGAAATTTTATAGAAGTTTTGCTGACTTAGATGTTAAATACAAAAGTTTAGACATGCATTAATAAATATACGGTTTATTCAAAATCTTTGAAATCAAAATAGAAAAACGAATTGCTTTTAACGTTTCCATTTACTATTAAAAATTTTAATTAAAAATGTAAATAGGGAAATTTTATTTAGGTAAAATGTCAAGACAATTAAATGTTAGAATAAGAAAACATAATCTTATATTAAAAATAGAGAATTTGATTCATCTCGAATATGTAAACCTTCATGGTTAAACGAACATAGAATTTAATGGAATAATTTAAGTATACTCCGAAAAGAAACACATAATAAAAAATCGAAAAAGCAGTTCTAATTATGCTAAATGAGACCAATTGTGTCGCAAATTTCTCGGCAGAATGAAGTAGAATCAGGTAACCCATATTAAAAGAGGAAGTTAATATAAGGAAAATACCAGTATTAGTAAGTTAGTAGCACATCGAGGATACATTATTTATGTTTTTTATATATTATACATATAAAATCAAAGTTTAGTGTTTATCGAGAGTCAGCTAAATTTAAGACCAAATACTAATCATGTCGTGATAGTCTTATAAGATTTTTTTTTCTGGTATTTTCTTCATGAATAACTAGGGAAACACTAACAGGAGAATTTTACTGTCATCATGGCATACGGTTATCTTTGTAAAGACAAATCACATGCTATATTTTTTCTGACGGATATTCTCAAGTTAAATGTGAGTTCATTTAATGGAAAAAGCTATCTTACAATAAAGTCGTCCCAGGAACGCAACTCAGCCATATTGGCAATATCATTTTTTAAAAGTGTCTACTTTAAAATGTATAAGATATAAATCCGTAAACTAATTTTTCGAAACCAATTCAAATTTCTGCTTTAATATATGCCTTCTAAGAACTGCAAGGCAAAACAGACGTTGATAAAAATGTAATTAGAGACATGGGGAATCTAAAATTGCATTTCACAACATATATCCTTAACTAAGCAAAAATCGTTAAGAGGAAAAGACAAATAAGATTTGAATTCACGTATAGTGCGTCTGTGTATCTGCTTATACGTATTTCACCATAAAAGAGATCTTCAGAGAGGCTATTCACAGTCGCTCTGAACGTGAAAATAAATATTTCCTGTCTTAGTAGAAGCAACTCTAACATGGCTTCGTATGGACGCAAATAGCGACATCTGATAATAAATCCGTAAACTAATTTTTCGAAATAATTTAGATTTCTGCTTTAATCTGTGCCTTCTAAGAATTGCAAGACAAGACAGACGTTAATAAAGATGTTGTTGTCTGTTTTGCCATGCAATTATTAGAAGGCACAGATTAAAGCAGAAATCTGAATTGGTTTCGAAAAATTAGTTTACGGATTTATTCACTGCAGTTCACGGCAGCTGGTGATTTGTTTAAAACATCTGTTTTCTCTCTTTTTCTATTTTTTTTCTTAGTCCATCCTGTGATCCAGGCTATCAGGTACTTTAGGCATCGGCGATAGTTGAAGTAGAGATTCCTTAAATTTTAACATTTTGTTTTCGTCTGGCTTTGGAGAACTTAGCTTGGAACCTATTTTGAAGAAGAGCCTTTTTAGCGAGTTCCTCAAGTTCAGTGTTTTCTTTGCCATTAGGCAAGTCGTTTTCGTCATTTTTTACAAAATTTGTAGTTTCAGCAGCAGCGAAAACATAATCAGGAAATATATCTATGTTTAGCGGTTGAATTCCTGTTTTCGAAAAACCACTCAAAGCATTTTCTACTGTAGCTGCTTTTTGTATGCGTTCTGCAAAATAAGTCCCCTACCTGACCGTGCGTCACAGCACGACCTGGATTTCATCGCAAACACTTCTGAATTTCCTGGTCATAATAAATGGTTGAAGACCCATAAACGTTTACGTTCAATGGTTGTAAACGGTGCTATGAGGCGGAACATAAAATAGAATAATACAATTTTTTGCAAATTGCAATACATCTAAGTTCTTATGACTTTCATGTCCATCAACTAATAAAAGCACTTTCGAAATGAATGATTGTTTCGCGAAATCTCTAAAATGTATCAGTCCTTTTAGAAACAAATCTCCATTAGCCCATCCATTTTCTTGGTACAATCCTAAGCAACATGACAAAACGTGGTCTAAGAGATCTTGTTTTATTTTATTTCTTGGATATATGATACCGGGAGAAACAAATATTCCAATCGTATTCATGGCACATATCACTGTAAAATGAATACCTCTCTTTTGACAATATGCCAACCTGCTTGGGCCCTTTTGTTGCGAAGATCCTTGCGGATCTGAAATGTACAGTAGAGAAGCCACTTTTATCCACATTTCAGTGGTTTGGAGACAGATTATTGTCGTCAATAACTTTTATTAACGTTAAAAATAATTCTATAATTTTTGGTTTGTTAAACGCTTGGGCTAGCTAATGAAGTTTTTTCTGCTAGTGGCAAAACTTATAGAGGAATTTCTTTTTAAAATCCATGCACCCAATACCATCCTGCAATGTGGTAAATGTTGGACTCTGCTAGTTCAAAGGCCAGTCTACAAAGTTCTACCATGTTTAAACCAAAAAGATCATTTAAATGGGTGACCAGTAATTCTTTAAACTTCTTGCTAAATGTAGGACACTTGCCACCCAAATAACCTTTACCGAAATCTGTAGCAAAACAATTTTTCACATGAAATCTTCTACGTAGAGTGCATGATGGTACATTTTATGCTTATGCTTTTGCAGCACTTTTCAAACCCACATATTTGTTTCTTATTTCTTCCAGTGTAAATTACATATCATCTTCCTGTCAAGACTGCCTTTTTTTATTTATCGAATCGCTCATTTTTAAAATTAAATATATATGAGATTGCTGCATTTGCATCATATGAATATAAAGCCGGACGTTTAAGATTACATCATTACCTAATACGCAACGAAGCAAACAATTTTTTTTACATAATCAAATTATAACCTTAACAGATAACAGCAAAAAGGCAAATTACAAAAGAATATATAAAAGGAAGGCTAGAAAAGAGACAAAAGCACGAGAATATAAACAGAGAACATATAAACAGAATATAAACAACAACATAGAACACGAAGGGCAGAGGAGAAATATATAGAATGCTAAAGAAGAAAGAGAAGAAAAAAGAACGCACAGACAAAGAACTCCAAGAAATGAAAGAGCTAAATAAACCCATCAGAAACTAGAAAATTTTACCAAAAACTTAACAAAAGTACAAAATAATTAAACCAAGAACAGGATAGAATTCTTTAAAGAAAAGTTTGAAAAAAGCGAAGATCCACTATATGATCTACACTGGATCAAACTGATTCTAGAAAAACAATCTTCCTTCAGTAGCTGAAATGAAAGAAGTAGTACCAGACTGAAAAACAACAAGTCACCTGAATTAGACAACATTAGTGCAGAATAATAATTAATAGAGGAAGATGGAGACTCCCTATTGAATGCCATACACGAACTAATAGTGAACATATGGAATAATAAACAACTGCCACAAGACTGGAACACCAGAGTAATTATCTGACTACATAAAAAGGGAGATCAGCTTTAATGTAAAAACTACCAGGCAATGACGCTATTAACTGTGGCTATAAAATACTGTCAAATATTGTGTATGACCGATTGAGACCATATGCGGAACAAATATTTGGAGGATATCAATGTGGTTTCTGCAGGCAGAAGTCCACAATAGATCAGATCTTCGTCTTGAGGCAAATCTTGGAAAAGACTAGTGAATTTAATATAAACACACATAATCTTTTCATTGATTTTGAGAGTGCCTATGATAGCATCCATCGAGAATTTCTGATCCATGCACTGAAAGAGTTTAATATTCCAACTTAACTCATTGATATAGTAAAAGAAACACTTAAAGTACAAAGCAAAATTCGAATTCAAAACTCACTAACAGATACAATTCATGTGAGAACGGGACTACGACAGGGAGATGCCCTATCCTGTATTCTATTCAACATCACATTAGAGAAAATAAATAGAGAGTCAAAAGTCAACACCAGAGGAACAATAATAACAAAAGTGTACAAATATTGGCATTTGCAGATGATGTTGATATCATAGCTAGAAGCGAAAGAGAGATGATAGAAGCAAAAACTTTACATATCTAGGTTCACTAGTTACCGCAGATAACAATGTCAGTGAAGAAGTTAAGAGAAGAATACATCTGCGATCTAACAACATCACAAGGAAAACCAAATGCAAAATATACAAAACTCTAATAAAACCGGTCCTCTTATATGAATCAGAGACATGGACACTGTCGAAAAACGATCAGAACCTATTAGGTACGTTTGAACGAACAATCGTTAGACACATATATAAGGGGGCAAAAGAAAATTACATAAGACGCGGAAGATATAATTTTGACTATACACAGCATACAATGAACCCGAGGTCATAACATCGATAAGATCTGACACATATGCTGGATGGGCCATGTTGAACGGATGTTGGAGACTAAAACATTAAATCATATAATGAGGCAAACACCAGTAGGGAGAAGGTCAAAGGGAAGACCCAAACTTAGATACATGGAACAAGTGGAACAAGATCTGAAAACACTTAAGATTACCAACTGGAAAAACAAAGCAAAGAACAGAACAGAATGGCGGAAAATCCTAGAACAAGCCAGGACCCAGAAAGGGTTGTCGAGCTACTGATGATGATGAAATTCTAACCTTACTTATTTCTGAGTTCAATTGCACTCGTACAAAGCATGTTTCTTAACATATAAATTAATACAATTAAACTTTCCAACAAATATAAGTATTACAAGCTTTTTATGTAACTGTCAACGGTGATTCAGCACCCACAAATTTTTTAAATTTTGTTTAAGTAAGTTGATATCCCAGCTTACTTTAACATATATAATATTTAATATATATGAAAATGAAGACGTCGAAAATGCGGTAACAGAAAAGAAAAGATTATACCATAAGAGGTTGAATACAAAAGATGACGCAGACAAAGACCGATACAATGAAATGAAGAAAAAAACTAGAAAGATAATTATGACCTCCAAAAATGAGACATGGGACAGAAGGTGCAGAGAGATAGAATCTTATATTGGCGGACGACAATGCACTGAGGCGTGAAAGTTTATAAACTCTGTTAAGAAGCCGACTAACGAGAAAGTGATTCTAAATCCCATAAATCCCGAGGATTGGACACATCTATTAAATGAGAACAGAGACGAATTTAAAGAAGATATGAATTCATTAAGAATCGAAATTCTGGGAGAGCATATTACCATAGATATCAACATAGTTTAAAAAGCTATGAGAAAGCTATGAATAAGCTCAGACAAATTACACAAAATGATACGGTGATATTTAACGAATATATTAATGGAAATCCAACACCAGATGAATGGAAAACAGCATATAGGACCCCAATATATAAAAAATGTGACAGGAGAAAAAAACTGTAGAGGGATATCGGTCACAAGTTCAATGAGTCGACTATATGGTCGAATACTACGGGACCTGATAGAGGAAGATTATTAATCGTCTGAAGACGAAGAACAAGGAGGATTTAGAGCAGGTCGTTCATGTACAGATAACATCTTCTGTCTTAAACAAATTATAGAAAAGTAAGTTGTGACAAATAAAAAGTTACATATGACTTTTGTAGATCTTGAGAAGGCATATGACACAGTCCCGCTAAATAAACTATGGGAAGTCCTGCGCACATCAAACATTCATCAAACATTGGTTAGTGCTCTCAAAGATCTATATTATGGTTCAAACTCCCAAATAAAATTCGGAAACCTCTTAGCTGAAAAATTTGCAGTTACTAAGGGTCTCAGACAAGGATGTTGTATCTCTCCGACTCTGTTTAAGATTTATATCTCTGCAGCTCTGAAACAATGGAAAAGGAAAGTCAAAGGAATGGGTATACAATTGAACGATCAGGATTACATATATACTTTACAGTTTGCAGATGATCAGGTGGTGATCTCAAATGACAAAGACGACATGGAATGGAAATGAATGGCTTGGAAAACTAATTAAAGCATACCAGAAATGGGGATTAAATATCAATTTAGAAAAAGACAAAATACCTCTCAATTGGAGCTGAAGCAGAACAGCTCGATATCGATGACAATCAAAAAATAAATCCATGTGACGAATATAAATACCTGGGCGTCATCTTCGACCGTAGTGGAAAAGACGAACGAGAAATAGAACATCGAATTGTACAAGCACGAAGAGCTATAGCATGTTTGAACGGAGTTTTATGGAGTAAAGAAATATCAAAGAAATGAAAATGGAACATCTATGAGACAATGGTTAAAACTAGCCTACTTTATGGAGCTGAGACATGGAGAATAACCGAGAAATATAAGAAAAAGGTCGAAGCCACGGAAATGGATGCCATCATAAGATCGATGAGAATATCAAGAGCCGACAGAATACGGAATGAAGTAATAAAACAACAAATGGGTATAGAGGGCACTATAGTTGAGGATATTGAGAGAAAACAGCTCATATGGTATGGGCATGTGAGCCGAATGGGGGACGAAAGATTGCCTAAAAAAACGATGATGTGGCAACCCCCAGAGAAGAGGAAACGAGACTACCACAGAGCTGAAACCGGGGAGTTAGGAAAGCGATTAGCGCTCGAAATCTGGACGAAGACCTAACTCAATACAGAATACAGTGGCGTTTGGGAATCGGACAAGTGGTCAGATGACATCAAGCGCATTCAGCACAACAGGACTAAGGGTGCTCAAGATAGAATGCATTGGAATTATTTACGGGAGACCTATGTCCAGCAGTGGACTCAAAACGGCTGATGATGATGATGAAAGCACCAATAGTGTTTTCATTTTAACTATCATAATCTAATGGATTATTTTTTTACCTTTGCAAAATTAGGAATTTACATACATTGTATGATTTTTTTTATCTTCTTCTAACAAAGTTAAACTAACTCATAGATATGATTGATGTGTTCGTGATAAAAGAGCATATCACGTTTAAAAATGCCTGTCTGTAATTTTTATGGATTCACCTTTTATGGTAAATACATCATTATTACCCTTACAACCCTACTTTCTAATTCAATAATGCATGATATAACTACTTAAGTAGATAAAACAACGATACAGTTGAAATATCCTGTCGATCTAGATTAGATTATTCTATAATTTCATCACCTAAAGCCAAGTAGTTATTCGCACGCTAACTCATCCACTGACTCACCTTGGGACTAACTTACTAGTGGAATTGTTATAATTAGAAGGTTAAAGTGGTTGATTCCCATCAACCCCTCACACAGATGATTTTATAGCAAGTAAGGATTATTGATCTATTTAAATATAAGTGAAATTACTTTTTAGTTTTGTTGTATTTGAAACACTATTTTTCTTGTGGAAGCAAAGTGAACTGAAAATATTAACAAAATCACTTTGTCATGTACTTTAAAACGTGTATTATGTCTGAATTGTCAATATAAATAAGTCAGACAAAATTAAACTAGTAGAAGAATTTTTTGTATTACCTAATTTTAACAATTAATAATTTGCTAATAGGGGGCTAAAAGGGGGTCTGAACAATTACTGGGCTTAAAGGGTGAGCAAATAAATTGAAACGTTTGCGAATCGCGACTCGTGTTTGGTTCAAGAACTGAGTCGTGAATAAAAATTCCTTAATTTGGGGAGGACTGGGAGGACCAACTGCACAAAAGAAATCAAAACATACTTAGACAGATGTCGTAGGCAACACTACACAAGAAGATTACTAAACTACTATAAAAAAAACTCCTCTTGCTGGTTAGAAACAAAAGTTCTCCCTCTCTAAACTTATTCTTATGTACCAAATGAGAGAAAATATGTACTAACTGCCATATGTCGAAATGAAGTACCAAACTTTTCTAAATTATTAAGTAGTTATCAAGGTTAATGTTATTTAAAAGAAAATTAAAACACCTATAAAAATTAGCTGATCTATAACCTTAATCTTGACCTTTAAACTAAATTAAGAGCAAATCTTAGTACCTTAAAGATAAATGATTATTCTAATTAACAAAACTTATCGCTTAACTGGCTAATTATTTCTTTTGAAATTACTAGAAAAAGTTTGATACCTTGGATTTAAATATAAAAAAAACGGATGTGGCAGTCCAGTGGGACTGCCGGTAGAAGTTATACATGCGTTTGCCGTTATAAATTTATATGGGAGTCAATGTGCACAATCATTACATATGTAATGATATAGTTAAGAGGGAGCAAAAAGAGAAAAAAATGGGTATATAGGTATATGGTGCATCGTTTGCTGTATATCAGTGCCTAATCCGCCTCAATAAAGTGTGGATCACAAAAATTGTTTAAAACCGTCACTTGGTGCATAAATCAATTTATAAATAGTTCCCGTACCCAACGAGTGTAAAATTGCTTATATTTCGTCGATCCATAAGAAAGGAGATAAACTTAAATTTAAAAACTATAGAGGGATATCAGTCACTAGTACATTTAGCCCTTTGTATGGACGAATAATTAGAGACCGCATTGATAAGGAATACAAAGACCAAGAGGAAGTAGAACAATCCGGTTCTCGAACAGGAAGAAACTGTACTGATAATATCTTCAGCCTCAAACAACTAATAGAAAAAAAAATTAAGCACAAATCAAGAAACCCACTTCATGTTTATTGACTTGCAGAAGGCGTACGATACAGTTCCTGTAAACAAACTCTGCAACGTGTTACGACAGACGAATATTAGTGTCACATTATTAAAAACCTTAAGAAATTTGTATGAATGGTCAACATTACAAATAAAAACTGGAAACAAACTATCACAAAGCTTCCTGGCTAATAAAGGTCTACGTCTGGGGTGTTATGTATCACCAAACTTGTTTAAAATATATATTGCAAAAGCATTGAAAGAGTGGAAACAAAAATGCAGAGGTATGGGCGTAGACCTTGGAGAGATTTGCTTGTATACATTGCAATTTGCTGATGACCAGGTTATAAGCAAGTGATAAAGATAATCTGGAATACATGGTAAGGAAATTACAAGAAGAATATATAAAGTGGGGACTAGAAATTAATACATAAAAACAAAATACCTGCCAATAGGCACTGAAATATCGAACATCACATTAGAAAATAACGAAATCATCATGCCGTGCGACCATTACACATACCTAGGAATCGTTTTTGACACAACGGAGAAAAATGGTAAAGAAATAAAAAAAGAATAACACAATCCAGAAAAACAATAGGTTGTCTAAACAGCGTACTGTGGAGTCATGAAATAGGAAAAAGAAGAAAACACAATATCTACGAATCTCTTATTAAAAGCAGACTATTGTACGGAGCAGAAACTTGGAGATTAATCGAAAACAACAGAAGAAAACTGGAGGCAGTAGAAATGGACGCTTTAAGAAGATCAGTAGGAGTGTCATGCAGAGAGAGAATACGTAATGATGAGGATAAGATAGCGAATGGGGGTTGACGGCTCTCTAACAACAGACATAGAAAGAAAACAGCTGATATGGTACGGACACGTCCAGAGGATGGATAACTCAAGACTCCCAAAAATAATTATGCAATGGGTACCACAAAACCGCAGAAAGAGAGGAAGAACCAAGAAATCTTGGAGAGAGGGAGTAACGAAGGCGATGAGTGCAAGAGATCTTAGAGAGGACCAATTGGATAATAGAGTGTAATGGAAATTAGGCATCGGACAACGTCACAAGACGTTTTAAAACCGGTTGATATATATAATTATTTCTTGGTCGCTTGAGTTGAGCGATCTGATATTCCATGTAGTAATTCTCATCTGGGTTTTGAATATTTCTGGCTTGTCCTGGTTTCTTGTCGCAGTCGTCTTTATAATGCCAATTCAGTTCCGAGGCTGTACATTGTTTTTAAGCAGTATTCGTTTTTTACAATTGGTAGGTTACTAACCTTGCCAATACCCTCTATATTTTAGCTGAGCTTGGAAGAGATTGTTGTTACCGCAGAGCTACTTAATCCACCCATAATTATCACAGGCAGTATATAGAAGTCGATTGGTAAAAGGGTACTTTAAATATAAAAAAAACTGTTGATTTTAATCAACATCGCCTGTCTTTGTCCAAACTAGTAAATGATGACTGAGAATTATTATTAACCATAGTACATCACACTTATTTTTTAAGGCATGAACTTCACACTCGGGTCTCAGAAACCCAAAGCTGTTTTTTAGCAAAAAAAAAACAGAAAATGTGAATATTTGATGGATTTGGGAGAATATCTAATCTTAGTAGAATGTGTAGAAAAAAATTTAACCATGGTGTGGTATTTCACAAAGAGATATATTTGTTGAAATTCAAAAATAACATAAAATAATATTCAAACATAAAACATTGTTATTAAAACAAATAAACATTAAATTGAAATTATCATCTACAAAATACACCTGTATAACTATCCTTGTAACAAAAAAATAAACTCTTTTGGTAATATAAGGCTTAGTTATTCTTAGCCAGGTCTTCAGTTTCTTGAATCTTGGTGTTCGCATTCACGGCATAGTTGGGCTCTATGTTCCATGCAATATGGTCTGCGACACTTAGAATACGCAAAACTGGTTTTTCTTCCTTTTCCTTTTGCACAAAAGCAGCATCTAACTTTTTTTGTTAAATGAACATCATGTTGTGGTGGGGGGACTTCAATTCCCAGAATTTCAGAAATTCTTTGCCGCAGTGTTTTTTGTAAAGTAGCCACGGTCAATCGTTCTTGTAACCATGGTTCAATTAGACTCATTCCTAACTGCTTTAGAAAAGATTTTCGATTTTGTTTCTACTTTCCTTCAGTGGGATTGAAGAGAAAACAAAACCATTGCATTTATTCCACTAGCATCAAGTATATTGAAAAAAACTCGTAGCGGCCAACGTCTGGTCTTCCGTGAGGTAGTGTAAGAATGGCAGAGCTGATCAAATGTATCTGTTCCTCCCTTCGTTTCATTATACGAATGTATAATATTAGGCTTACCCGTAATGGCATTAAGAGAGTCATCAGAATGCAATGTTGACAGCAAAAGAACAATTTTGTTTTGTTTAGGAGTATATGAAACAAGAGTTTTATTTCTATCAAAAGCAAATAGCGATGTACCTACTTCTTTTTTTTTGAGGAATGTAGCAGGTATTTCTCTCTTATTTTTTCTCGAAGTACCTAGGAGAGTTAATTGATACTGTTCTAACATTTGTTTAGCTTAGGGAATTGACGTAAACCAATTACCAACAGTGAGGTTTCGGTTAGTTCCATGTATTGGTTGTGAAAGTTTTCGAACATAATAAGCCGGTACTGATTCATTGTTTCCTGTGGTTACTCTTCCAACGTATGGAATTGCATTGGGCATATAATATGTTTTTGAATCATTAAGTATAATTATTTTCATTCCATACTTATCAGGCTTACTAGCCATGTAGATTCGAAATGGACATTTTCCTCTATATCCTACAAGCTGTTCATCTACAGTACAGTATTCGTATGGTGTATAGTACGATTTACAGTTATTCACAAAAATATTGTTCTGAAGTTATTTTCTTGTGGCATTTTAAATTAATTACTATTTAACTGGGAATAAGCCACAATTAAAGGTTAAAATACGTTTATTGACGTTTCAATTTCCACTTCGGAAATCGTTCTCAAAATACTTTTAACGTATTTTAACTTTAATTGTGGCTTATTCCCAGTTAAATAGTAATTAATTCACCAAAATATTGAATAATTCTCGTATAGGTGCAAATTTATCCACTAATTTTCTTTCTGCTCTACTGTCCTTACTATTAAATCTCAGACATAAGGCTATAAATTGGAATCGCTGCTGTGACATCGTCGCCCGAAATATTCCATTTCCAAATTTTACTGACTAAAGTTCATCTAAGTTACAGTTAGATACTCGTAATGCTCCTGCTAAAAATAACAGCCCAATGAAAGCCTTCACTTCTGTTCTAGTTACTGGTCTTGTGTAACTCTGCTGTCTAATATCATTGCATTTACGAATGACTTCTTCATTTGAGTGCAAAACAATAACATCTATCATTTGTTCGTTGAACAACAAATTCCAAGATTGTTCAGGAGATTGAACTGTGCTCGCTTCTCCTTTGGGGCCAGGTAAATGTATTACAATGTTTTCTCGTCTTGTACGACCCTGTCTTGCTGGTGCTTGTGTGCTCCACCGATGACCATTTTTCCCCAGTAAACTAGGAATATTTCTAACTGGTTCATCCACTATTTCGTCTTCATTGTCGCTTTGTTCACTGTTGCTGTCTGACAGTTGCTCTTCAACGTAATCTTCATCAGACTCGTCCCCTCCAAACATATCGTCTACGATGTCGTTTTCACTCTCATTCTCCCATAAATTGTCTGCCTCTCTCTGTAATTCTACCTCAGTTAAAGGACGACGATTTTCTCTGCTAGTTGATGCCTTTACTCGACTATTTTCTCTACTAGTTGACGCCATTATACTAAAATAAATAAAAATAAGTTGAAACAAAATTATTACCGTAAACATCACCCTTGGGTCCGGGGTACCCATGCTTGTACTTCTGGAAATATCTTACCTCGTTGTTTCACTAAAATGCAGCGGATGACTCGTATTCTAACTCGGCTTACGACAGACTGAATTTACATAAAGTGACGACACACATAAACCACTCATGCGCATGTCACATTGCAATGAATGACTCTCTGGGTTTCTGAGACCCAACAGTACAGTTCCAGGGTTAATGTTAACAGCTGTTTAATAATAATCCTTCTTCAAAGTTCCATCTTTTCCACTTTCAGACAAGCTAGAAACGGATTAAAATTTCAAACATTTTGAACGAAGCTAGTTATTTTATGAAACTAATCTTGTTACGTGATTTTGCACTAAACAGAAAACTTTTAGCAAATAAAAAATAAGAAAAACTACACTGATAAGAAACGGAACAAAATTGTCACCATTACGGAGTTACTGTGTTTGCTCATTATAACTTGGCTTTAGTTTGCTAGTTAAAACATTTTAGGAGAGGAGTTTGCCAAGAAAACTTCGTAAAGAATTCGAGGCTACCTAATTTTTAAGATATCCTTGAAGGCATGGGTCGTCTTTACCTACTCTCAGAAGTTTAAACAGCCTCATATTAAAAACGTCGATCCATAAAATAGTGAATAAATATTTATTTTATGTGGAAAGACATATCATACACAATATTTATTTTGATATTTTAAAAAGCCTTTTATAATAGATGCTAGATAGATATGATATGATATATGATAGCTAAAGTACAGGGTAATATGTTTAGTTAAAAGGTTTAATTGAATACAACAATAAAAACACTGAAAACTTTTGTTTTTAAAACTTCAACCAAATCAATTATAAATTTTTATCACTACAGCTGTTTCGGCAGAGTGTCTTTCTCAACTGATCTATATTTTGTATGTGATTACACTATAGTCTTTAACTAAATAGGTTGAGGAGGGTTGAGTTTGTCATTCAGAATCATGTCTGTATTTTTTAATTTTCTGATTTCCCAGATTCTAATAAAGGTAGCTTAAGGCCTTTATTTTGGAGGTAAAGAATTTGAAATTCATTATTAAAGGAATGATTATAATCTAGAAGCTGAAGCGTAGAATCTGTTTTTCTATTATTGAAAGCACTTCTATGTTCTGCTATACGTTTGTTAAAATTTCTACCATATTGTTCTGAAGCTATTTTCTTGTGGCATTGTAAATTAATTACTATTTATAACTGGGAATAAGCCACAATTAAAGATAAAAATACGTTTATTGACGTTTCAATTTCCAATTCGGAAATCGTTCTCAAAATACAAACAGTAAATTAAACAAATTTTGTTTTTTGTTACATAGTGAAAAATTCTTCTAATAATTTAATTTTATCTGACTCATTTATATTGACAATTCAGACATACATTATGCATTTTAAAGTAACGACTTTAAAATGATATTGCCAATATTGTTGAGTTGCGCTCCTGGGACGACTTTACTTATAAGATAGTTCATTCGATTACATGAAATCAACTTTAACTTGAGAATATCCGTCAGAAAAAAATCATAGCATGTAATTCGTCTTTAAAAAGACAAACACATGACATGATGACAGTAAAATTCTCCTGTTAGTGATTCCATAGTAAATTATGAGGGAAAAACCAGGAAAAAAACCTCATAATACTATCCCGACATTGTAAGTATTTGTTCGTGAATTTAGTTTACCTTCAACAAACATCAAAATTCTGATTTTATATGTTACGTTATTTAAAAAACATAAATGATGTATCCTCTATATGTTACTGACTTACTAATACTGGTATTTTCTTATTAATAACTTCCTCTTTCAATATTGGTAACCAGATCCTACTACATTCTGCCGAGGAATTTGCAACACAATTGGCCTCATTTAGCATAATTAGAGCCGCTTCTTTGATTTTTCTTTTTTTACCATCCGTTTCTTTTAGGACTATATTTGAATTATTCCATTGAACCCTATGTTCATTATCCCATGCGTGTTTACATATTTGAGATCTATCAAATTCAACATTTCAACAACATTCAAAACAACAAACACGTTGAGATCTATTTTGTCCAAAACCAAACCTAACAATGAACAAGAAAGGACAAAGAATTGCATTTATAAAATACCTTGTGAATGCGATCAGTTTTATTTAGGTGAATCATCAAGGCCATTAAATGTTAGAATAAGTGAACATCAATCTTATATTAAAAATAGAGAATTTGATAGATCTCAAATATGTAAACACGCATGGGATAATGAACATAGGGTTCAATGGAATAATTCAAATATAGTCCTAAAAGAAACGGATGGTAAAAAAAGAAAAATCAAAGAAGCGGCTCTAATTATGCTAAATGAGGCCAATTGTGTTGCAAATTCCTCGGCAGAATGTAGTAGGATCTGGTTACCAATATTGAAAGAGGAAGTTATTAATAAGAAAATACCAGTATTAGTAAGTCAGTAACATATAGAGGATACATCATTTATGTTTTTTAAATAACGTAACATATAAAATCAGAATTTTGATGTTTGTTGAAGGTAAACTAAATTCACGAACAAATACTTACAATGTCGGGATAGTATTATGAGGTTTTTTTCCTGGTTTTTCCCTCATAATTTACTATGGAATCACTAACAGGAGAATTTTACTGTCATCATGTCATGTGTTTGTCTTTTTAAAGACGAATTACATGCTATGATTTTTTTCTGACGGATATTCTCAAGTTAAAGTTGATTTCATGTAATCGAATGAACTATCTTATAAGTAAAGTCGTCCCAGGAGCGCAACTCAACAATATTGGCAATATCATTTTAAAGTCGTCTACTTTAAAATGCATAATGTATGTCTGAATTGTCAATATAAATGAGTCAGATAAAATTAAATTATTAGAAGAATTTTTTCACTATGTAACAAAAAACAAAATTTGTTTAATTTACTGTTTGTATTTTGAGAACGATTTCCGAATTGGAAATTGAAACGTCAATAAACGTATTTTTATCTTTAATTGTGGCTTATTCCCAGTTATAAATAGTAATTAAAATTTCTACCAGTTTCACCGATGTAAGTTTTTGGGCAGTCGCCACATTGAAGTTTGTACACACTACTAAGTAAGTGCTTTTTCTTTTGGCTCTTGTTGTTCTTAATATATTTGCCCAAGTTGCTGTTTGTTTTCCTCATTAGTAAGGTTTTGGCTGTCTAAACATGCAGCAAAAAATGTAAAAAAAAATTGAGTTTTTTCTTCCCATAACAGGTCATAGCTATCTTCCACCAGTAGAGTGTTTGGAGTCTCAGAAAAGTTTATGAGAAAAAAAAAAAGTGATTTACAAACCATCAGAGTACATTGATATTAGAGCCAAACATTCGAAAGTAGTAAACGTTGATCAAGACTGTGACGTCTTTGACTGGAAGAAATAAAAGGCTGTATTCATGAAAAAACTGGCACACTTACATTTTCAACTGGGGACCTGCAAAGGGATTATTTTGACAAAAATTAAATATAAAAATGTTCTCGTTAGAGGTGAGCACCCATACAAGTCAGACATGGTTGTGGCAAAGTCTTTAACCAAGGCAGAAAAACTGCTTTTGAACATGAACTAAAACTTGATTGCTTTGTTAAACTCGACGAAACCAATGAAGAAAGTTGACTTCACCAACTTGTTGTAGAAACATTATGGGGACCAGTGGAGGACATTCTGAGGCATTTTTCCTGATCTCACTGTGTCTTTTTTCTATCCTAAATTGGTTACTGGCCTCATCTTTTCTCAGGAAAAATCTTTCTCCTTTAATAGTACTTTAAACCGGCAACATGAACACGAAGCTACTTGATGCATCCAGTGCAACCAAGAAGGTAAAATTCAGATTTTAATTTAAGGTAGTAAAAGAAATACATTTTACTAGAGAGTATGTATGTACTTATAGCGTTAACAGGCCTTTTAAGCCCATTGCTGGATGGATAATTTTCACCTTTTTCTGTTCTTAGCTATATATCTCTCTGATATCTTCTATCACTATATCTCTTCATTTCTTACTTGGCCTTTCTTTCTTTGTATGCCCTCAGGTACTCTCCAAACAATATTCTTGACTAGTATATTACCTTGCATTCTTTCTAGATGTCCGAACTATTCTAGTCTACGTTTTTTGAGGTATTTCTTCTCCATCCCACATTTTTAGTATTAGCTTATCAAGTTGGTTTATTAAAGACTCTTCTTCATATTTTAAGGTCACAATGTTGGTCTACCTGTTGATTTTGTAACTTCTTTTTATTTGAGGTTTAGAAATATTCTTTCCACCTTTCACATATTGAAAGGTGGAAAGAATATTAGAATAAGAAGAGGTCTTCGTCCACTATCAGGTTTCCTTTCTCATCTTTTACATTTATCGTTCTTCCCAGATACACAGTTTTAATGTAGTTTTCCTCTTTGTACAAAATTTTGTATTTCATTTTTCTTGATATTTTCTTTAATACGCTTTACTTTATCATCCATATACTTTCTTTATCGCGCCCTTAGGAGTTTCTTTACTGGAGAGTATCTCTTTAAAAATAACAATTTTTAACTATTCCATTTGGAATATTTAGCATCGCTAATTTATGTTTTTGATTGGACGATAACATTTATCTGGAACATTTATAACAGTTTAAATTCTAGAAAGGAAATATTAATTAGACTGTCATTTTTCGAAGTTAACAGCTAACAACACGCTACGTGTCTCCTGGAATTTTTACTAGCTAACTCGTGCAACTACTTGCAATTTATCAATCAAGTTGACACCCCAATTCTGCTATGAAATTGATCCCGACGAATTTGTCGTTGCAGCAAATTCTGAACCTTTGGGCTGACTTGTAAATATTAGTTGAGCGATATATGCTTGGGAGAATTCTTTTTATGCACATAATGTCGATAATATTATGTCAAGCTTGAACGCGAAATGTATATGCACACTGTTATACACACTTTATACTATGCTTATCAAGTGTGTTAGTGAAACTATTATAAAAGAAGAGGAGTTAAAAGGTAGATTAACTAAGCAAAGAAAATAGTAATATTGTTACTAAAATTTGCTTTATATTTTGATTTTTTTTTAATTATTTAAAATTAACGTGTCTCGATAGCTTATAGCCATTGACACGGGTAGAGTTTCCTAGGAAAAGCTAAAACAATAAAGTTTATCAGTATGGACTGTTTATATTAGCTTAATTAAACCTTTTTTTAATTTAACAATACTGTCAAAACAGTTTGAAACACCTAGAATGTCTTTTAGATTTCCTTTTAGGCTGTGTTTGTTTGTGGAAGAATTATACTGGCAGCAGTCCACTATCACGTGTTTGATGGAAAGGAGGCTATTGCAGAAGTGGCACACTGGAGGGTTTTCTGATGCCATAAGGTATCTATGCGGGAATGTGATGCTCTATTCGTAGTCAGTGAATAACTGAATTTTTTTTCTTGTTCAAAGAGAAGATATTGACGAGAGATCAGTTGGGTTGAACGTCATGCAGCTTAGTTTTTGTTTTTCTCCACAGGTCCGCCTATGAGATCAGGATTTTTTGTTTATCAATATTTTAAAATTCGCATAGATTTGGACCTTTTTAAAGGCTAAGTCTGAAGACCATGCTGGTTTAGTGGCTGGGTCTGCTTTTTCGTTTCCCAATATATTAACATGAGATGGAGTCCAGATCATTATGACTTTTATATTAGCAGAATATAGTTGGTTACAGATGGTGTGGATTTCCTGGAGTAGTGGGTTTTTCGAGAAAATGCATCGTATGGAATGAATTGAGGAAAGAGAATCAGTACAAATGGCGATTTTTATTCTTTCATTCGAAGTAGGATGGATTGAAGTCTTTAATGCTTGGAATATTCCATATAATTTTGCGGTGTATGTACTATAAATTTTGGGCAATCACACAGAGCTTATTGTCGTCCTCAGTGTGGAGACAGCGGAGTCACAATAGTCTTCATTCTTGGACGCATCGGTGTATAAAATTTCATTAAATTGTATTGAGGATGTTTTGGAAGGATTTTCTAAGGATTGAGTTTGGGGTTTCTGTTTTGTTGAATCTGAATAGATCAGTATTGAAAATTTTAAGATTGTGCATCCATGGAGCTGTTTTGGGGGTATAAATAAAAGTAGTATTAAAAAGGTTGATCTTCTTCTTCTTCTTCTTCTTTATAAGCAAAATGCTTGTTCAATGTCGATTAATGCCTCTATTGGAGGTTATCACTCCATCTTTTGCGTGGTCGCCCGATACTTCTTCTACCTTTTGGTGATTTGTCCCTCGCTATTCTGACTAATCGGGTCTCTTCCATTCTGTTTATGTGTTCGTTCCATTCCTTTTTTCTGTTCAGTGTCCACTCATTTATTTCTGGTATATTGCATTTTCTTCTGATCTCTTCACTCCTCATTCGATCCCTCAGTGTGTTTCCTGTAATTCTCCTCAGTAAACGCATCTCCGCTGTTTCTAGTAGTTGCTGAGTTTTGGAGGTATCCGGTCTTGTCTCTGAAGTGTATGTCATTATTGGTCTTATTGTTGCTTTGTAGATTCTTGATTTCACGTCGGTATTAATGTGGGGATTGCGCCATATCGTGTTATTAAGACAACCTGCTATTTTATTAGCCTTTTGTACTTGATTTTTCACTTCCTTCTCCACATCTCCGTAGCTAGACAGTGTAATTCCTAGGTAATTTGTCTCCATTACTTGCTCAATGCTGATACCGTCGATTTCCAGTTTACATCTAATTGGTTCTTTACTGATTACAATTGTTTTAGTTTTCTGTGTAGAGATCACCATATTAAAGTCCTTTGCCCTTGTGTTGAATCTATGGGTTAGTCTTTGTAGATCGTCTTCATTGGATGCAATTAGGGCCGCATCATCTGCATAGCAGAGTATTTTGATTTATTTGTTCCACATTTTGTATCCTCTTCCTTTATTAATAGTATTGATGATTTCATCCATGATTAGATTGAATAGCGTTGGACTAAGCGAGTCTCCTTGTCTTATTCCATTGCCCATATCTATTGGATCTGTAAGCTGGTCATCTATTCTGACTTCCATATTGTTGTTCTGGTAAATGTTGTGTAAAAGTGCTGTTCATCCGCTAAGGTAATTCTCTGATTTATTTGGCCTTGCAATATTTTGGTTGTAAGCTTCAAAGTGGTGTTTAATAAGTTGATACCTCTGTAGTTTTCAGGTTGTTTTTTATCTCCTTTTTTGTATAGTAGGATAAGCTCGCTTTTCTTCCACTTTTCAGGTATTTTATTATGTTTGATGATTTTGTTAATTAGTGCTGTTAGCTGTTCTGTTAATGCTTCTCCACCATATTTCAATAATTCATTTGAAATTTCATCTTTACCTGCAGCTTTTCTGTTCTTCAGTTTTTCTAAAGTTTGTTTTACTTATTGTACGGTTATCTCGACTTCCTCGTTTGTATTGATTTCTGGTGTTTCTGGTTCTAACATCATTTGCTGTTCATCATTATAAAGCTTCTTTAGGTATTCAATCCACGTGTCGTTATCTATGTGTTTCGGTTCGATTAAGTCTTTCATCTCTGATCTTTGGCCTCTTATGAAACGCCATATTTCCTTTTGTAGACCGTAAAAGTCGTGTTCCATTTCTTTTGAGAAGCGTTCCCAGTGTTCGTTTTTAATTTTTCTTACTAGTACTATTGTTTCGTTTCTTATCTTTTTGTAATTGTTGTATTCTTGTGGTGTTTTGTTAGACATGTATCTTAAGTAAGCTTTCTTTTTTTCTTTGCATTTTTCTTTCAACTTTGCGCAGAACCACGGAGTTTTTCGCTTTTGGAAATATTTATTTTGGGACAGTGATCAACACCTCCCATACACTAAACATAGGAGGTGTTGATCACTTTGGCCAATTTAGGCATAATACCACCCATAAATATGAAGTCTAGAAAACTATGGATAAGATTGCTATTCTTTCTTTTAGATACACTCTATCTAAAGTGTGTATCTAAAAAAAAAAAATAAAATGTAAATGTAAAAAATACTTCTTATAAAAATTTCATATGATTTACTTTACAGTAAAGGCATTTCGATCTGTAATATACTAATACTTCGACTTCCACTGTAGTTTTCCTCCCCTTTTTTAGCATTTCCACAGTTATTCAATCTTTCGCAGGAGATTTGTTATTCTTCATTTCTTTGAGTGCCTTTTTTATTTAATTTTTACTGATTTTTGGTTGTAGGTCAGAGTTAACGTTCTTTATTTTGATTTGTAACTGATTATGGATTTCTTGGGTTGTTTTTTGTTCTGTTTTATAGAGATTTGTATATTATTCGTGCATTATCTGTAAAATTTCTTTTATATTGTTTGTCTCCACTACTTTGTTCTTTATGCTATTAATTTCTATGTTTCCCAGTTTCTGCTTTTAGCCCTTCAAGTTTCTATTTTTTAATTGTTTTCTCTGTCTTTCTTTCTGTACTCTCCGTTTACACTCCATGTATTTTAAATTCATTACACGCTTACTATGTTTTCAATAGTTTTATTTATTTCTTTATATTCCATTTTATTTCTGTCCCCTTATTCTAATATTGTTCTTTTTGGGTTCATAAGAATCTTTGTTTCCTGGAATATAACTCTATTTTTTTTGTTGTTGTCTGTGCTATTTCTTTACCCACTTTCATTAGAGTTTCAGTAAATATCATGTTTATTTCATCGATATTTTTGTGTTCTATATCTTCCTTGGTCAGCAATATTTCCTTTATTCTCTCTTCGTACGTCTGTTTTTCTTATTTTAGTTTTTTCATTTTTAATTTATAATTGTTTTATAAACTGTTTTATATATTTTATAAATTATATTATAAATGTAAAACAAAACTTTTGTAATTTATCGTATACAGCCAACTACAGGAATTTTATTTGCTTGTGGATTTTATTATAACTTAATCACATACACTGCACAATATTAAGTATAAATATCTCCCTTTAGTGCAATTTTTGTAAAAGCAAGTACAACTAATATTTTGTTTTGATTTAAAACACTTTACCAAAAGTTTGCACGTATCACAGTTAAAGATTAAATCCTGCAATAGCGAGAATGAGCAAATCTCAGAGCCAAGTGTAAATCCAACGCCGCGAAATCCTCTTCCTATCATCTTCGCTTATAAATTTCGAAATGAGATTCTGGGTGTAAAACTTACCAACTTCTACAATAAATCAAGCAAACCCACTTCTCTGAAAACTTATGCAAATTCCAGATCACATTTTCTTGCCATGGCAGTGAAAATAAACATCATTGACTTCATTTCAAGTCGCCATAATTTTCTCCCGAATGCGAAATATTCTCCTTCGCCACCGGAATATTCATACCAGGAAAAATCGCAAAAGTTTACCAATAATCATAAAAAGCATGCGGTTAAAAAGTGGAAATGCAGCCGCAGCTGAACTTGAATTATAACAGATTTTATTTTATTAGTTTTTTGCCGCGTTTTATTAATTCACATAAAATATCAAGATTAATTACTGACCCAACTCAACTAAATGAATTTCTAACTTAAATATATTTAGAAACGTTGTTACATGAATGCATCTTGAAAATAATAACCAGTTTAAGGTAATACACTTAAAAGTATTCAGTAAAAAGCTCTTTTGTCAGACCATTAAAGGCAATTTTGGTTATTTATAGAAAAGGTCGATAAAAACTGATAGCTTTTGGGCCACACGTACCTATAACAGAGTGATTTACACATATTTATTAAAAAGAGATACTAGGTATTTATTTTTCACGATTACATTAGTTAGCATTTGTAAGTCTTTAATAATTTCGGCTATCAACACTATTATATAATAGGCGAGTCTTCTACAGCTGGCGCCATTTCTCGCATCCTAATTTCCATTTTCTTCTTCTTCCAAAGCAATCTTCAGTTTTTAAATCTCTGGCGGTCACTGCATCTTCGACATCCATTCTCCATTGGTTACACACGTTTTTTGATGTTATTTGGACTCCTAAGTGTTTAAAGGTTTCAGTTGATTTTTTTCCCATAAGTTTTCTGATTTTTCTCCTGTAACTAAATACTCGGTTTTTTGTATATTAGTTGTAAGGCCCCACTTGGTGTACTCCTTCTTTGGTTTTCTAAGAATATAGTCAGTATTGCCTTTAACTAGAATGGCTTGGTCGTCAGCAAGGTGTATTGTGTACAGTATCTCATCTTTGATTCCATATTGCAGCATTTTCTTTTCCACAATAAGAGCTCCTTATCAGATACATTGTGAAGAGTGTAGGAGCTATGCAGCAGCTTTGCTTAAGACCCTTACTAATAGGAATTTCTCTAGTTAATTTGTTTTCAGTTTTAATGTTTACAGTCATATTTTTGAAAAGCTTTTGTACTACCTTTATATATTTTTAATTTTCTCGTTGTTTTTCCATTGCTACCAGAGCATTGAAAGTGGTACACTATCGTATGCCTTTATCAGATTTATAAGAACTACATAAGTTGGAAGGTTGTGGGCTAATCTTTTTTTAATAATCTGCTTTAGAGAAAATATGCTGTCTATACAGGATCTACCTGTACGAAAGCCATTTTGTTCTTAGAGTCATCATCATCTCATCTAGAGTCAGACTCATCAGAGATCCCCGCCTACATCGGTTATCTCTTTGTCAATTTTTCAATTTTAATTTATCAAGATTTTCTATTGCATCTTTGACTTCCTGCGTTATTTCTCTGTGCTCACAGTACTCCACTTCATATGTTATTGCAATGGTTTTTGTCAATCGCGATCTTGCTCCAGTAAGAACTTGTGAGTAATGTTTGATCCAAGATATTTCTTTGAATAAATCTATTCTACTCGCCTCTTTTATGTTTTTTCTCAGATATTTTACTGTTATCTATGCTTCTCTTGACCTTATTGATCATATATTTTGTAGAGCTCTTTGCATTTACTTCTTCAAGAAACATTTTTTGCTTTGGTTACTAGATTTTTTACTTCTCTGTTTGATCTTGCGTATGTTCGTCTATCATCTGGGTCATTTATTTGCAACCACTTCAGATATATTTATGTTTTCTTGTTTACTGTATTAGGTATGTCATTTAAACATCAGAAAGGAGTATCCCTTTTTGTTCCTTTGAATCGTGCCGAGTACTTCATAAGTTACTTCATTGACTTTATATTATCTCTTTGGTCGGATGGTCCGATGTTTTACTTGAATGTGTTTTTTAAATTAGACGACATGTGCTCATTTTATAAGGTAACTTTGTCTTACAAATATTGCATGACGCATAATTATTATCCACTTCTATAAAAGTACCATTAACCAATAATTTTTCTTTTTTTTTGGTTGGCACTGGTGGCATTTTTAGAATGTATTAGAATAAAAGTTATTCAATATCTATACAAATACAACGAGTTACACAAATTCAATATACTGAAACTCTAGATGCCCTTTTCGTTTTCTTTAAATAATATTTGTTTACGTATTAATATTACACTAAACTAGCGATCCTCATATTCCTCCAAAGATAATAAAATATTATCTTTGCTTTTGCATTCTTTATTAGAAAGAGTCTTCACAATTCTGCCGATTATCTCTATCTCGTTCCTTGTTACCCTGTTACATGTCTCTTATTTCACAATTTTTCTACTGAGACGAGAACGTGATATATCACATTTTAGTGATTAAGAACTACAGACATAGAATATGACCGAAATCATAGTCATGGTATATTTTGTTTTTATTCACAAGCCGTGATTGTTATTTTCTAATCACAGCTATTAAATCACAGGTTAGTGATATTTAGCCCACCTCTAGTCCGGCCACCACCCTCTATAATTGTTAAGGTTTGTACAGAAATGTTCTCAATAATTTATTTTAATATATCAAGGAAATTCTACCGAAAAAAACATTAAGCAAAAATATTAAAAGAATTAACATTAAAAGTAAATTTCTAAAAGGAAAAAATCTTCAACTTTTCAGGGCACAGAAGTAGAATTTCTGTGAAACTATAAAGTAGCCTTAGGGCAATGGGAACCGACAGTCGAATATCGATTCGAGAAACCCAAAGCTTTTTAGATCCAGCCATGCATTTTGTTTCCAGCAGCTAAGCAAGAAAATTATAGACCGGTGTTACAAATACAAGGTTTCCAAAAAAAAATTAAATGTAATATAAGTTTTCAATGATTAGGTATTTCAAAAATATGTAAATATTACATACAGTGTTGTTCACGTTGACTCTCTGCTTTAGTTGTAAGCAAAATATATATTTCAATTTTGTTGAAATTCAATAAAACAACAGTAAATGTTGTTCTGAAGCTATTTTCTTGTGGCATTGTAAATTAATTACTATTAAACTGGGAATAAGCCACAATTAAAGATAAAAATACGTTTATTGACGTTTCAATTTCCACTTCGGAAATCGTTCTCAAAATACAAACAGTAAATTAAACAAATTTTGTTTTTTGTTACATAGTGAAAAATTCTTCTAATAATTTAATTTTATCTGACTCATTTATATTGACAATTCAGACATACATTATGCATTTTAAAGTAGACGACTTTAAAATGATATTGCCAATATTGTTGAGTTGCGCTCCTGGGACGACTTTACTTATAAGATAGTTCATTCGATTACATGAAATCAACTTTAACTTGAGAATATCCGTCAGAAAAAAATCATAGCATGTAATTCGTCTTTAAAAAGACAAACACATGACATGATGACAGTAAAATTCTCCTGTTAGTGATTCCATAGTAAATTATGAGGGAAAAACCAGGAAAAAAACCTCATAATACTATCCCGACATTGTAAGTATTTGTTCGTGAATTTAGTTTACCTTCAACAAACATCAAAATTCTGATTTTATATGTTACGTTATTTAAAAAACATAAATGATGTATCCTCTATATGTTACTGACTTACTAATACTGGTATTTTCTTATTAATAACTTCCTCTTTCAATATTGGTAACCAGATCCTACTACATTCTGCCGAGGAATTTGCGACACAATTGGCCTCATTTAGCATAATTAGAGCCGCTTCTTTGATTTTTCTTTTTTTACCATCCGTTTCTTTTAGGACTACATTTGAATTATTCCATTGAACCCTATGTTCATTATCCCATGCGTGTTTACAGATTTGAGATCTATCAAATTCTTTATTTTTAATATAAGATTGATGTTCACTTATTCTAACATTTAATGGCCTTGATGATTCACCTAAATAAAACTGATCGCATTCACAAGGTATTTTATAAATGCAATTCTTTGTCCTTTCTTGTTCATTGTTAGGTTTGGTTTTGGACAAAATAGATCTCAACGTGTTAGTAGTTTTGAATGTTGTTGAAACGTTAAATTTATTTCCTATCCTTTTAAGTTTTTCTGATAGTCCTTTTATGTACGATATTTTATAGATATTTTCTTTTTTTTATAATAAATATCCTTATTTATCATTTATGTTTTTTAAATAACGTAACATATAAAATCAGAATTTTGATGTTTGTTGAAGGTAAACTAAATTCACGAACAAATACTTACAATGTCGGGATAGTATTATGAGGTTTTTTCCTGGTTTTTCCTCATAATTTACTATGGAATCACTAACAGGAGAATTTTACTGTCATCATGTCATGTGTTTGTCTTTTTAAAGACGAATTACATGCTATGATTTTTTTCTGACGGATATTCTCAAGTTAAAGTTGATTTCATGTAATCGAATGAACTATCTTATAAGTAAAGTCGTCCCAGGAGCGCAACTCAACAATATTGGCAATATCATTTTAAAGTCGTCTACTTTAAAATGCATAATGTATGTCTGAATTGTCAATATAAATGAGTCAGATAAAATTAAATTATTAGAAGAATTTTTCACTATGTAACAAAAAACAAAATTTGTTTAATTTACTGTTTGTATTTGGAGAACGATTTCCGAAGTGGAAATTGAAACGTCAATAAACGTATTTTTATCTTTAATTGTGGCTTATTCCCAGTTTAAT
>OU898279.1:132965199-133157699 GCA_918026665.1 Diabrotica balteata
TTGCAATATTCTCTTTATCACTTAAGTTTGATTCATTCTTACCACGTGAACCGACCCATTTCCTTTATTTCTTTTTGATATTTGCTTATATTGTTTCTTGCCCAATGGTTAATTCTCCGTCAACTATCCAAATTAGTAAGGTGATCCCTCCCAATTTGGCTTAAATGTTACAGGTATGTTATATATATACTATAAAATATGGTGATTTTCCCAAATTTTAGACTTCTAGGTCCAAAAAAAGGCTATTAAAAAAATTCAATTTTTTTCAAGAAAAATAAAATTTTCCCCTACCACTTTTTATTGCATAGCAAACAGAAATATATTTTCAATGTAAAATTTTGCGCTGAGTACGATTTTTATATTTAAATTAGCCTATGTGTCAGGACAAATTTTGAAATATTGAAAAATGTTTAAAAAAAAATCGTATTTTAAACACATCATTTTTTTTCTTTAAAAATTTAGAAAGTATAGGTAAAAAGTATATAATTTATAGTTAAAATAAGCACAGCTCTTATATCAAAGGAAAAAATGCTATTATAGTTACTTAAACGGCCAAATTTCCAATTTTTCCGAAATTTTACGTGTTTTTTGTTGCAGTTCTCTGCAGTTTCTCATTATATTTTTATCCCGAATACCCTTCTAATCACAGATTTGGTAATCACAGAGTGTTGTAGTATGCATAATATCCACTATCTATGCAATAGATCGGAAATTATAAACAAACACCTTCATTTTAGTGATAATAGTAAATCCGTTCCTTTTGGTAATCCAGACCTTGATATCATCACCATCATCACCGGCTCGACAACCCTTTTTGGGTCTTGGCCTGATCAAGGATTCTTCTCCATTCTGACCTGTTTCGTGCTTTTTTTTCCAGTTTTTAATTTTTAATCTTGTTATATCATTTTCTATTTGTTCTACGTATCTCAGCTTCGGTCTTCCTCTTGTTCTTTTTCCTACTGGCACTTGCTTGAATATTTTGTTTGGTATGACCTTGATAAACTATTTAAAATTTAACCTCCTAGCGCCTTTTCAAGATTCAAGATTAAACAACGCCTTTTACTGTTTTACAAGGAGGAACATCTAGCTTTTAACGAACAAATTGTCCCTATGAAATGCTGGCACCACTTCAAACAATATAATCCGGCAAAACCTATCAAGTGGGGATCGAAAAATCAAGTACTTAGTAGTGTATCTGGTTTTAGTTATGACTTTAATATTTTTGCTGATGAAGACAGCAATACTTTTTCAAATGGAGCACCTGATTTAGGAGTCAGTAGAAATGTTGTCACTAGACTGACAGAGACAGTGCCGAAGAACGTTATTCATAAAATATTTTCCGGTTACTGGTTTATTAGTCCAAAATTACAGATTTATCATATAAAAAATGGATTGTTGCCTTTAGGTACGATTCCATTAAACAGTGTTCCAAATTCAGGAATCCCATCCAAAAAAGAACTAAAGAAAAAAAAACGTGGTTTCATTGTAGAAGAGGTTGCCCTTGTTGAAGACGTACGTAACATAAGTCTATAAGTGAGAGCGCCCACCAAAGTGGCGTGGCAGTGGTAAGTAGCAAGTAGCACGCGTCTAGCATAATGTAACCAATCCTAACGAATGATTAGAATGAATGACGTTACTGTCATTTTGGTGTAAACTGAATCATTCGTTTTCATGTAAATAATTTACAAAGGATTTATACATCAAATTTAAGGTAACACAGCATTATATTATTTAATTATCTCTTCAGATTCTATTGTCGCTAAGATATCTTGATTTACTAAATATAACCGAAAAATAAGCACATGTTGATTTTACAATTATTGTTCTATTGAAATGTATTTTTGCTCTTGTTTATTTTAAATCTATACAATTACGTCCTTTTTTACGTCAATCTGACTTATTTGATTAATATTTCAAAGTACGATGAA
This sequence comes from Diabrotica balteata, assembly GCA_918026665.1. Classification (NCBI taxonomy): domain Eukaryota; kingdom Metazoa; phylum Arthropoda; class Insecta; order Coleoptera; family Chrysomelidae; genus Diabrotica; species Diabrotica balteata. The sequence continues at coordinate 132,967,128 of OU898279.1, forward strand.
AAATATAAATGGAGAAAGAAGGTTTCCGATGCACAAAATTCGAATGCGCCGTTTACTAGGTTATTTGGCCCATTTGGTCATTTGGTCCAACAAAATCATAATAATCTCGACCTAACTGGGTCGAGCAATACTTTTAAGAAAACTTCTATACAAGTAGAAATGTTGCGGTAGATGAAAGTATGGTTGCTTTTAAAGAGCAAAGTTCTCTTAAACAATATACGCCGAAAAACCAATAAACAGAGGCTATAAAGACTGGGTCGTTGAATGCTCCGAAACTGGATACGTGCACAAATTTAGCATATAAGACGGTATTAGACAGTACCGAGTCTCTTAGAGTCGGAAACTACTGCATTTATTTCGATAATTTTTGTTTTCTCCCCATGAAAATATTAACCAATGATTTGTTCTACTGTGGAGTTTATATTTTATTTAAACACAAACCACATCAACCGCGCAGGGTTATTAGTGGCTATAACAAATACATGAAATATTACATTAAATACAATTGAATAAATTGATGTCTTTTAAATAGCTTAACACTGTTGAAATTTTTTTGGTGAGAACTGTCTTGAGATCATCATCTGTGAATCCGTGGGATCTTCTTTTTTCCATGAATTGAGGACAATCAAGCAGGATATGTTTGACAGTCAGTGGGTTAGAGCAGCTGGAGCAGATAGGTAGTGGTTCTTTTGTTATTAGGTATTTGTGTGTTAAGGCAGTATGGCCAATTCTTAGACGATTAATAATGACTTGGTTTCTTCTGTTTAAAGGAGTCTCCAGGACATCAGTTATTTTTGGGCAAATTACATTTAGTTTAGTATCTAATTTTTCCCAATAATTTTGCCAAGTATTAATACAATGGATTTTAACCAGGTTTTTTAGATCGGTGTACGGATATGTCTTTAATTGTGCAGTATGGTTTGAGTTCATTCGACTTTTGTTAGCCAGTTGATCTGCTTTTTCATTTCCGTAAATACCTGTATGTGATGGTACCCAAATAAAAGCCGCTTCCTTTCCTAATGATGGAAATTTTTCTAGTATGTTTTTTATACTCTGTATAATAGGGTTGTTGGTATATATTTGTTTCAGTTTCAGTAATGCATTTAATGAGTCTGTTACGATAATGCACTTCATCGTTCTACTCTTTTCGAAGAAGATTAGGGCTTCCAAAATAGCTGTAGCTTCACCTGTTAGTATACTGCAGTTGGTTGGTATCGATATGCTATAAGAATTTTCTTTACAGTAGTAGGCAGCAGCGTGACCATTGGGAGTTTTAGAGGCATCGGTAAAGATTTGCAAATAATTAGGATAGTGGTCTAGAATTTCCATGAATAGAGATTTAATTATTGTGGAATTTGTAGTTGATTTGGGATACTTGGTAAGTGTTACATCAATAGTTAATGGATGGCTTGTCCATGGGGGATAGTTTGCATTTATATGTAGTGTTGCATTGAAATGATTCCTATCAAAAGTTGTAAGCTTTATTCTTTCTATGGGTGTAGAGTTTTTAGTCTTATTGTTAGGATGTGGAGTTTTTGAAGTAAATCATAAAGGTTTAATTAATATGGAAGAACACGACTATTTTATGTCTAATGATATGTCAGTTGTTAAATGGAAAACCAGAGCGCAAATACAGGTTGGCGGTACTATTCATAATCTACTTGAAATTACTTTAGTTTTGCGAAGAAAAGTGTCAAGTGTCCAAAAGCCATAAGTGATTATAATTGCTATACGGGTGAAGTCGATCTATTCGATCAACTTCTTGCTTCTTATCTAATTTCATGGAAATCCCGAAGATGCTATATGAAGATTATTCACTATTATATTGATGCAACAGTGGTAAATCCATATATAACTTATAAGACTACAGTGAAAATGAGGTCTATTAAGTCGAAACCAATGAGTCCCCTGTATTTTAGAAGTGTGTTGGCCAACGAACCTAAGGTAACAATAATAATAAATAAATTAAAGAAAATGAAAGCAACGCATAATGCTGTTAGCATTAACATTAGGACGTTGTGCACTCTGTTCAAAGTTAACATACCTAACATGCTGTGGTCGAAATTTTAACCACCTGAAAAACCAACAAAGAATGAAAATAGAATGAAAAGACGAATGAAAGTGCAATAATCGACGGTAACTCAAAGAACTATGTTTATATTACCTAGCAATAATTCGTCGGCTTAGTGACACAAAAATGTAACTACATTTTTTCCGTTTTGAAATATCTACACCATTGAACTTACTTTAGTGAGTTCTATTATGTGACACAAAATTGTATCTCTCTGAACACCTAAAACCCAGTAAGGAGTTTTCGTAACTACATTTCTAAGCAATATTTTAGTGTCACAGAAATGTAAGTGCTGTTACATTTCTGTGATACTATGTTTTCTGTACTATAATAAGCTGATATTGAGTTACATTTTTGTGGCATTAATTTTATTGCACTGAATGGTGATTGCAGGTAGCAAGTTATTATGTTATTATGTTTAGCAGGGTGGTCCGTTGTATTTGCAGTTCTGTTACAGTTGTGAAACACGTGAATCAGTTGATAATTTGTTTATTATATTTAGCAGGGTGGTCCGTTGCATTTCAAGTTCTGTTACAACTGTGAAGACGTAAATACGTGAATCAGTTTTAAGTTAATTGTTGTAGAGATTGTTATAATAATCGTTATAATACTCTTTTATAATTTTATTATTACACAATAATGGATTCAAGAGGGAAGAAGTTAGTTTTGTTAGCTTTTAATAAACCGGTACGAGATAATAAAACACATAGTCATAATTTACCGCTCTCATCACAACAAGTGATATTCAGATAGTGCCTGCCATGTTTCTACCAGTGAACCTAATGTTCCAGGATATGAACAATGTGAGGATATATTTTTTGGTGACGATTAAGAATAAGTGAAACGTGTGGTGACCAAAACCGCAACGTAAATGTATCTGCTATGTTGCTTTAAGCTGTTCAGACATTAAGAGATTCCAAAAATTGACCATTCCTTTTTAAACCTGGCCATTCGATGATGGAGTGTGACTGGTCCATGGTCATATTGAGAAAGCATAAAAAATGTGGACATATTTGACCCCACTGGGTGGTACTCCATTGTAAGAATGGCTTCAAAGAAATGAAAATACACTGTACACGAGATTGGACAGGAAGAAATTTATAACTTTTTGTGAGCTTTTGCCACAATTCTAATAAAAAACAAAAAAGTGGACATCGATTGTAGTAGTATAAATTGGCTAAAATTAACATGGCTGCAGTACAAAAAAGACGATAATAAACATATATTTTTTAAATTTATTTTAAATAAAACAATCCAAATGAAAATTTCGGGTCATTTGAGGTTATCCGAAAAGAAACTAGGAAATTTTCCATGCCAAATTTTCCATGGAATCTAAAGGACACGGGCCAATAAAAGAGGAAAAATATAAGGATTTATAAGAACTGTGCATTAAAGGCATTATTTCATCCCAGTATCATCTCTTTCAATAAGTCGTTACACAACAAGCACAATCAATCAGATGTGTAAAGTGATTGGCATAATTAAATTTATTGTTTGAAAATGTTTTCAAAGTTTATGTTTAATTAAAAAAAATATTTTATGATTTTAAATAAAGTTATAAACTAGTTCAGTTAATTTGTAGGGTGCTTAATTTGGGGTGCTTAATCCGAATCTGGGGTTTGCGGACAAAATTTCGTGACGCAACATTAAAAAAACAGAATAAACCGTTTTTTTTCTTCTTTTTTTCGGGTTTTTTGCTTAAAACTCGAAAACTATCAACTTTTGGTAAATGGTCTGTTAACAGAAATTAAAGTACTTGAAATTTTCTACAAATACCAGTATTTAGTTTTTTTTTTCAGACGAATCGTTCGGTTTCTAGTGCGAGTTGAAAATTGTAAATTTTTAGCATTTTATGCAAAACCCACTTTTTACATTTCAATATTTAATTTTTATGGATGCTCTCATTTGATAAATGTCACCTAGTTTTCCACACAAGTAATTAAAAAGAAAAAAGGGAAAAATTATGCAAATTCAGTAGGTAGGTAGAACTCGTAACAAAATAAAACTTAAAATCTCGTTACTTATGATCATATATTATTATGATTATAAATTATAATATGCAAAATTTATATGAGCCGTTGTCTTTTGGAAGGCCCTGGCTGAGGTTCTTCGATAACGATGAGTCCTGGTTCTGCTTGTTCTGGAAAATAAAAGTTTAAAGTTAAGTCATTTATCAAGAAGAGATGAAGATTGCAAAATAGATTGTGAGATTAAACATACCTTCCGCATCGTAGTGAGGTTCTTCGATGGCATCGGGTCCTGGCTCAGGGTCTGATTGCTCCATCGTCCGCGTCGGGAGTCGTTCTCCTGGAAAATAAAAAGAGGAGAGACACATATCATATATCAAGGAGAGATGAATGACTACAAAATAACTTGTCAGATCCAACATACCTCTCCCTCTTTCTTCAGTTTCTTCTACGTCTATGTCAGAGCTGTCTTCTGGGGGCTCAACATTGTTACACAGTCCTTCGCATGATGCGCATATTGGGGAACAATGGAGTCCCGCCTTCCTGCATCCACAATTGCGTTGACAGCCCTTTTTACATTTACATGAAATGTACCGGAGTATTGAGTTTGGTGCAGGGTCCAAAGTAGTTGGTACTGGCACAAGACCACTACTAGTTTTTTGCCATCCCCACTCACTTGGGTCTTTTTGTTGCTCGTTAGGTGTGGCTTGACCGGATAACCACTGCTGCACCTGATAGTAAACTCTCAGTGAATGTTCTCGTGCAGCAGCTTCAGTTGGGGGCAATGAGGAAATGTTGGTCTTATTTTTGAATGATGAAGATACGTATTGTTTATATCTTAAATCGTTTAGTTTTGTCTCTTTTTTTCCATATAGAGCCGTGAGAAACATGTTTCCTGCTGTGGCAATCTCATCTTGACTTGAATTAGGGTATTTGAAAGATTCAATTAGCGATTGCAAATCTTTGTTCTTCTGCAGGACTTTAAGAAATTTCAGTTTCCCTTGATTAAACAATGCAGAAGTAGTATCAGAACCACTCATCGCATGCAGGAATAAAATATGATCCAATAGGATTTTCTCAGCAGCCAGATGAGGGTTGTAGAGGCTTTGCGAAACCTTTCCTTTTCCTGGCTTAAAAAAAATACATTTTTTATATCAGGGCTACAAACGCCAATCAAAATGACCAGTAGGTCGATATCTTCTCCCACCACTGTCACATGTTCATTTGACGGGCCATCTCAAGAGCTGTTGAGATAATTAGGATATCAGCATCTTTCACAGCTTGCTTTGAATGAATTTTTGCATCATGAAGTTTCTCCATTAACATAGATATAAACCGGCTCTTGTTTTTTGGGTTTGCAAGAAAACTATCCTGCGACACAGTGGGCACCATCATTTCTGTTAATGATATTGCAGCAGATTGTTTTCTTTGTGCTCTTCTCAATCGTTCTAAACGCTTGGTGCTACCACAAGCCTCGTCAGGGTAGCCATCAAAAACGACAATAGCACTTGATTTGTAGTTTGATTTGTCATATGATACATAACTGCTGCATATATCTGCATATGTCTGACCTTGGCGCCATTTTACCCGGTGTAACAAAAAACCCCCGTCGATGACATATTTTGTATCGTTAAACTCAGTCTGTTCAGTAGGTGTACAGAACTTTAAGTACTTTAATTTTTGTAACTAGACCATTTACTAAAAGTTAACAGTTTTCGAGTTTTAAGCAAAAAAACGGAAAAAAGCAAAAAAAAACGATTTCTTCTGGTTTTTTAAATGTTGCGTCATGAAATTTTGTCCGCAAACCTCAGATTCAGATTTAGCACTCCAAAACACATATGGAATGAAAAAATCAGAACTTCCCCAAAACTTTCCTACTAATCACTTTACAGTACAAATTTACTGAATTAAACGTCTCGATGGGAATAACCACAATATATTTATTAAAAAAAGCTACTTCATTGACGTTTCGACTTCCAATTCAGAAATCGTTATCTAAACATTTTATAAAGTTTCTTTTTTTATTAAATATTATATTGTGGTTATTCCCATCAAGACTTTTAAATAGTATTTAATTCCACAAGAAAATGTCTTTAACAATATAAAGTTATAAAATAAATTATGATCCCAGATTTAGCCATACGGCTCACACTCCCTCTAAGGGGAAAATTCACTCATCCCAGATACCTACGGTATCAAAAGGATTGAGCTCTGGTGGGACTCTTTCCGTGTTATCGAGCCCTAGGTGACTTGGTATGTCGGAGTATCTCCCAGAAATTTTCGTACACATCTGGAGGTCGCGAGGAGTACAGCTTTCTGCATGGCCTTATAAAGATGTTCATTTAGACCCAGCTGTTTTATGTTCGCTAGGAGGTTTTTGGGAATAACACCAGTAGTAGATAGAACAATAGGTACTGTCTGGGTACTTTCCATTCTCCATTGTCTCTTGATTTGTATTTCCAGATCTCTATACTTGGCGATCTTTTCGTTGTATTTAACAAGCAAATTGTTAGTGTTAGGTATCGCCACATCAATAAGTGTTGTTTGCCTGGTAATTTTATTCACTAGTATGAGATCCGGTCTATTATGGGCCACTGGTTGGTCTGTGAGCACAGTGCGGTCCCAGTATAGCTTGTAGTTGTCATTTTCAAGCATTCTGTCAGGGACATATTGATAATAAGGAAGATGGTCGGTTTGGAGAAGTCCCAGTTTGTCAGCTAGTTCTTGGTGGATAATCTTTCCTACTGAGTCATGGCGTTCTTTATAATCAGTACCGACAAATGCCTGGCAGCCACCGGTAAGATGTTGGATGGTTTCTTGGGCTTGGCATCCATATCGGCATTTGTCATTTTGGACTTGAGGATCTTTAACAATATATTTCAGGTAATTTTTAGTTGGAATAACCTGATCCTGAATGGCAAGTAGGAAACCTTCAGTCTCGGGAAACATCTTTCCTGATGTCAACCAATAGTTCGACGCTGTATTGTCGACATATTCTTGGTTGATCTCATTGAGATGTCGCCCATGCAGAGGTTTACTCATCCAGGTGCGCATTTTTTCTTGCTTAGTCAGATGGTTTGTGCGCATTTCTTGTTCCCTCAGTTTAAGCGGCGTTGTGTCATCTACTGCGCAAATTGCTCGATGTAAAGTAGATGTCTCAGCCTGTACCTGAAAATAAGATCTTAAATTAGCAATTTGTTTATCTAATTGCTCACCTATATCAATAAGTCCTCTTCCTCCTTGATACCGCGGTAATGTTGTTCTCTCTACTGCACTGCGTGGATGATGTTTTTGCGCCTTTGTGAGAAGTGTTCTTACTTTCCGCTGAAGACCCTCTATATCCGTTTTTGACCACTTTATAATACCAAATGAGTAGCTCAGCGCGGAACAGGCGTACGTATTTAATGCCTTAAACAAATTTTTACTATTAAGATATGACCGATTTAGTTGTCTTATTCTTCGCACGAACTCCGAAGTTAGTTCAGTTTTCATCTGTTTATGGTCAATTTTCCGCGCCTGTTTTACTCCATTATTATTATTATTTACGCCTGATTATGATTATTATTTTTATATTATTATTGGTAAATTGGTAACCCTCAGTTGTTAAATTAGATTATAATGCTACAATAACAAAGAATTACAAGTAGGTACCATTTCATTTTAGAAAAGATTAGTCTTAATCCTACTACAAAATCATTTGTATTTAAATGGCGTGATTAAGTTTTTGGACCAGGTAAAGATTTACAAATTTTAATCTATTGTACTTTTAATTATTATACCTGCCACTCAGTATGTTCATCTCTCGCAATTTATCGTTTTTTTAAGTACAAATGACTTTTTAATAGGATTAGGATTAAGCTTTTCTAAAAGACTTTTCAGTTAGGGACACAAAAATGTATCTACTACTTTATCTAATTTTTGATATTTTGAAAACAAAATTGATCCATTGTTGCATATGATTGTAGTACCATAAAGAATAAATTTCTAAGATAAATAATTCGGAACAAAAAAGTTTAGAATAAACTACAGGTCATTAGAAAATGTAAATTATTTTTTTTTAAAGCTTAAATAAGCTTTCCTGAAAAGTAGTCATTTTTGAGATATATTTTTGTGTCACTAAGCCGACGAATTCTGCCTATAAAGATTTAAATAAAAAACCTGACGTTCTTGTGTTCGAGTTACAACACTTTAACCAAACAAAATATTTAATGTATAACCTACCTATTATTATTTTGCTCTCTATATTATTTTTCGTGTAGTTATGGGTTTAACATATTATGTTCATCCCACTTCTTATTAATGTCCAGATCTGAATTGTATTTTATTTATAAATGCATTATTAATTATTTTAATATGTTCGAGAATATACCACTCGCATTTCGCAAAGCTTAATTACAAGCGTTGTTTAGTTTGAAGGATTTAGATATACCGTTCTTGTTTAATCCGGTTTATGCAGCTTTACCGTATTATATCCATTATTATCAGGAAGGCTATATCATTATCGAATCGGATGATTTGTATAATAATATGATTATAATCAGTTCGGCCGAATCGTCTATCATCAGAAATAGAGATAGTGGATGTATTCAATTAATATAATATCGCTTGCGTGTGATATACACAAATGCATCTGTCAACCGAACTTATCGATAATGTAAATTTGATAGAGTGACGTACGTAACACCGTTACCACACATTCTCTCAAATGTATTTGTGACTACTGTATTGTTTTGATTAGAATTGTGTGACCTTTGCCTTATTTATATAAAACTTATTTATTTATTAATGGGATAACCAAAATAGCAGCAAAATACAATAAAGGAAAAAACATATAGTTATACTCATTAATAAATTAGAAAATATTGGAACAAAAGGTCTGTCTCTAAAATGAATAGAATTATACATATTAAAACGTATGTCTCCTTAACAGATGTATCCCAACAGAGTCTGAAAACAAAAGCAAATCAGATTACATTCACATTCATATAGGTGTTCCGCAAGGTTCTGTAATTGGCCCAATATCATTTCTTGTTTACTTAGATGATATTATTATTATTATTATTCTTTTTTATAAGCAAAATGCTTGTTCAATGTCGATTAATGCCTCTATTGGAGGTTATCACTCCATCTTTTGCGTGGTCGCCCGATACTTCTTCTACCTTTTGGTGATTTGTCCCTCGCTATTCTGACTAATCGGGTCTCTTCCATTCTGTTTATGTGTTCGTTCCATTCCTTTTTTCTGTTCAGTGTCCACTCATTTATTTCTGGTATATTGCATTTTCTTCTGATCTCTTCACTCCTCATTCGATCCCTCAGTGTGTTTCCTGTAATTCTCCTCAGTAAACGCATCTCCGCTGTTTCTAGTAGTTGCTGAGTTTTGGAGGTATCCGGTCTTGTCTCTGAAGTGTATGTCATTATTGGTCTTATTGTTGCTTTGTAGATTCTTGATTTCACGTCGGTATTAATGTGGGGATTGCGCCATATCGTGTTATTAAGACAACCTGCTATTTTATTAGCCTTTTGTACTTGATTTTTCACTTCCTTCTCCACATCTCCGTAGCTAGACAGTGTAATTCCTAGGTAATTTGTCTCCATTACTTGCTCAATGCTGATACCGTCGATTTCCAGTTTACATCTAATTGGTTCTTTACTGATTACAATTGTTTTAGTTTTCTGTGTAGAGATCACCATATTAAAGTCCTTTGCCCTTGTGTTGAATCTATGGGTTAGTCTTTGTAGATCGTCTTCATCGGATGCAATTAGGGCCGCATCATCTGCATAGCAGAGTATTTTGATTTCTTTGTTCCCCATTTTGTATCCTCTTCCTTTATTAATAGTATTGATGATTTCATCCATGATTAGATTGAATAGCGTTGGACTAAGCGAGTCTCCTTGTCTTATTCCATTGCCCATATGTATTAGATCTGTAAGCTGGTCATCTATTCTGACTTTTATATTGTTGTTCTGGTAAATGTTCCCTATTGTTTTTATAACATTTAGTGGAATTTCTCTATCGTAAAAAAGGTGAATTACATCTTTAAGCTTTACTTTATCGAACGCTTTCTTCAGGTCTATTAGACATATGAATGCTGGTCTGTTATACTCTAGTGCTTTCTCGGTAATCTGTTTTATGATGAATACTGCATCTGTGCACGATGCATTAGATGATATTGTCTTAATAAATTCTGCTGTTAAATTTACACTTTATGCAGATAATACTTCAATACTTATCAGATAAATCATATCTCTTGAAAATAAATGTACAATTCATCAGATTTCAACCCTGAGACAAATTCTAGAGAAAACACTGGAATACGGTGTAGACACGCACCACATATTTATAGACTACAAGGCATCCTACGACTCTGTAAATAGAAGAGAATTGTTTAGAGCAATAATAGACCTAGGAGTACCAAATCAGTTGGTAAGTTTAATCAAATTAACCCTTAAAAAAGTTGAATGCAGAGTACGAATCCAGGGGGAACTCTCTGAACCTTTTAATACAAATAACGGGCTATGTCAGGGAGACCCACTCTTCTGTATACTATTCAATCTAGCTCTGGAAAAAGTAATACGTACGTCACAAATCACAACTATCGGTTCAATATATAACAAATCTGTGCAAATCCTAGCATAGGCTGATGATATCAACATTGTTGGGAAAACGGAAAACGCAGCACGAGAGGCGTATGTAGCACTAAAGGAAGCGGCTACAAAAATGGGTTTAATAATAAACATTAATAAAACGAAATACATGAAAATAGGTCTGCAACCACAAATACGACGGCCACTTGTTATAGAAAACGACGTCATCGAAGCAGTTAACGAATTTGTATACCTGGGAACGCTCGTCAGTACTGAAAATGACATTACCGCAGAGATAAACCGCAGAATTTGCACGGCTAATAGATGCTATTTTGGGCTTAATCTTCTTTTTAAATCTACAGCTATATCAAGAAATACAAAAGTAAAACTCTACAAAACAATAATACGCCCAGTCCTAACATATGGTTCAGAAACCTGGACTTTAACAAAAAGCAATGAAAACAGGATATTTCGAAAGAAAAATACTGAGGCAAATCTATGGAGCGGTAAATGAAAATGGTGTCTGGAGAAGACGATACAACTTCGAACTCTATAGAATATACCAGGAACCAGATATTGTAAAACACATTAAGATAGGAATTCTGAGGTGGGTAGGCCATGTAAAACGCTCCTTGATAGACCTATTGGTCAAAGAAGAAGAGAAAGACCCACAACAAGATTCCTAGATAACATAGACCAAGATATGAGAAATATGGAAATACGTGCTTGGCGGACGAAGGCGATGTATAGGAACGACTGGAAAAGAATTCTTGGGGAGGCTAGGATCCACACAGTTGTAAAGTCAAAATGATGATGATGATGAAAATACTCTTGTGTGATCTCTTGTGTGATCTTAGTTATTGATTTTCCTACAATTACTTACATCTGTGCGGATAAAATGTATGCCATTCATTTCCATAATAGACAGAAACATCTGTTAGATATCGAACTATCAATATATTCTAAACAAATTGAAAAAGTTCAACGCCTAAAGTTTTTGGGGTTGTATGTTGATGAATGTTTCAATTGGAAAAGGCAATGTGATGATATTATTTCCAAAATAAACTCAGCATGCTACCTACTTTAAAACCTCAAAAATGTACTAAGTGAAAAACAGCTAATTATGCTGTATTTTGCTCAGGTGGAGTCTCGTTTGCGGTATGGCATGGTATTTTGGGGTACGTCTTGTAAATTTAGTGAAGTGTTTCTATCTCAAAAGAGAATAATTGCCCGTTGTATTGCTGGTATTTCTCAAATAACCAGCTGCAAAAGTTTGTAACGAGTTCGTTACTTTAATAATCCGTAAACATTCTTAAATAAAATTTTAAAATACCAATCCTCTTAATGATTTTTTGAATTTTAAAATTTAAGTTGGTATTAGACAGCGACATCTACGGCGTTGTACGGTGACATGACCATCCGGCTAGCAAATTATCGTTCATTCTGGTTTTAACTTTTTGAGAAACAACTTCGTTTAATAGGGAAAAAGGGTAGGCGACAGAAGCTGGCTAAATTTATTTAAAGAATATTAATTTTAACAATCGTAAAATAGTTTCGAAACACAATTCAGATTTCTGCTTTATCATCTGAGCCTTCTAAAAATTGCAAGGCAAACAGACGTTGATAAAAGATGTTAAAAGAGACATGGGGAATCTAAAATTTGCATTCCACGACATGTCTTTTACAACTAAGCAGAAATCCTTAGCGAATTGTGCTTCTAGTACTCCCACAGAGTAAATCCGAATAAAATGAAGAAAGGTAGCAAATATTTGATTTCACGCAAACAAATCCTATGTATCTCTTGATACGTATTTCGACCTAATAGGTCTCGTCAGAAGAGCTATTCATAGGAGTCCTCAACGTGAAAAATCAATATTTTCTGCCTTTTAAGAAGCAACAATAACATGGCTTCAATACGGACGCAGTAGCGACATCTAATTACAACAATCGTAAAATAGTTTCGAAACACAATTCAGATTTCTGCTTTATAATCTGAGCCTTCTAAAAATTGCAAGGCAAACAGACGTTGATAAAAGATGTTAAAAGAGACATGGGAATCTAAAATTTGCATTCCACGACATGTCTTTTACAACTAAGCAGAAATCCTTAGCGAATTGTGCTTCTAGTACTCACACAGAGTAAATCCGAATAAAATGAAGAAAGGCAGCAAATATTTGATTTCACGCAAACAAATCCTATGTATCTCTTGATACGTATTTCGACCTAATAGGTCTCGTCAGAAGAGCTATTCATAGGAGTCCTCAACGTGAAAAATCAATATTTTCTGCCTTTTAAGAAGCAACAATAACATGGCTTCAATACGGACGCAGTAGCGACATCTAATTACAACAATCGTAAAATAGTTTCGAAACACAATTCAGATTTTCTGCTTTATAATCTGAGCCTTCTAAAAATTGCAAGGCAAACAGACGTTGATAAAAGTTGTTAAAAGAGACATGGGGAATCTAAAATTTGCATTCCCCATGTCTCTTTTAACATCGTTTATCAACGTCTGTTTGCCTTGCAATTTTTAGAAGGCTCAGATTATAAAGCAGAAATCTGAATTGTGTTTCGAAACTATTTTACGATTGTTGTAATTAGATGTCGCTACTGCGTCCGTATTGAAGCCATGTTATTGTTGCTTCTTAAAAGGCAGAAAATATTGATTTTTCACGTTGAGGACTCCTATGAATAGCTCTTCTGACGAGACCTATTAGGTCGAAATACGTATCAAGAGATACATAGGATTTGTTTGCGTGAAATCAAATATTTGCTGCCTTTCTTCATTTTATTCGGATTTACTCTGTGGGAGTACTAGAAGCACAATTCGCTAAGGATTTCTGCTTAGTTGTAAAAGACACATGTCGTGGAATGCAAATTTTAGATTTCCCATGTCTCTTTTAACATCTTTTATCAACGTCTGTTTGCCTTGCAATTTTAGAAGGCTCAGATTATAAAGCAGAAATCTGAATTGTGTTTCGAAACTATTTTACGATTGTTGTAATTAGATGTCGCCACTGCATCCGTATTGAAGCTATGTTATTGCTGCCTTTCTTCAATTCATAATATTAATTTTGTTGGGGAAGGAAGGGTAAGGAGTTTTTAGTTGTTTTGTAGTGTAAAATCGTTGATTTAAGAAGCCACTTCTAGTCGGTGAGTTGATACAATTATAAATAAAAAAGTGTAAAAACTATCAGCCATCTTAACTTCGATAATATCGTCACTTTTCCTTCGATAGCGTAATATCTATCTGTCATTTCTCACATTATTTCCTTAAGAAACATTCTGGATTTATATATAATAATGTTATAAAATCATATCAATTTTCTATTTTATTTCCCAGCCTTAAAAACATATAATTATCCATCGTTAAAAGTATCTATTATCTATTAAGACTATCTGTAAAAATATTCTGCCTTATACCGTTCTTTTATATTCAAAAATATATCCGTAGCAAGTGTTTCGTTAAAATTATCTATTTGATCAATTTATTTACATCAAATATTGTCAGACCATGCGAAGGTCACATTATCTACAAAATCATTACAGCTTTTTTCTTGGATACAGCAACTTTTTTGTCATATTTTTCAAGTTATTTCATTTGTTAATAAACCTTGTATTTTCCCCTTCTTTTATTAAGCGTAAGGATCAACTGTAACACAATTGTTCTTTTTAGCCTACCCCAAGAAGTTAAATCCAGAGTCAAGGATTTTTCTTTTATTTATTTTTGGGAATTTACTACACAAAGAAAAAAAATTACGTTTTGAATTTGCCCATTTGCCGTCTGTTCCATCAGAGGTCCAGAGCTCTCCCCGACTACTCTCGGACCACTTCCGGATACCAGCCCGAAAGACCTCCCTTATTTAGAGGGTGGAACATTGTTAATTTTTATATTGTTTATTCATTAATTTAATAATTTTGTTTATAATTTTTTTTCTCAATCATAAATCTTAATAGTTCATTTAATAATAAAGACCCGTCATTTTTTCTAAATAATTATAAATTACTTAAGTATTAAAATTGTCAAGTCCAGGTCGAGGTTTTAAATCCTCCCTTTTAACTCGGTTGTACGGTTTTATGTGTACACATTTAATCAGAGAGTTATTTTTTTAAGATTTTATTATTATTATATATTTAAACGTTTGGACATTTATCTCGTCAAGATAGTGTCCTTATTACTTGTTACAATTACATTCAATTGAAAGCCAAAATACAGAGTTGCATCTCTGAGGCAAGTAAATTACCTTTTTTAGGTCAATCATTACCATTTTTTCCCATATTTTATTATTTGTAAATTTAGATCATCAAGGATCAGTTGGGTATAACCAGGGCATTTATTTTTTGTATATAATTAAGTTGACTGTACATAATTGGTGGTGGGTATTTTAAGATAAATTTATATTGTATATATTTGGCTAGGGATTAAAGTTTTGGTGAAAATTAAATATTTCAATTCATACCTATATCCTTTTTTTATTTCAGCACATAGCTTTACAAGATACCTTGGAAAGTTTATGTAAATACTTTCCTGGCGCCCACTCACATTTTGGAGCAACTTCTATAATCACTTTTATTTATCTTAGTTATATTCCTATAGTTTTTTTATAACCTTGTCATTCATTTTCTTATTCTACGGTCTCTGTAGGGCATGCAAATTGGCCGAATCCTCCTTTGAGTGTCAAGTAGTCACTCTCCGGCATATAAATATAGGGCAGAATCAAAAATTAGATGTGCTTTTTGATAAAAAAATAATAGATGATGTTATTGTAGACTCTACTCGCTAATTGTACAATATTTGCTTGCAATTAGATTTATAGGAGGTAAATGGGTAGAAAGCGAAAACATGGAGTTGCTTCTAGTTTACTCTACTTAGCCTCTTCTCCGAAAAGGGGCTTCTGCTATGGGCTGGCGCGTTCCGTACATGCAAAAATTTGGAACCACGAAACAGAAACTATTGGCTCGGAACAGGACGGATGGGAAATATAAACACTCGCAACGTTTAATGTTGCGAGTGATTATATGCGATTTAACGTTGATTAAAAACGTTTTAACTCGACAACGTATATATACGTCACTGAGAACAGTGGCATTTTTCCCCAAACCGTATATATATGCCATAAAACATCTTTTTTTTAACACCATTTATTTTAGCAAATTTTTGGTAGTATTTTAGGTTTAGTAGATATTAAAATTAAACAAGACAAGTGGAAAACCCAAACGTTGTGTAATAATTGCTCTGGTTAAAAGGCGCAAGTATGTCCACCGACCATAAATCTGGCAACAAATAACCGGGACAAACCTCTGTTATTGTTTATAGTGGCGCAATTCCAAATCACATTTCCGGAAAAGTTAGTGGTCTAACTGACCCAAACTGCCTCTCGCAAATAGTTTCTAAGTGAATTCCCAGCATTGTGGAAAATGTAAATTAATCACTGACGTACGAATTATGTTACTCTAGTTGGAAGCAGAAATCATGTTTAAATAGTAAGGTTCTAATCCAGAGGACTGGTTAAGGCCCCGACGGTTATTCTATATAATCATATATGTATGATTTATTCGTCAAGAGATATTTACCAAAATTAAGGAATTTAAGTAAAAGATAATACCAATATATTAAAATATATAAATTAAAGTATATTTTTGAAAATTTCATTGTTGATATTTTTGATGAGCCATGAGAAAGAGTGATAGAGAAAAATCGAAGTCTGAAATATACCAAACCGAAATTAGGAAAGAAAAATATTATAACTATGAAAAATCAACAAGGCCAACTAGAAACAAGTAAAGCTCAGATATCAAACATAGTTGAAAACTTCTATACTGAGTTATACCGCTCAAGGAACGATCCCCCGACTCTTGCAATTAAAGAAATGAAAAGAAATAAAGCACCGGGTAGTGATGGAATTCTGGCAGAAATGTTGAAAGAAGGCGGAGAAGAAGTCATCAGTTACCTAAAAATACTTTTTAATAAATGCCTATTTGAAGGAAACATACCAAAGGAATGGAATACTATAAACACAATATTAATACACAAAAAAAGGGGACAATACAGATCTGAAAAATTATCGTCCAATATCACTACTATCACAACTTTATAAAACATTCACAAAAATAATTACAAATAGTTTGACAACAAAGTTCGATGTATATCAACCAGTAGAGCAAGCCGGATTTAGAAAAGGGTTCAGTACATGTGACCATCTTCACACACTAAAGGTCCTAGTAGAAAAAGTTAACGAATACAATTTACCAATCTGTTTAGCATTTATAGACTACGAGAAAGCTTTTGACAGCATAGAATTATGGGCTATTGAGGAAGCACTGGTCAACAGCAGAATAGATTCTAGATATAGGATATTATTACATAATATATATATTGTTGATATATATATATATATATATATATATATATATATATATATATATATATATATATCAACACGCTGAAATGGTAGTCAGGATGGATAACGGAATGAAAACGAGACCAATAAAAATCAACCCAGGAGTAAGACAGGGAGACACCATATCTCCAAAACTATTTACTGCCGCACTTGAAGACATCTTTAAATCACTAAATTGGGAAACGAAGGGACTATCGATAAACGGAAAGTATTTAAACCATCTAAGATATGCAGATGACGTAGTACTAATAGCCGACAGCAATCCATAAAAAAAGGACTGAAAATGAATCTGAGTTCTTCTTCTTCTTTTTGTGCCGCTCCTATCGGAGATTGGAAATCATCAAGGCTATTCTGACCTTGTTTACGGCTGACCTAAAGAGTTCATTAGTGGTGCAGCCATACCACTCTCTCAAATTCCGCAACCATGACATTCTTCTACGGCCTGGATTCCGTTTTCCTTCTATTTTTCCCTGCATTATATTTTGAAGTAATGCGTATTTATGTCCTCTCATCAGGTGACCAAAATATTCGAGTTTTCTTCGCTTTAGCGTTAACAAAATCTCTGGGTCTTTTCCTATTCTTCGTATTACTTCACAGTTTGTTATTCTTTCAACCCAACTAATCTTCAGCATTCGACGGTAGCACCACATCTCGAAACTTTCAATATTTTTCATGTTGTTCTGTTTGAGAGTCCAGGCCTCTACACCGTATAATAGAGTGTTAAATACATAGCCTCTCAGCATTCTTAATCGTAGAGGGATGCTTATATTTCTGTTACAGAAGAATTTTCTCATCTTTATGAAGGTGGCCCTAGCAATTTCGATACGTCTTTTTATTTCACTGTTTTGGTCTCCAGTTTCGTTTATTAAAGTTCCCAAGTATTTGTAACTTGATACTTTTTCAACTTGAGTGCCGTTTATACTAATATACGCTGGTTGTGTCATGTTTTTACTGAAGACCATATACTTGGTTTTTTTTAATATTGATATTTATACCATAATTGTTGCAAGCAATATTTATGTTTGTAAGTAATCTTTGTAATTCTTCTACTGTTCTTGCAACTAGTACAGTGTCGTCCGCGTATCGAATATTATTTACAATCTCTCCATTAATTACGATTCCTCCGTTTGCTTGTAAAAGGGCTTCCTGACAGATGCTTTCACTATATACATTAAATAACAGAGGTGACAAAATGCAACCTTGTCGTACTCCTCTACGTATTTCTATTGCTTGTGATGTTTCAGTTTCTATTTTGATGTTAGCTTTCTGATTCCAATATAGATTGAGAATTATTCGCAGATCTTTATTATCTATGTCCTTCCTTTCAAGAATCTCTCTAAGCTTATCATGGCGTACTCTGTCAAACGCTTTCTCAAAATCGATAAAACACGTATGTACCTCCTGATTAACGTCTAGGCATCTTTGTGTAAGAACATTCAAACCGAAGAGAGCTTCTCGAGCACCAAGCCCTTTTCTGAACCCCATCTGTGTATTACTAATATCTGACTCCAACTTTTGATAAACTCGGTTGTGGATGATTTTTAGAAATATCTTTAGTAGGTGGCTCATTAAAGATATTGTTCGATGTTCTGAACATTCTTTAGCATTAGATTTCTTTGGCAGTGTAACGAATGTAGACAACAGCCACTCTTGAGGTATAATACCAGTATTGTATATTGTATTAAATAAGTGCAATATTATACCTATTGATTCATCATTCAAGAGCTTTAGCAATTCGGTAGGAACCTCATCCGGTCCATTTGCCTTCCCAGTTTTGGAATTTTTAAGTGCCATTTCTACTTCACATTTTAGAATTTCAGGTCCCGTTTCGCCATATATCAGAACAATGTTATTTCTGTTGTCCTCAAATAATTCTCTTATGTATTCACTCCATCTATTAATTTTCTCTGTTAAATCTATAATAATCTTTCCATCTTTGTTCTTAAGCAAACTTATTTGACGTCTTCTTTGGGTTCCTGTAATTTCTCTTACTTTTTTATGTATATTGAACGTGTCATACTTTCTTTCATAGTTTTCCATTTCTACACATTGTTCTGTAATCCATGATTCTTTGGCATTTCTTATTCTTTGCTTTATGTTCTTATCAACCTCTTTGTATTTTTCTGCATTATTCTTCATTTTACGTCTTTCATCCATTAGTTCTAGAATGTCTGGTGTCATCCACACCTTATGTTTCTTTGCAGATTTGGTTAGATGTTTCTTTCCCGTAGTTCTTATTATAGTATTTATATACTTAAGTTTTTCATCTATGTTGTCTGTTCTGCGGATTTGGCTTTCTGCTACACTGAGGCTGGTGTTTATTTCTTCTCGCACTGTTTGTCGTAGATGTTCATTTTTAAGCTGGCTTAAGTCTAATGCTGGAATGATGGCTTTTCTTATCTTCTTTGGTCTAGCTTCTATCACAGATACTACTGGATTATGATCCGAACCGATATCAGCTCCAGGGAAAGTTTTAGTAGATTTTACGGCATTACGGTATCTTTTTGTCACCAATATGTAATCTATTTGGTTTCTGACCACTTTTTCTTGTGTATGTTGAGGTGACGTCCACGTATATAGTCGCCTTGGGGGTAGTTTAAAGAATGTATTAGTTATTATTAAATCTTCGCTTTGACAAAACTGAACTAAACGATCACCCCTTTCATTTCTGTTACCTAAGCCATATTCACCGACATTTTCTCCAACTTTACCCTGACCTACCTTGGCGTTCAGATCGCCCATTACTATGTTAATGTGTTGTCTCTTTGTTGTTCTCATCACCTCTTCTAAGATATTATAGAATTGTTCTATTTCCTCTTCGTCTTTGTCTGCTGTAGGAGCGTACACTTGTATGATGTTTATCATGTTCTTCTTATCTTTTAATTGTATTAACATCACGCGCTCTGAGAATGGAGTAAAGTTTAGTACAGCATCTTTCCATTTTTTTGAGATGATGACTCCTACTCCGTATCGATGGGTTTTGGTGTCACTTCCGGCATAATAAAACATACCATGATTATTTGTGGGACATTTGCCGTTTCCTGGCCATTGTGTATCGCTCATGCCTAATATGTCTATACCCAAACGATCCATTTCCAAGACGACGTTATCTAATTTTCCCGAAGAAAATAAGCTCCTTACATTCCATGTAGCAATTTTTATGGTTGTCTTTTTCTTTTTACAAGGGTTTCGCTGGTTTACGACCGAGAAAGCCTTGTACTTATCTATTTCTCTTTCTCTGCCGGATCTTGGTATCCGATGTCCATGATCAGTACTTTTCCTTTGCATGTCTACCATGATGATTACTACTAGGGGTACTCTATGAGTCTTTAATGCAGTGGTTCCCCGTTGCCTTCTGCATCCTTATGCCGTTGACCATTCTGTAGGGTTTCATCCGCCTTCGAGATCGATTTCTCGGTCTCAGGACAAAAAAGTGCCCTAACACTTACCAACTCATCCGCCCGAAGCCGTTGGTCAGTAAGTGTGGGATTGCTTATACCGGCAATCGCTCGGTGAAATTTTCGCCATATCTGGCTACCCTCACTTAGTTTAGCCTGCAGACCAATGCAGTTGCCCGGGGTGTGGCACGTGGAGCCATAAGTGAGAGTTAGTTGCCTTATGAGGACCAGTTATCAAGAACCATCTCCCGTCTATGACGCTCGATGTGGTCGTTCCGATAAAAGGTGCTACCTCTATAACACAACCCTACACCCCCTGAATCTGAGTTAAACTAAGCTAATGTCGAATAAAGATGATCAACCGACGATAACCATCCAAGGAACAAAAGTGGAACATGTAGAAGAATACATATATCTGGGTCAGAATATCAAGGTAAACAAAGAAAACCAAACTACCGAAATAAGCAGACGAGTAAGAATGGGATGGGCCGCATTTGGAAAACTTTCATACATACTGAAAGACAAAAAGATACCCCAAAACCTTCGAACCAAAGTGTTCGATTCTTGTATCCTTCCCGTTCTCACTTACGGAGCTCAAACCTGGACATTCACAAAAAAGAACATGGACAAGATTCGAAAAACTCAGCGAGCCATGGAACGACAGATGCTTGGTATCTCACTAATAGATCGGCAAACGAACGAAGCAATCCGGAACAAAACAAAAATAAAGGACGCCGCGAAACAAGCAGCTAAATTAAAATGGAAATGGGCTGGACACAACGAACGTCTCGAAGATGGTAGATGGAACAAAGAAGTCGGAAACTGGCGACCGTACGATGCGAAGAGACCAAGAGGAAGACCTCAAATGCGCTGGAGCGACGATATCAAAAGAGTCGCAGGACCAATGTGGAAACGCCTAGCACACAACAGGGATGAATGGCGAGAAATGGGAGAGGCCTTTATTCGACAATTTGGATAGAAAAAGGGCTATTAAAAAAAGGTTTATTAATATTTTATTGTTTTCCTAACATTATGTGTTTCCAACTGAAGAAAAAAAACTATACTCTGTCTACCGAACAGTTGCAGTTATCACGTAAATACCTTGCGAACTCATGAAATCGTCGCCGTGGATGTGAAGAGAGCTAACCAACAAAAGTCAGTTTCGAGATAATGAGCATTTTAGATTGCCATGTCCAGGAAAAAATACATTTTAGCTTATAACTTTCCTGTTCATTGAACTATTCCTAAATTTTTTTTAGGATTTATCAAACAAAGTGTTACCTACTTTGTACTAAACCAAACACTGATAAAACATTGATTTATATGAGGGTAGAAGGGTTTCGTTCACTTAGCTCCATTCACCACTAGATAACTTTTACAAGTCATACTGTTTTTTGTTGTGTGAAAAGATCTAATTCTACAAAATTAAATAATACAAGGTGATATTGTGCTTAAAATGTTTAATTTTGGATACAAAAATAACACAAAAGTATGAGAGATTCAATTTAGGTTTTAGTCTTTAACATTGAATATTATTTAACATTGAATATTATACAGAAATCCTATTATTTTATCGCTACTCGGATTCCGAATCGTGTGCAGCGATTCTCTCTATTGGTTTTAAAAGTCGAAGGTAGTAATCATGGTAAGTGGCTGGGATAGTACCTGACCTACAAAGATCTTGTAGATCTTTTAGTTTCTTAGGCTCTATTCCTAAAGCCGAAGGATACAGTTTCGGAACCTCACTGAAAACATTGTTGTCAACTCGAGTGTTTCTACGAATGCACAATTGTTTGAAGTCTACCTGACTAAGTTGTGTTTTATAGAAGATTATATCAAGGTGTTCTTTTCTATATTGTAGCCATTTGATATTTAGCCACTTCATAACATCGCCATCGACTGTCTTCGTTTTGTTAATAATTAATTTTTCGCTGTAAGTTTTAAAATCTAAAAAATGGCTGTAATCTAATTCCTTAACGACGTATAGGGGGTGATTTACTTTGGCTGTTCTTGCCACCGTGTACCACCCGTCAGGCACATATATATTTATTTTTCGTCCCCTACTTTCAATCGCAGAATGAACGCTGTCGCATTCCATTTCGGAATGTCCGGATTCCATGAACTTTTGATTAATAATGTGTAAATTATCAAAAGAAGACAAAGCTTTTATAAACATTGCAGATAAAATGGAATTTCTATTTTGACCTGTTGCAGTATCAGAATAAAATGTTACTTCACTCACTTCAGATGGTAGCTCAGAAAGCATGTTCCATAAGCATGTAGCTACTTCTGATGATCCTTTTGTACCATTCAATTCATGCCACATGTAGTTAATAGCAACAGTAGTTTTGAGATTATACACAGTAAAATTGTAGGTTTTTAGTTTCCGTTTATAATATAATTGCCCCACTTCTAATTGGGGAGTCAATAAAAGCTTTTCCATATCCATAGTGAAGGTGCTGAAAGTATTATCAATTTTAGCACGATCTTTGTCAATTTTCTTATGCTCTCTAGCCTCCTTCTTTCGAAGTTGATGTAGATTGTATTCATCTTGATGTTTTTCTTTTTCGTCTTCGGTTTTATTTGCGAATTGCGTGCAAAAGCTACATTGGTCTTTTTTGGTTTGTGGAAACCATAGTTAAATTCGGTGCTGAATATATGTTTATAATAATAAAACGACACTGAATCTTCCTGATACTCTTCGCAGTATTTTAAATAATCCTGGTAAAGTCGTTTTTCAGATAAACCAGAAGGTAAGTATTTCCTCTTGGTTGAACTTCGACAATAGTGAGAATCAATCACCGGTAGTGATTTGATGTGATTACGTACTACCTCCTTTTGATTATCTGGGATTTTCTTAGGGGAACTTTTCGACCTCTCTTGTCCTCTTCTATGATACCTGACGACTTTGACTTTTTTAATGCCGTTTCAACTTTTTTTCCAGATATATCAAATGTACCCAGAAAAAACTTTTTACATACTTGGATGTTCTCGTCATCCAACCTTAAATTGTACACCATAGTGTATTTGCGTCTAGAGGCGGCATCTTCATTATTTGATTTATATCGCCGATTAGGTATTTTTTTCGTAATTCTACTGCTGATAAAGCTCCATCTTCCTCTTTCATCTTGAATGGAGTAAAAATCATCAAATAATTTTTGCCTCTTTTCCTGGCTAATTTTTTCTGTACACCTATAGTGACATTTACAATTACCGGGTTTAACAGATTTTCCTCTAACAATATTACCTTTTTGAGAAAGATGTTCCTTTCCAGAAAGTCTGAGGCTCCTTTGTTGATTGCGTTTCCAAGTTGATGGAAGCCTTTTGCGTTTACGTGACGTAGATGTAGATACGGTTTCTGTATTATTATTTATAATCTGGCCTGAAGAAGGACCTGGCTCCGAGATGTTCTGTGTAGAGGACACTACTGTAGACTGACTGCTGTCTGAAGTACTTTCAGTTGAACTACCAGGTGTGTATATTGGATCCAAGTCTAAGTCAGAACTAGCAAAAGGATCTTCTTCGCTTGAGTCACCTAAAAACAAAACAATTGATAAGTGCACATAAGTGAAGTTTACATTCAAAATAATGTTATTTTTACATCGAACTATACCGCTGTTTAATCATATTATATTAGCATTGCCAATAAACTTTAAAAATATTACAAATTTTTATTTGTATAGCTAACAAATTTGTATAAAAAATAAATAATAAAACTCGTCAGTTTATCTTTAAATTAAATTAAATTAACTTTAAATTATGAAAATTCTATGGAAACACTATTTTATTTACTTTTAACTATTTTTTACTATTTTATTGAAACACTATTTATTGTAAAACTACCGATTTAAATAAACGTAAATATTATTATTAGATAAATTACTTACCTGTCTCAATTTCATGTGTAGTCGTCAGTAAATTCGTTTTCGAATTAACCATCTCCACCATTAATTTTCCACGTGATGAATACGACATTATACGTTTTTAATTTGATTAAATTTTTCTTTGCAACAAGATTTTACACTCAAAATCAATGTACCCAATCAGAAATATTATTATTGTTATTATTATTATTATATTATTATTATTATTACTCCCAGACAAAGAAGCTTTCAAATAAAATAAATTTAATACTTGTTACAATATTGAGTACCTGAAACAACCCCCTCTGTGGCTCAGTGGTAAGAGCGCCTACCTTTTAACCTAAAGGTCGTGAGTTCGAATCCACCTGGGTGGAAATTTTCGTTTATTAAAAAAAATTAATAAATGAAAATAATTTCTATCCTTGTGTGATCGGTACTCACCGGAGGGACCGCAGACGTTCGGATACAATTAGCGTCTCTTAGCAAAGACAATGACGTCGACTTTGCTAAGTATCAAGACAATTACTCTACACACACAAACACAACACACACACACACACACACACACACACACACACACACACTACATTAATAAACTTATCTTGATTGAGACTGGCTGAATGACAATTGTCCAAGCCAAAAACACACAAAAAAAACAGCACCTAAAACAGCAAACTCCAGCTAACGATAAGGTGACTAATCCACTGTATCATAATAATTTATTTGTCTGTTGTTATTTGCAGACTAAGCTCAAGGGTCTGATAGCTCTGTTCATCACTGAAAATATGTTTAGTACCTAGTTTCTCACTTTAGAATATAAACCATTTGAAACAACATATTCACTTAGGTCTCTTCACTACAATATGAAATCTTTCTTGCTGATTACGATGCTGCAGTTAGCTCATTTTTAAGAAAATGTGGGTTAGCTCTCTTCACATCCACGACGACGAAATATTGTTACCCCTTTCGGAATAAACATGTGACGTACCAGAAATACAAATAAAAGTGATTCTACGGATAATTCAAATAAACGTTTATTTTATAAAAACATAATTATGTTCATCATTGCCTATGAAGAAAAACGTAAAATTCAATAGGATATATTGGAAGCGTTATAAAAGCTTGAGATACCGCTAAAATGTAAATAGTTAACGCAAGCTTTACTGTACGGTAAATATACACAGTATTAATTTGAGATAATTTCTAACATTTAGCGTAGAAGTAGACAATAAAATTTTAAATATAACTTCTAAGATTATATTACCTATTTATCTATGAATATAACTTAACCTCAATCTTACATTATAACATAAAAATGCAATACAAAAATAATAGAAATGTCTTAAAAAGTAATCAATGAAACCCGGAAGTAACTCTAACATATGGGAAGAAATAGGAGTCAAAATACTATAAGCTAACTTTAGGCAATATGGAAATTATACACATGTATATTTAAAATTAGTGTCTTTTTTTCACTGACTAAATCCTATAAAGCCAGGTTACACCTTAATAGATTTTAATTAAATAGATACGTTTCTAGATGTTTTACATTTTTACTTTTAACTCAAAGTTTAAACTTCATCTTCTCCAAGAGGATTTTTCTAGCAAACAGGAAAATATCTCAAATGAACTTCAGTAGACACAGTGAATGAAGTATTTAAAATATGCCTCTTGGTAAAATACCGGTCTACATTAAGTATTTACAATAAATTTTATTCGGGGAAGTGGAAGTTTCCGAATCATCATTCAGATTATTATAATGACGGTTATTTTCATTATTTTATCAGTTTCCCACATTTTTGATTCCTCATTTTTAATGTGGTTAATTGCCTTTTGCCAATTGTGTGCTGTTACGTTTTGCACTGCTTCATAAAAACCCTGCTTGACAACAGAAATTTTAAAAGAGCTATTGCTTCTGGCCACTTCCCCCTTGATTTGGGCCCAAATTAACTCAATTGCATAAAACTCACAATGCTAAAGTAGCAGGCGTAAAACAAAATGCTCTTTGCTTGCAGTCACTTTGTCTGTAACATATCTGCCAGCTAATTTATTACCCTTTAATAATATTAGTAATTCGGCTTTAACCATATCTTTTGTAAAGGTTACGCCGTGTTTATTCAAAAATACTTGTGTTTCCTTTTTTGTAACTTGTTTAGGGGATTTATAAATACGTCTGCTGTGGTATGAATATTTTGGAACCAGTTTTCAAACACATCAGAACTCATATCTGCATGGTAACTGCCATCGTTTTTTTATTCAAAGACCGACAATCTATTATTTGCTACAAATTCATGCTCTAACTTCGATATCTAATATAATTAAACGTTTCTCTTTGCCAAAGGGAGCTTCTAACTGTGTTGACAGACCCACCGAGAAGGCTTGTCAGGGTTTTTAATATTTATATCTACCCATAATTTGCTGGTAGTGTGACATGTATATACCCAGATTTGAATTGTCGGCAATAACTAAATTTTTGATTCTTATAAAGTTTGAATGTGAGCTTCTGTTTTCATAGAACGCAAGCGCTGACAATTACAAGTAGTCCTTTTGAATATTTATGTCGTTAAGGTTCATTGGTAAAACCGATGAAGTTAGATCCCAGGTTTTACCCAATCATCGGTTTTAACAATGAACCTTAACGACATAAATATTCAAATGGACTACTTGTAATTGTCAGCGCTTGCGTTCTATGAAAACAGAAGCTCACATTCAAACTTTATAACAATCAAAAATTTAGTTATTGCTGAAAATTCAAAGAATTACTTCCTTTAAATGTAGTTACATTGGGTTTTTCGATTAACCTTGGGTAAACCTTTGCGTTTTAAGTTCAAAGATACCATACATTTCCATTGTTAACAAAAACACTTTTTTGCACATAGTAACAAAAAAACACCACTATGTTGTTACTAGCTAAAGTTTTTTAACATCATAACTCGACATTTCTAAAATTTACGGTAAGGTAAATGTTTTTTTATTAGATAATATATGGTAGCTAATTATAATTTATTCTCTTTTAGCCCTGAAGAAGCCAAATTAATTCTCTTTGGCGAAAACGTTAGGCGAAACAATTGATACACATTAGAGTTTTTCTTGCAGATTTCCCCAATATTTAAGAGTAACTTATCTGCAAAGATTATATATATATATATATATATATATATATATATATATATATATATATATATACCACATCTAATAGAGATACAAACCATTGTCACTGATATTTGAAGAATAGGAGAATGCATTTGATACCATTGGCCGGCAGAAAATGTCAACAGCATTGACAGAATGCCGACTGGGCTATCGCTACACTAACATAATCAAATGTATCTACCAAAATACCACAGCTAGCGTAAGACTATCTAAACAAGAAACAAATAGAATTCTGGTATGGTACTCACCATGCTTTTAGAACGCACTTGTAAAAAAGCAAATCTGAACTAGTTTGGTATCAACATAATTGAAGAGATGCTCAGTCATTTGAGATTCACAGATCACATGTTCCGTATAGCCGATCAATTCCTTTCCAAAAACCACGGTGAATCTATACATATATATCATTCCCGCAGCCGTCACTGCAGTATTATATTCCCCAGAATAAACTGTACAATTTTAGGCTGAATAAGATATGCACTAGACCGTGACCCACGGGTGGGCGAGCACGGCTCTTGGCAAGAAACGGTGTGACCCACCGGTGGGTCACATTATCACGAAGGTGTTAAGTGTTAACTTACAACAAAATATGATAAGTAATAATGATTATAACATAAAACCTCAAAAATATCAGAAAATAGCGGACATAACTAATGTTTATTTATGTCTATTTAGCAGACAATTTAACAAAACACGAAAATAAAAAGTTTATTTAAAATATTTCGAGTCTTCTTATTTATGAGTTTTACGTACATTACCGTATTAGATTATATTCCACAAATTATTTTTACGAATAAAAAGAGAATAAATTTTTTAATACATTATGAATTTAAGACAATTCGCTTGATATGCATATGACTCCATTAGCAAGCCTTGTTTAAAATTCCTGAGCTGACTTAAATAACAATTCTAATACCGCCTGTCGCACCCTCTTCATTCAAACAGGCCGTAATCCCTATCGTTTATGAACCCTGTCTAAATGACCAGTATATACTAGTAGTTTGTTAGATTTGTTGGTTGGCTGAACTCAAATGAAACTAAAGCTCATTCCACAATTTAAACTCCAAATGTATTTTGTATAACCGTGTCTGTTTTCAATGAGCAACTTAACGAGCCAGAATGTGAGATATTAATAAGTCAATTCATAATTCATTATAGTTGGAAAAGTTTACGAATATACACTCAGATTTTGTAAAGCCATATGTTCTGAAATGTAAGATTAACTTCATATTTCAAGTACTAAAGATCGAAAAAAAGAATTCCGTTTTCCACACTATATAAATTTTACAAACTTTTACAATGTGCTTTATAATTAAAAAAAAACATTATTAGGATATCATTACAAAAATAAATAAATAAAAAATTGTTGAACAGATTTCTCAGTTACCTCTAGGGGGACTAGGGAGGGTTATCAGACTTGTCAGTCTAGAAGGTCTAATTTTGCTAGTAAGATAATCCCCCGCCATGTTTGAACAAGAACATGGTAAGGGATTATTTAAGACCATAAACCCATAGACTAGGTCAATGATCGGCAAGTTAATTTATATGAGGTTCGGATACTAGAAGAAAATTTGAACAATTTCCAGAAAAAAAAACAAATCATAACATTTAATTACAAAATGTATATTATTTTGGTACATTCTTAATGATAATACAAGGGACCTTAAATTAATACGAAAAATTGCACCGACGGTCTTGAGCTAGCTGTTGTTAGTGGTCTGGTTCTCGAGTCGAACAACACATTCGAAGTGTATCTTCGAGGTGGGCGTGCGTTTATCGGGAGCGATATTTGTTTTTTAAAAAATTCATTTTTGGGAAAAAGGTTCGCACATATACATTGAACCGAACATAGTGGCCAAATTGATTGCAAGTTGTCTGCAATTTTCATATTTTGCTGGCACATGTTTGGCCCATAATTTTTACGCGGATACATATTTATAAATGTGCAAGGACAAACCTTGTAATTTAATAATCTCCATTTGAAGTAATGCTTTTGACAGATTAAACAGCTGAGGAGCCATATACAGAGTGTCCCAAAAATCTGGAAACGCCTAATGATCTCGTAAAATGCTAATCATAATTGTACAAAATTTGAGGTACACCTATTTTGGGATACGGAGATTCCATATTTGATATTTACAATGTTGCCAGATTTGCCGTTTTTCTTATATTATTAGTAACTTTGGTTTTTCAAATACATCACCCTGTATATTCAGTCATTATTGGAATCTCCTATTCAATACGAGTTTAACCATATGTAACACTTATGATTTTATGTAATCTGGAAGGTCATAAATACATAAAACCGAAGTCTGGCAACGCCTAAATTGTTTCAATAAATTTTTTAATACTAACTATTTTCAAATACATTAAAACGTAACAATTGATAGTTTAGAACATTTTTTAACATAGTAGTTACGTTATTAAGTGTTCAAAATGTGCTCAATTTGTGAGTTGACAGCACCCTAATCGATGGTAGAA
Source organism: Diabrotica balteata (assembly GCA_918026665.1). Classification (NCBI taxonomy): domain Eukaryota; kingdom Metazoa; phylum Arthropoda; class Insecta; order Coleoptera; family Chrysomelidae; genus Diabrotica; species Diabrotica balteata. The sequence goes on from OU898279.1 coordinate 132,997,047, forward strand.
GGCGTCTAGCACATTTCTCCATGATTGTCTAGAAATTATTCGAGATTCATTGATAATTCGTTGCCTTAGCTCTGCAAGACTTGCTGGTTAAGTTTTGTAAACTGAATTTTTCAAGTATCGCTAATAAAAATAATCTTTAGGATTGAAATCGGGTGGACTAGGAGGCCATTCAATTCTACCTTGTCTACCAATTTATCGTCCAGGAAATATCTCATCTAAATATCGCCGAACATTTACACCAACTATCTGACGTTAAATTTCTTTCGATAAAAAATTAAATAAGTACCTACTATAACCCTGGAATATCACACCTATTTTTTTTACATACACCTCACATATGGGTATCAGATACCCATTGATTTTTTGTGAAGAAATAAATAAAAAAGTAAATATTTTATGATTTCCAGGGACTGTCTAGTCACTATTGAATACACAAGAATCATTAAATCAATCATTTTATTTTCTCTCTCTTAATTGTAGTAATACAAAAGAAAAAAATATTAAAAATGTTTAAAAATATTTAACAAACATTTTCTAAAAAACCAGAAACCTAATTCAAAATATTTTACCTTAATATAACAACAAAATGGTCTTTCTAACTAAAATCTAACACCTTTTGATTATAGAACTCATAGTCATTCTTAGCCAGGTATTTCAATTTCACTCATTTTGGTGACTGCATTCACAACACAGTTTAGCTCTATGCTCCATGCAGTATGCTTTATGGCAAGCCGAGCATGCATGCTTCGTTTTTCTATCTTTTCCTTTGCAGAGATAACACCTAGTTTGCTTCACTAAACTTGTGGGATGTTGTGTTGGAAGGTCTTCAACTTGGAGAATGCCACAAATTGATTGCCTGAGTGATTTCGGTAAAGAAGGTATTTGAAGTCTCTCTCGCATTAGTGGTTCAATTAAAGCCATTCCCAAAGACTTCAGAAAAGATTTTCTATTATTAGATGCAGTTTCTTTCCAATGGGTATTTGCGAGAGAAAATAGCACCATTGCATTTATGCCACTTGCATCAAGCATGTTAAAAAAAATTCTTAGTGGCCATCGTCTGCATTTTCGTGATGTAGTATAAGAATGGCATAATTGATCGAACGTATCTGTACCTCCTTTTGATTCATTATAGGTGTGTATAAGGTTTGGTTTTCCTGTATCAGCATTTAATGAATTATCATGATGTAATGTTGACAGCAAGAGAACCACTTTTTTGGGATTTGGAGTGTATGAGATGATAGTTTTATTTTCGTCGAATGCAAATAATGATGTACCTACTTCTTTTTTACTGAGAAAAGACGGTGGAATTTCTCGTTTATTTTTTCTTAGTGTACCCAAGATAGTTAGTTTGAATTGTCTCATCATTTCATCAGCAAGAGGTATTGAAGTAAACCAATTATCTACTGTTATATTTCTGTTGGTTCCATGTATTGGTTCCGACAATTTCCGAACGTAAAAAGCTGGTACTGACTCCTTATCCTGTGTTTGGACTTTTCCAATATATGGAATAGCGTTAACCATATAAAATGTTTTAGAGTCATTCATCATCATTATCTTTATTCCATATTTGTCGGGCTTACTACTCATATAGATTTTAAATGGGCATTTCCCCCTGAATCCTACGAGCTGTTCATCGATAGTACAATGCTGAAAAGGGGTGTAGTATGATGTACAGTTGCTTATAAAGATTTCCCATAATTCGCGTATGGGTGCAAATTTATCCGCTGCTTTTCTTGTTGCTCTTGTATTTTTATCATCAAACCTTAGGCATACAGCTAGAAATGCAAACCTCTGCTGCGACATCGTAGCACGAAATATTCCATTTCCAAATTGTAGGGACCAAAGTTCATCAACACTAGAGTTAGAAACACGTAATGCACCAGATATGAACAATAACCCAATGAAGGCTTTAACTTCTATTTTATTTGTCAATTTGGTGTAACTTTGCGCTGTGATACTTTCACGTTTGCGAATGATTTCTTCATTTGTAAAAAGAACGATAATATCTAACATTTCTTCATTAAATAGTAAGTTCCAGGCTTCTTCAGGAGACTGAAGTATCCTGGCATTTCCTTTGCCGCCCGGTAAACGTATAACAAGATTTGCGGCTGTTGTACGACCACGCCTTGAGGGCTGTTCTGTAGACCAACGATGCCCGTTTTTTCCAAGTAAACTTGCAACATTTCTCACTGGTTCATGATCTGTTTCACTATCACTTTGTTCACTTTCATCAGTGTCGGTATTGGAGTTTTGTTCTTCGACATAATCCTCCTCAGATTCAGAATCGGTACCAAAGGTATTTTCACCATCATCCTCGTTGTTTTCATTATCAAATAAATGTTCAGCTTCCCTTTCCAGTTCAGCTTGGGTCAACGGACGACGTTTTTCCCAGTTTTCTTTCCAGCCACATGAAGCCATTTCACTAAAAAATAATTATAAGAAAAATTAATAAATTATCGGAAACCTCACACATGGGTGCTACATACCCTAGCGCTTATTCAATAAATTCTCGTGATCGGAAATGTCGCTCAAACGAGACAGCAACTACAAACTTGTCCTTGGCAGACTACAGACTGAATTTACATGAAGCGGTATTAACATTGAAATGCAAGATGATGATGATGTTTTTAATTAGCTCGTTTAACTCCTCCAGTGATGTAGGTTTACCTTCTTTTTGCGATCTACTATTTTTTCTTGGATATTCTTTCTTTAAACCATGCCAAAATAAAAAAACAGTGATTACGATATTTTTGATTGCTTCCCTAAAAGAACTAGCATCTAAAATATTAAAACAGTGTCTTGCATCGATAATTATTATATGATCTATTTGGTTACTCGTTTCATTATAAGGAAATTTACAAGCTCCCTTATGTGGTATTCGTGGTAAAATCGTGTTTGGCTTTGTTTTAACTTTACTCAATCTATTTTTTATTAAAAATTGTATTTATTTTTAAAAGTCAATATTTTTTAATTATGTCTGTGAACGTGTTAAATACTTTCACTTCAATTGTTATACGAAAATTAACTTATTCATTTTATACGTACCTAAACTTTTTTAAATATGTTATGTACTTGGAATTGCTAAATTATTTAATTGTAATAAGAAAATATGATATTTAAAAAGCAGTTCCAAATGTAATATATGCGTCCACATTTTTACTCTCTGCATTCTTTTTCTTACGTAGGTGGCCTGCGTCCATGTATATATGCAAGTTTTTTTAGACGGGGACCAGCTATTATAATGAAATACGGCCGTTGTGACTGACGGATGTTGACTACTTCTTTGTTATTTGATATATTTGATGGGATTACAAAACATTTCAGTTCAATTATTTCAGTTTTGGTTTATGGCAAGTCCGAATCTTTTAATGACCGACATAAATATAAGCTTTGCAGTCGTAATATTGATATACCTTTGTTAATGGTATAGGGTTACTTTTAAATACCTACTTAAAGAAGACGATAAAAATTAATAAAAAAAATTAAATCAATAAAAATATGTATAATAAATTCGAAAAAACTAGATAACAGATTTTTGTCAAATTATCCTTTTATTTCTGTTGGACATATTTGTTACGAATGCGACAGGAGTTTTCTTTAACCGATAAAGAACAGGTCAATACTGATCACCCTAGAGCGTAGCCCGATTTTAGTTTCGGGGGGAGGGGAATTAGGTAATAAAACGACTAAAACTCTTAATATAAAATAACCCTTAATATTCATAAGAAAAATATTAAAGATGTAAAACATAGATATAGAAAAAAGCTTCTGGAAGGAATTAGAGGAGTCTGAAAGAGGAGGAGGATTTTCGAGCAGTAGGACAATATAGGCTAAATTAAAAAAATTCGATATTTTCTATACTGGGTATGCCAAAACCGATGATTTCCGGTATAAGCAATCCCCCGTTTACTGGCCAACCGCTTCGGGTGGAGAAGTTTATAAATGGTAGGGCACCCCTTTGTCCTGGAGTTGGGAAACTGGCTTCAAAGGCGGAAGAACCGTGGAAGCGGTCAACGGCATAGAGGTGAGGAAGAAAGATTGAGACGAGACACTTCATTAAAGATCCAGACTAGATAAGTCCTAGTAGAATCAAATGGCTATACTTGCAGCGAAATTCAATTCCGGAGTAAGCTCCTCAATCGGATCTCCAGGGGAAGCAGTTACAAGTATAACAAAAAGATTAAAATGCTAAGAAGACGTCAGAATAGGCACATGGAACGTGAAAACCATGGCACAGGAAGGTAAAATTCATAATGCAATACAAGAAATGGCACACATGAAATTAAATATTCTGGGAATAAGCGAAATGCGTTGGCCAGGTTCAGAACCGCAAATATCCGGGAACATCGCGTTTACTATTCTGGAACAGATAACGGCAAACATGAATTAGGTGTCGGCATTATATTGACAAAAGAAGTGGTAAAATCTGTTAACAACTTTATCCCAATCTAAGCAAGAGTGATGCTCGTACAACTACAAGCAAGACCAATCGACATCAATATAATTCAAGTATATGCACCTACAATAGAAGGAACAGAAGAAGAGATAGAAGAATAGTATAGCAATAATCAAGTCTCGAAAATTTTAAAAAAGCAAGATCTAATAATTGTCATTGGGGATTTCAACGCCAAAGTTGGAGCCAGCAAAACATTATCTGCAGGACCATTTCGTCCCTACCATTTCCAACTATCGAATCTGAAAAATCGGGTTTTTCAGATTCGATACCTTACCCTTGCATTAAACGTGATACACCTTGTAGCAAAATATCGAAATTATAGCTTGATCAGAAACGCGGGAAATATTCTGTCTAAACCATCGAATATAAACATTTTGTCATTTTGTTTTGGTCAAAATGTCGAATATGCTGCAAACTGACGAAAATGGAATATTCGATATTTTGTTTTGTATAAATATAACTAAAGGCCTATATGTACAATGCAAAATGACGAATGTGTCACATTCATTATCTTCAGTGTTGTATTTGATACAGTTATTCAATTATAATCTGCAAACTGTCGAAAATACTAAACATTGCTGACAAGAACAAAACGCACGTGTTCACAATTTGTGAGTTATTGCTTCCAAGAAGTTCTTTCGGTGAGGCACTTTATTATTTTGTTTTTTAATGTGGCACATACATGAGTTTCAGAGTTGTAGTTGATACAGTTATTCAATTATAATTTGCAAAATGTTAAAAATACTAAACATTGCTGACAAGAACAAAACGCACGTAATACCTATTCACAATAATTGTGTGAATTATTTCTTCCAAGAATTTCTTCGGTGAGGAACTTTATTATTTTGTTTTTATCGGTTTTTCATTATCTGATTATTCAGTTAACTGGGTATAGCTAAACCAAAAACAGTGATGTTGTCAAAGCGAGAATTGTGAGAATAACAAACTTTACATGAAGACTAGCATTGACGGAAACTTTTTATCTCTTGAAACCATACAAAAAAGAGGCAAACAAAATAGTATAAACTCTGTTAAGGCATACCACGAAAGACTCCCAATCACGGATATGAAGAAAAAAACCTCTTGTCACCAACTGAAGACAATGATAACGTTGAATCTAAAATTTAAGACTTTACTTTAATTTATCATTATTTTACTACCGATTACTTGAGGTATCTACAGGACGTGAAGTTCCATAATTGTATTGTGATTATTTTTAACTTTTCATAATTCATTAATTTCATTAATTTTCTATCAATACGTACTTTCATAAAAATACTTTTAATAATTTCTTTATACATGATTTTCACATTTTACCCTATAACTTCAATTTTTAATTAAATTATTTGTAATAAACTTTGTAAGAACATTGAGATTATTTTCATTTTCCTCCTTTTCAATTAAGAATATTAATGTGTTAAAATTAGACCAATATGAACTGTCGAAAATGCCACATTCGCAATTTTGAAACATTGCACCAAATAAATGTGCTAAAATTATACAAATATGAACTGTCGAAAATGCCACATTCGCAATTTTAAAACATTGGACCAAAACAAATCATTGATTAACACAAAAAGCAAAATAACGAATGCGATTTTGAGGAAAGAAGCAAACGGTAAGCAGTTTTATTCTGATATCAATCTAACAAGGATCAAACATTAATTTTTAAAAATATAAAAAATTTTCCATTTGTCAAAGCGCTGATTTAGAATTCTCTAAAAAAGAGTTATTTTGCTCTCCTGAAAAGTACCACTTTTCACATTCGATAGTTGGAAATGGTAGGGACGATTTGGTCTAGGACACCAGAATGACTGGGAAAATACATTGGAGATTTTTGCGGAAGAACATCAATTAGTAATATCGAACACCTGGTTTAAGCTACACCCAAGGAAACTGTACACTTTACAGGATACTGTGGGAAAGAAATCAGATTGATTACATGCTAGTAAATGAGAGGTATAAGAACAGCTGTATATCTGTCAAAACATACCCATAGGCAGACATAAATTCTGATCATGTACCAGTTGTAGGTAATTTCAAAGTCAGAATGAAGAAGAGTACAAGTAAGTCGATAAAGAAGTATGATTTTAAAAAACTGAAAGATTCCAATGTTCGACTGAAGGTAAGTGGAAACCTCAATACAAGGGTGCTAACATGCAAAAATGCAGAAACTATAGAGAAAAGTCTGACCATCATATAAGCAACAGTAAGAGAAATAAAGGAACAACACCTGAAGAAAGACACAAATAAGATTACGGGGGAATGTAGACCCCTCAAATTATAAAACTGTCTTTACCAACTGAACATAAAAAAGTTGTTCAATAGATTTGTACAAAAATTTCAGCAGGGTTCCCTTAATGTAGTCTTTAAAAACGATCAAAATACCCCCTAGTATTGACTTTTTTCTTTCCTTAAATATTAAAAACTTATATACTATACAATATATTTAAGAAGTGTGAGATTTGTAAAGATTCGTACAGTTTTCTGATCGGCGTTTTGTGACCATCTCGTGCAGCCGTTTCAACTTTTTGCTAATTAAAATTACAGCAAAATAAATACCAATTAACTTTTGCTTTAACATCTACCCACACTGGTTGGATGTAAAGATTTTAACTTCGCATCTTGATAGGAATATACAAGTTGCATTCTTCGTATTATACCAACTAAACGTAATTTAGGAAGTTTCGAAATAATAGGATCGATGTTTTCTCGTTTATTGATAATGCCAATAAGATTTGCATTCTTGTCGGTTGTGTGCGGTTCATTAGAGTGTAATTGTGATTTTAGACAAATTTTAAATGCTTGTTAGCATTTTAGGTTTATATAAATCATTTTGTGGTTCGTTTTACATTTTTATAACGGTATTTTTCATTAATTTTTCGTTTCAGTGTTACAATGTTTAGTATTAAAGTTTTGCAATATCATTTTTTAATGATTTTTCTGCTTTTCTCTAACCCTAGAAAGGTGGACTATAACTTACTGGCAGTTATTGTAAACTATCGTCATTTTGTTACAAAATTAAATACATTAAATATTGGTACAATTATTAATTATCAAATTCTAAACTACGTTTCTTCTTCTAAATATCCTGGTAAAGCTTGGTTTCATAGAGGAAATTAGTAAGATTTTTGAATTGATCTGGCGAACTGAGAATATTTTGTAGGTTTCGACTCAACAGATTCTTTTTTCTTTCGTTGTTAAAGTGGGGACAGTCTACCTGAATATGTTTAACAGATAGAATATTACCACAATTTTGATTTTGTTTTTTCGTGTTATGGCAGAAAACTCAAGCTTTTTAACGCTGGAATGGTTGTCACGAAACTTGGAAGGAATTTTATTTCAGTAATCTTGCCCAGCCATTTGCATGATATTTTTAAAATACGACTGTAAATCTGTATGTAGTTGTATGTTTTTAGTCTCCATATTAGAAGACGAGGCCTGTTTTGCAAAGAGGTTGGCTAGTTCGTTACCAGCGATTCCTACATGAGACGGAATCCAGATCATGGTTATGGATACTCCCATTGAGATTAAACCACCGAAAGAGTTTTGAATAGCTTGAACCAAGGAATGTACCGTGTACATACATTTGAAAGAATAGATAGACGCTAAAGCAGTCTGCATATTGCTACTTTTCTATATTCTGGAGATAGTAAGTTTATAGCATTGAGAATAGAGAACAATTCAGCAGTATGTACGCAGCAAAAGCGTAGATATAAATAAGAATGTGTTTGAAGTTACAGCACAGCTAACATCTTTAGGACTCTTGGAAGCATCTGTGTATAAAATTTGGTCAAATTTGTTGTTAGCAATTAATTCTTTAAAGGTTTGCCTTTTGTGGAAATTGTGGATTGTCTGGTGCTTATCATAATTAGTTAACGAGAGATTAAAATCTGCTATCAATTTATTCCATGGAGGTTTAGGTGATATTAATATTGAAGTTGTGGCTAAAAGGTCGATATTATTCAGATGTGGTGAGAGATACTGTGGCATAGATTGAAGTTTAATAGGAGAAGGAGAGTTTAAAAGTTCATTACCTAATAATTTATAAGCTAGGTTTTCGGTATTAGCTGAGATTCGAGAAGAATATTTTAAAAGTAGTTGCTGGCTACGTATCAAGAGGGGAAGTTTATTAGCTTCTCTGTATAAACTCTCTGCGGGCTCGACCTGAAGGCTCCAAGGCATATTCGGAGTGCAGTGTTGTGTACAGAATTAAGAAGTTTTAAATCTGATGGGCTAGCTGACATATAAATGAAACTGCAGTAGTCTATTTTAGAACGAATAAGACATCTATAAATCTGAATCAAGGAGTCTTCGTCTGCACCCCAATAATGATTTGACAGAGTTTTTAATTACTTAAGATTTGTCATACACTTAGTTTTGAGATCTTTTAAATAGAATTTCCAAGTAAGTTTCCTGTCGAATGTGAGTCCTAAAATCCGCAGGTAGACAACTACCATTAATGGTAATTTTAGGATATATAGTACTGGCTGTCCTGCGAGAAAACTTAATGATTTTTGTCTTTCAACAGAAAAGTTAAATCCACTTACTGAAGTCCATTCAAGCAATTGGTCAGTAGCATTCTGAAGTAGTTTGCAAGTGGCAACAGTGTGTGCCAAATATCACTTTTCTGTTTGAACTCTAATTAAATTTTTGATTTCTTTTGCTACAGATAAAATTAAAACAATAGGCAACTTTACACAATAAGATACAACAAGAAATAAGACATGTCGGTAAAAACAATGACATGAGCGACTGGTCCTGATGAAATTCCAACTGAAATATATAAGCTTATAAAGGATAGCAATGTTTTAGAGGCTATAACTTCGTTTTTCAATACCATTTATACCAGCGGACAACTACCTAATGGTTGGTCTAACTCACTGTTTATAGCTCTACCTAAGAAGACAACAGCAAAAACCTGTGCTAGTTATAGAACCATCAGTTTGTTAAACCACTTATTGAAAATTTTTCTGAAGGTAATACATGGTCGTATCTACAATAAATGTGAGGAATACCTGGATGACACTCAGTTTGGTTTCCGTAACGGATTTGGAACGAGAGAGGCACTGTTTGGAATGAACGTACTTGCTCAAAGATGTCGTGATATATCTGTAGACATATACTGTTGTTTTATTGACTTTCATAAAGCATTTGATCGTGTTAAGCACTCTATACTGATCGAAGCTCTAAAAGACATAGGCTTGGACGGCAGAGATGTTCGAATAATTGCAAATTTATATTGGAATCAACTAACATCAGTTTTAGTAGATGGTGTGGAATCACAAGCTCTCAATATTAAAAGAGAAGTACGGCAGGGATGCCTCTTGTCATCCCTGCTTTTTAACGTTTACTCCGAAAGAATTTTCGAAGAAGAAAAGCGCTTTCTGAAAAACAAGAAGGAATACTTGTGAACGGCGAAGTCATCAATAATTTGCGATATGCGGACGATACAGTACTCCTAGCTTCTAGTCAAGAAGATCTGCAAACACTACTTGATAGTGTCGTTGAGAGTTGTAGGGAGGCAGGTCTTGATCTGAACATAAGGAAAACCAAAATACTTGTAATAAGTAAACAACAGAATATAAAACCGTCTATATATGTAAATAATACCAAACTTGAGCAAGTTGATAAAATCGTCTACCTTGGACAGCAATTAAATTGTAATGCAGAAAATCACGGCGAAATTAGATCCAGAATAGAGCAGGCTAGAGCTGCTTTTAGAAGGATGTCCAAGGTGTTATGTAACAGAGACCTAAAACTGGCATTAAGGATCCGCCTACTTCGCTGCTACGTGTTCTCGGTCTTACTTTATGCTGTCGAGTCCTGGACTGTGAATAAAATCGATCTAAATCGCCTTGAGGCTTTCGAAATGTGGTGCTATAGAAGAATTTTAAAAGTTTCCTGGGTGGAGAAGATTCGTAACTCCATAATACTTGAACGTCTCAGCAAGACTACTGAGATCATAAAAAGCATCAAGCAGAGAAAGCTGGAATATTTCGGACATGTAATGAGAGGTCCCAAATATAGATTGCTACAAAATATCATGCAAGGAAAAATAGCAGGCAAACGCAGTCCAGGACGAAGAAGAACCTCATGGTTGAAGAACTTGCGAGATTGGTATGGTGTAGATACAAGCATGCTATTTAGGGTGGCAGTGAATAAAATTAAAATAGCTATGATGGTAACCAACGTTCTGAAAGGACATGGTACATGAAGAAGAAGAAGGTAAAAACAAAGCAAAATTGATAGAAACACAATTACCAACCTACTAATTTAGATCTATAGGTTTACTTTTAATAATAAAAAAAGCTATAGATATTATGAAAATGGGTGTAATACTGAAGTGTACTTTAGTTTAAATTAAACATAAGTTAAGGTTTAGTTAACGTCTATAGAGGGTGAGTTACCACTAACGAGACGGAATATTACAGCGAAACGGTAAAAGATTTTTAAAAAATTGATAAACAAGTTGATCAGGACTACATTTTAAAATTATTTTGAAATATACAGGGCGTCCCAAGAAAGTGTGGCGTATCAAAGTTATATTTTTTCCTATAGGACACCCTATATTTTATTGCATATTCTAATTGTCAGCAAAAATAAGGTATAGTTTCGTAAGATTCTCTTAGACCTATGTACAGAGTGTTCTGAGTTATTTGGAATATTCATATAATGTAAAGCTTTAAATGAAGACCCATTTTTAACTTATTTAAGAAATTCTAATAAAATTGGTTCTACCTCTAAATAGTTGGATATTGATTACATGTATTTTATGATAAATTATTAAACATTTATTTACAGGGTGTTCAAAATATGCAGTTTTATTATTGGAATATTCAATGTGTAATGTAAGGCTTATTTTAAATGAAATATCCTGTATATTAATGAACTATTATATTAAAAAATATTTTCACCTTTGAATGGTATAAAGATGTCCTATAACTAGGAGTGATATGTTTTGCGTAATTTAAAATTTTCTTTTCGATTTCAAAATATTTATAGTTGTGACTCTCGATTTTTAAACTTATCATTTTGACATATTTGTTATAAATGAAACCAATGTAGTTGTAAACCAATGTGTATAATTTATAATTTTACTTGCTGATACACAACGAATCAGAAAGAATTTTAACAAAATAAATAATACAAATACAAATTGCACTTCCACGTTGTTCTACAAAACTATTGTTTCATCTACAACGTACTTGTTAAATGTATCCTTGTGCATCGTACCAATATTGTAAATCTCTTTTGTTAAAGGACATATTGGTATATTTTTTTCATTATGTCATTTGAAAATGTCAAGTGACACAATTTATAAAAATACAATTTTTCAAAGTTAAAAATATATTTAAAGAAAGCATATTTATTATAAAAAGTTGAAGAATTCATTCAAGTAAGTGATAACGACAAATTTGCTGTTTTATCAATCCAATAATTATAATTCATATCCAAAACTAGCACAAAGTTAATCATGCCTAATACATCGTTTTGCGCTAATTGTTCAAAGCTAACTTCTACCTCCGATAGAAAGCTCCAGTGCGATGGCTGTAAGAAACCAATACACATTGCTTGTACGGATCTGTCGGTCGATGATCGAGTTACGAGGCAAAAAGTACGTGGGATATGTATACTATGCAATGCATGCAGTTCAAACATTACAAATATTAATGAAATAAAGAGTCTACTTATCGAGTTTAAAGCGGACATTAAGAAGAAAATTGAAGATTTTGATATTAAACTATCTGAATTCAGCAATAAATTAAATCAACTCGATTCTATTACAACAACAGAATTTACTGACAGCATTGTCAATGAAGCCGCTGACCGCATATCTCGTTCCAAAAATTTTTTGGTTAGAGGCGTCCCCGAACCTACAGGAGACGCACAAAATAAAAAAGATCATGATAAGAATAAAATACATTTAGCCCTAGAAGTCATTGGATGTCAAGAAAGTCCTGTTACATTTTATAGAGTCGGTAAACCAAATCAAAATAAACGTTATCCCCGCATGATAAAAGTGATAATGAGTTCTGAACACCACACTCGAAAAATTCTTCGTAACAAAAATAAACTTTTGGAGAACAAATCTACTGAAACTTATTCCTATGCAGCAACTTCGTTTAAAGGAACTTCGTACTGAGCTTGAAACTCGTAAAAATAATGGAGAAAATGACCTTACGATTAAATATGTGAATGGCTGTCCAAAGATAATGAAATTTCGTTCATAATTCTTCTGCACTAAAATTTACGGATTGGCTTCTTATGTATACGAATCTAAACTCTCTTATGTCCAAATTTAATGAATTTATAAGTACTGTTCAACTTTTAAAACCTCACATTATTCTCCTAACAGAAACGTGGCTTAATTCTTCTATTCCCGATGCTATTGTAAACATTGATAATTTTAAATTTTACTATATTTCGTAGAGACAGAGATACTCGTCGAGGGGGGAGGGGGGAGTATGCATCTATTTAGCAAATGAAATTACCAACACTTTTTCCATCAGTAATAAAACAATAGACGTACCCGGTATAGAAATTATTCACTTACTTATTACTAAAAACTCTTTCATATTTAATATAGTTTGCATATATCGACCTCCCGATACAGTACTTACTCACGACAATATGCTTATTAACAAACTTGAGGAATTATCATCCCTAAAAATCTTATTGTTGTTGGAGATTTCAATTTTCCAGAAATTAGCTGGCCCATTATTTCCAAAACTGATACTATTAATTCCCAAAATTTGTTTAAAAACTTTATCATGAACTCAAATTTATTACAACTGATAACTGAACCTACAAGGTTTAGAGCCAACAATAATCCTTCAATTTTAGACTTATTTTTCACAAATGACGATGAATTAATTTCTACACTTGAAGTGTCCTCTCCTGTAGGTCTTTCTGACCACTCGCTTATTACTGCTCACATTCAATTTAGTTTAACACCGCCTTGCAAAAATAATTTCGTAACGTATGCCACTACAAATTTCTTTGATGTAAATTCAGTTTTATCCCAGATAAACTGGCAATCTATTTTTCCTAATCACTCTGATCCATCGTCAATGTGGGACTCTTTTCTTCATACTGCTATTACAACAATTTCTGATCATACAACCGAACGGCAGGTATATAGAAATCGACTAAAACCTTGGATTAACCTCTCAGCTACTCATTTAATTCGACATAAGCGAAAGCTTTGGCGAAGATATAAACTCACTGGTTCCCCTGATGATTTTCTCGCCCACCGTAATTTTTCTAACCGAGTCAAACAATCTTTGCTAAAGTTAAGAACAGAATTTGAGGAATCTATCATTGCAAGTGGTAATAGTAAAAAAGTTTATCGGTACATTCGTACATCTTTATCTTCTAAAGTCTCCATACCATTGCTTCAAAAAGCTGATGGGTCTTTATGTTCTTCGAATAACGAATCTTCGGAATGTTTATCGTTATTCTTTTCTCAAGTTTTTACAGATGAATCTAACGATACCATTCCTCAAATAATGTGCCCTCGTTTGTCTAAAACTCTTGACAATATATCTTTCATACCGGATGAAATTAAATATCATTTAAGGAAACTGCGAAATAATTCATCACCTGGATTAGACGGACTCACCTCTTTTTTCCTCAAACAATGTGCAGATTCTGTAGCCATCCCTATATCTCTCATAATGACTGCTTCTTTTAATCAAGGTTCCCTCCCCTCGTCCTGGAAATTGGCTTCAGTTACTCCTGTATTCAAGAAAGGTAATAAACTTGATTGCAATAATTATCGTCCAATCAGCCTAGTTCCTATTGTCAGCAAGGTCATGGAATCGATTATTTCGGAAGCTATGTCCGAGTTCCTTCTTCAAGAAAATGTCATCCCTCACCAACAGCATGGATTTATCAAAGGTCGTTCAACGATCACAAACTTACTTCATTGTGTAAATGATTGGTCATTATCTTTAAACAATCGGAATCCTGTCGATGTAGTTTACTTAGACTTCTCCAAAGCTTTCGATCGTGTTCCAAAACGTCGATTACTAGCTAAATTGGATCACTATGGTATCCGCGGAAAATTAAACATTTGGATACAAGATTTTCTATCCGACAGATACTTCAGGGTTCGTGTTGGGGAAGACCACTCATTAGATAAGCCAGTCAAGAGTGGAGTTCCACAAGGATCAGTACTTGGACCGCTACTTTTTTGTGTCTACACTAGTGATCTTCCGCTCATTGTATCCAGTAAGGTTTCCATTTACGCTGATGACACTAAGTTATATGTGAATCCAACTATTAACCAACATATTCTTCAACAAGATCTTGACGCAATATTCAAATGGTCCTCAGAATGGTTACTTCCGCTTAACATTGAAAAATGCGTTGTTTTACATATCGGCAAAAATAACCCATCACTTCCGTACTTTATTAATGGACATCCTTTAAACTCTGTAACCTCACACAACGATCTCGGAGTGATAATTAATAGTGACTTAAATTGGTCTGATCACATAGTGTCGGTGTGTAAACGTGCTAACTCGAAACTGTTTTTGATTCGTAAGTGTTTTGCACGCATATCTCTAACCTCTGTTAGTAAACTTTACTCAATATACGTTAGACCTATTCTTGAGTTTGCCGGACCAGTGTGGAATCCAGATCTTAGTCGCGATAAAATCCTACTTGAAAACGTTCAGCGTAAAGCCACAAGACTGGCATACGGCCGTGTAAGACCTAACTATGAAGATAGACTATTCATGGCTCATCTTACGACATTCGAGCAGCGACGTCTTCGAGGTGACCTAATTATGTCCTTCCGTATTTTAAAACATAATTTTGGGAACCTAAACAACATATTTACTTTGAATGAAGACGATAGATTAAGAGGCCATCAATACAAATTAAAGAGGGAACAAACTACTGCAAGGTCCAGGGCGAACTTCTTGCCAAACAGAATCTTTAATATATGGAACAATTTGGATCAAAACACCATATCGGCAGCTAGTGTTAACATCTTTAAAAATAAACTTGACAGCACTTTATTTTTTTTATAGGATAGGATATTTTTTCTCGGACAGCATTATTTATTTATTTATTGTGTCACAATTCAATTTTCGTTAATTGTTTAACTACTTAACTTTATAATTAGTATTAGTTTTATAAGGATCTATTTTATTTTTGTTTATTTTTGCTTTTTGGGCATAATAGGAGCTCGCTCCTCTGCCCTTATTTGTTATATAATAATAATAATAATAATAATAAAATAGTTTTTGCGTAATTTACAATTATTTAAACTCTTCATCGTATATCGTAAGTATATTGATTTTAAAACAAAAGATATAATTAGTTAATGTCATTGTATAACATTGTTATTTTCTGACATTACGGTCTGGTAAATGTCAAAATATAAACATTTGTGTGTATTATTTAACTTTCATTGTTCGAAAAAATGAAGAATTACGCTATCCATGAAAGAGTCGACATGGTATTTTGCATTGGAGAATGTTTGAAAATTGTCTTTTAGCTTCTAAAGTTTATGCTCAAAAGTATCCTGATAGAAGACACCCACAAAAGGAAGTTTAAATTTTTGTTTATGGACTTTAGATAAAGTTGGAAAAGATCCTTATTTTTTTTTTTTAAATGTATTATTTACAGATGAATTTACTTTTCACAATAATGGTCTAGTAAATAGACATCATTTTCATTATTATGACACGGAAAAGAAATATTTATATCGTACTGTCCATGGCCAACACCGATGAAGTGTTAATGTTTGGGGTGGCATTATGGGCGAGTACGTTATCGGCCCGAATTTTTGTGAGGGACCTCTCAATGGGAAAAATTTCCTAAATTTTTTTGAAACAAGATTTTTGGACACTACTTGAGAACCTTCCACTTGTGTTATGAATGTTAAGAACTACCTTAACAGAAAATTTACAAATAGATGGATAGGTAGAGGTGGTTCATATAATTGGCCCCCTAGGTCACCAGGGCTGACCAAGATGGATTTTTTTATATGGGGTTATATTAAAAATATTGTATTTGCTACACCTTCTACTACTAGAGATGACATGAAATTAAGAATTACAAACGCGTTTGCTTCAATAACTCCTGCTATATTAAATAGTGTAAATAAATCATTCGAAGATAGACTCGCTTGTTAAATTGCACAAAATGGCAAGTAATTTGAATATATGTTACATACTTGAACAATTTTTACTTATAGTAAGTTTTGGATTATTTTGTATTATTTATGTTCATTATTCTTTTTGTATTATTTTATATTATTTATTTTATTAAAATTCTTTGTGTTTTGTTATGTATTTAATTCTTTCCAAAGAAAAAGAGTTTGTGCTCGTAAGCACGTAAGAAGTATAGGTACCTCTATTATTATTTATTTGAGAGGAATAAATCTAGAACTGTGTGTAGCACCAATACCTGGTCTACCATGTTTAACAGGTTTATAAGTCAAGGAAAATTCACCTAAATAATATCCAATCATTTCAGGTTTAATTTCAACTTGTGTAAAAGCTTTACCATTGTAAACTCCAACAATAGAACCAACCATTTTTGGAACAATAATCATGTTGCGCAAATGGGTTTTAACGATTTCAGGTTTCTCTAATGGAGGAGCTTCTTTTTTTTGCTTTACGCAGTTTTTTTACTAATGCCATTGGTTTACGTTTTAATCCCCTTGGATTAGTTCCATCTATTATTATGTCTTCAAAGAAATAAATATATTTTACAGTTTAATTTTTATTTAAATATTAAACATATTTTAATAGTTAAAATAATACAAAAAATTAAACATAACGGTAATATCTACGTCATTTTTAAAAACTGTAACCTGTAAATCTAAAAAACATCAGATTTTCAACAATTTTTTTCTTATTTTCTTTTCATCACAAACAACTCCAAAGACATAAAAAGTTTAATTTATTTACAAGAAATGTACTTATTAACAACTACACTGGTTTCGTTTATAACAATATATCAATATGATGGGTTTAAAAATCGAAAGTAACAATTATAAATATTTGAAATCGATTTCTGTTTAACAAAATTTTAAATTACGGCAAATGTTTTTTTAATTTTATAATTTATTATTATACAGGGTGTTCCATATAAAATAAGTCCTATATTACACATTGAATAATCCAATAATGAAACTACAAATTTTGATCACCCTGTAAATAAATGTTAAATAATTAATCATAAAAAACATTTGACCAATATCCAGCTATTTAGATGTATGAGTAATTTCATCAGAATTGCTTAAATAAATTCAGAATGAGTCCTCGTTTAAAGCTTTACATTTTAAGAAAATTAGACATAACTCGGAACACTTTGTCCATAGGTATTATAGGGAAGTCTTATGAAACTATACCTTATTTTTGCAGATAATTAGAAGATCCAATAAAATACAGGGTGTTCCAGAAGAAAAAATATAACTTTGAAACGCTGTAATAATTTTAAAATGAAGCCTTTATCAACCTACGTACTATACATTTAAAATTTTTTCAAAATCTTTTACCGTTTTGCTGTAATCTTCCGTCTCATTAGTGGTGACTCACCCTGTATATTTCTTGTTTTAAAATAATTTTAAATTAAAAAAAAATTGTTGAAAAACAGATTTTTTTATAATTATATTTTCCACATCAATTACTCACAGACCTGTCTCGAATGACAATGCAAACCACAGTAAAGGTAAATTTGAATAGAAATGTTTAGTGCTAGTTATCTTAGTACATCAAAGACCCACTGCAAACATTTGTGTTTTCCCCGGTATATTGGATTCGCCGACCGAATGTATGCATGCTGAATGGGACCACCCAACCGGTAAATGAGCCCTTTTAGTTGTACTCTCAGTATTGTCTAGTACGAAATCACCCTTCAGTGCCTTTAATAAGATTGTTTGCCAGATAACATTTAGACATTTAGGTGTAGGTACAGATCAGAAGTTGAAAAGGGTCCAAAGAAAGGTTTAAAATAAGACGTTTAAAAGGATGACTTGTTCTTTGATGGAGTGATATGAAACACGATTAGAGCGTGTGAAGTCATACGTTTTTTACTGAAAAATTGTATTTGGTTAATCGAGCATACTGTGCATACACAAAACGGTATTGCGGATGGAATTCTATTGACATCCTAAATTTATTAGACTTCAAAATTAACAAAATAAAAGAAGAATAATTTTTTTCTTTTAGGCTTTTAGGATGTTAGGGGAGTAGCTGTTTAATACCAACTTCTTCTTCTTCTGGTTCCTGTCCGTTTCGGATGTTGGAAATCATATTGGCAATCATAACCTTGCTCGCTGCGGCTCGAAACAGCTCCGTTGAGGTTTTCTTAAACCATGTTCTTAAATTCCGCAGCCATGATATTCTCCTTCTACCGGGTCCTCGCTTACCTTTGACTTTACCTTGCAATATATACTGTAGCAGGGAGTAACGGTGCTGATTTCTCATAACGTGTCCCAGATATTGCAATTTTATGCATTTGATCGTAAACACAATCTCTGGTTCCTTCTTCATTTTTCCTAGAACTTCCTTGTTCGTGATCCTTGCTGTCCATGATATTCTCAGCATTCTTTTATAAAGCCACATCTTAAATGCTTCAAGTTTTTTAATAGTGGCGTCTGTAAGCGTCCATGCCTCCGCCCCGTACAACAACACAGAGAAAACATAGCATCTCAAATGTCTTCTTTTGTATCAAGGGATATGTTGTGACTTTTGAAGATGGCGCTCATTTTGTTAAAGACCGTTCTTGCCTTTCCTATGCGGCACTTTATTTCCTGTAAATTGCTCCACGGTTCGTTAACAATAGTTCCAATACCAACTTAGAAATTAAAAAAAATTAGGAAATATTATTGGATTATGGATTTAAAACTTGTATTTAAAAGTGGTTAAAGAATTATTGAAGTAGCGGACTCGTTACAATCTGTATATTTAGTGTTTTACATCAGCTACATAAATCTCGACAATCATTTAATATTTATTTTAAGTCAAAATTACTTTTAATTTTATGAAGACCGTTTCTATATGATAATATGGTAATCTTTCTCCCTTATCTGTCATATAATTGAAGTGTTTATTTAATCTAACAAAAAAAGCTATTGGGATTTATAAAGGAGAAGATCAGGAACAATATTTTTTTCTCCGAGCACAAACTAAATCATCAAGGAATATTGTTGAGATAAACTCATCTTCACTGATGTATTCATACGACGAAGTCGTGATTCTTCGTCTTGCCTGCGGCTGCAAATTCGCGTTGCAGCATTGGTGTCACTATGATATTTTTAAAGGGTTTTGATTGTCGAAATAAAGTTATATTTTTAGTATTCTTTTTTACGTCGGCTACCGTTTATTTGCCTAATACATTATATATGGCTCATGAGCTCATTTATATGGAAAAGGCTCCTATATCGAATGAAATGCCTGAATTTTTTTAAGTTATTAAGTCAAGACAATATACATGTGGCAATTAGACTTTTTAATACAGTTTGTGAAACATAAGAACTACCTAATGATTGTTTGACTACTACCTTCATTGCAATACCTAAGAAAAACAACGCTAAAGAATGTGAAAATCATAGAACAAAAAGTTTATTTTTAAAAACTATGCATTACCGCATTAAAAAAATAGATCCTAGCATAAGTAACACACAATAGGGAACTTGCATAAAATTTTAAATTCGAAAAAAATGCCTTAAATCATAACAAAACATAATTTAAAATAAATAAAATAAAAAAATAAAAAAAATAAAAAATAAAAAACGTTTATTGCCTAATAAAATATACATGTCATTTATTTCATTCATTTTAGCCTTCTTTCTTCTGATGTACCGCTAATGCACCATCTTCTTCTTCTTCTTTTTCAACCTCTCGGCATCCTGGACTTCTCTGGGTGGTTTCCTCGTCTTTTTCTGTAGGTACTTTTTTAAGGCATCGTACCTACTTCCCTGCTATGCTGTTTTTCAGCAACCATACGGCTAGACCCTGATCAGGTGGTCGATCAGTTTATGGGTTTGTCTATGCATCCTCTGGACCCTGTTATTCTCGAGGATGTCCCTGGTCTTATGGAGTCTTCTTGTGGCCTGGAAGAAGTTTCTTGTTCTTTTCTCGGCCACCTCCCTCAGTGGTGTGTACTGGAGCCTTTCTTTTATGGTTGCATTCGTTATTCTTTCATCCCATTGTGCTCCGTCGATTATACGGTAGCACGCTGTTTCTGTAGCTTCCAAATTCTTCCAGTGGCTCTCTGCTATGGAGCTCCAAACTGGGACAGCGTATAACATCACCGATCTAACGTAGGCCTGGTATAATTGGATTTTCTTGGCCTTCGTTAGGGGGCTGGACCTGAAAATATAAGGAAGTATTAGTTTTTTAGAAACATTTGCTTTTACCTTTGTTTTCCGTATATGCATCCCGAAGTTGAGTTTTCTGTCAAGGTGGACTCCTAGATACTTCACTGAGTCCGTTCCTTGGATCCTGTTTCCTCCTACTGTGATTTCGTAGTTTTGTGGTCTCCTGTCCTGTGAAAAAACGATGAATTGTGTCTTCTCCGCGTTGATTTTTATCTTCCATTTTTCTGTGAACTCCGATATTTTTCCTAGGTGGTTTTCCATGTTCCTGATTATTCTTCTTTCATCTTTTCCGGATGCATATACGGCAGTGTCATCCGCGTAAAGGGCTGTTGAAGTTCGAGGATCTGCAGGGAGATCTGAAACAAAAATATTGTATAATATTGGAGATAAAATACTGCCTTGTGGCATTCCTTCCTGGATTTCTT
Organism: Diabrotica balteata; assembly: GCA_918026665.1. Lineage (NCBI taxonomy): Eukaryota > Metazoa > Arthropoda > Insecta > Coleoptera > Chrysomelidae > Diabrotica > Diabrotica balteata. The sequence continues at coordinate 133,018,276 of OU898279.1, forward strand.
GAAGTGTTGACATCTTTCGGTCAGCTGAAACCTGAAAAGTTCTATTAGATAAATATTTATCACAAATATTAATTAAGTAATGTGGGAGTCTTGCTTTGTCCATCTTGTAAATTAGTGCCTTTTTCCAAACCGTGTCGTATGCTTTTTCGATGTCCAGTATGGCTAATCCTGTTTTTTGTTTCCTGTTGAATTTTATTTTCGTGTCGCTGATTATTCTTGCTAGTTGAAGTTCGCAATTTCTACCTCTTCTGAATCCGAATTGGTCTTCTTGTATGATTCTTCTTCTTTCTGTGTGCTTCACCAGTCTTTTAAAGATGATTTTTTCCAGAACTTTTCCTAAAGTTTCTAATAGTGAAATAGGCCTGTAACTTTCTGGTCTTCTTCCGTCTTTTCTGGGCTTCAGAAGTGGAATTATCTTCGCATGTTTCCAATTGCTTGGAAAATGTCCCATTTCCAAGCAATATTTGTAGATATAGTACAGTTGTACTATAACCTTCTTTGGCAGTTCTTTGAGGGTGATGTTGTGGATTCCTTCTTGTCCTGGTGCTCTGTTTCCTTTAAGTCTTCTGATGATCTTAGCTACTTCATATGGACTGGTGAAGTCTTCTTCTTCTACTAAGAAATTATTTCTTCTTATTATCCTGTTGTATTCGGTGTTAACTTCGTGTTTCGTTATTGCATCTGACATATCCTCGTTTTGGTTGTGTGTAGCTGCTAATCTTCTTGCAATGGCATCCACTTTTCCTTGAGTTTCGTAGTGTACCCCCTCGTTGTCGATGATTTGTGGCATCTTTTGTTTTCCTCTTCTTTTGGCTTTCAGCATTTTCCATACGTTTCCTTGGTTTTCTTCCGCTTTCCTGATGTTGTTGTGCCATTGGTTTTCAGTAAGACTTCTCAATCTTACTCTTATTTCCTCCGATAGTGTGTCTCCGTAATCCTTGTATTCTTGTCTTCTCGTCCTTTGGAACATTCTTCTGGCCTTATTTCTGTCCTTGATGATGTCTTGTAGTTCCGTTGGTATGATTAATCCTTTATTGTTCGTCATTGCTTTTGGTATGTTGTCTTCCATGGCTTGTTGAATTTTTCTCGTTATTTCTTCGATTTTTCTTTCTACTTCTTCGATTGATTGGAAGTTTCTCTTCATCTCTATTTGGTTTAGTTGTCTCCTGTAATTAGGCCAGTTAGCGTCTTTCCATCTCCATCTTTCTACTGGTTCTATTGTGGGGAGGTCTACTCTTGAAGTCATCCGTCCTGTAACTGGTTTGTGATCCGAACTGCATTCAAAGTTGGCCTTTACATCTTCTATTATGACGTCTTTTGTGATGAATAAATCCAACGTAGAGTTGTTTTGATCTCTTTGAGGGTTGATTCTTGTCGGATCGTCAGGAGCAAATATCATCTTGTTTCTGTCTTCACAGTATCTGAGTAATGTATTACCAGATCTTGTATCTGTAACACATCCCCAAACACGACTTTTGGCGTTGAAATCTCCGGCTACGACGACGGTTGGTGCTGAGTTTAGCATTGCATCTAATTCTTCGATGGCTAATATATCTGAGTTAAACCTGTAAATAGAAAAAATGTTAGTATTTGCAATTTTGACTCCCACATTTTCAAATTGGTCTGTTTCTATTTCCACTTGATTCCATTCTATGTTGTTTTTAACATAGATTGCCACTCCTCTTTTGTTTGGAACGTCTCTTTTTCCGAATCCATCGTAATTTGTAATCCTTGGCAGTTGTGTTGTCGTCATGTAGAGTGTTTCTGAGAGGCAGATGATATCCGGATTGTGTCGTATCACTGTTTCTCGAAGTTCGTTTATTCTTAGCCGTAGGGAGGCTATGTTAAATTGTAGGATCTTCAGATGCCTAAGGTTCATTGTAGATCTCTTCGTATTTTATAAATATCATTGCTTTCTCTGCAAATGATTTCGCTGAAATTAATTCCCTCTTCATATCCTGTAGAAGTGACATCATTTTCTCTACGTTGACGATCTTGTTTATTTCCGCCCAAGTGTTTTTGATACCTTCTGCCGCTGTTGGTCTGGGTGCTCCTTTTGTTGTTTGTGCGTAAGATACGCCGCTGACTGTAGTCCTGAACGTTGATGGGTGCGGTGGAGGCGCTACTTTTTGTTGAGGTGTGTTTCTATTTCTTCTTGCCGCTTGTTGGTCCAAATACTCAATGTGTGTTGAGCACATTGGGTAGTTCGACGTGTGGTCTCCTCCACAATTGCAGCATTTTACTTTGTTGTTCTTGTCTTTTGGTAGTTGGCAACTTCTTGTTGGATGGTTCGCTGCGCATTTCATGCATCTTGGCGATCTAAAACAGTTTCTGGCCGAGTGTCCAAAGTTTTGGCAGTTGTAACACTGCGTGGCCCTTGTCGGTTTGGAGTATGCGTCCCATCTGACGCGTATATTTTGAAGTCCGTTGATCTTCTTCACCTCCTTAAGATCTTGTTGCTTGTCGACCTGTAAGAGATAGGATTTACTTGTCTTACCTTCCTTGTGAGTCTTCATTTCTGTTACTTTGGCTACGATCCCTTGTTCCCTCAGTTCAGCCTCCACTTCGTCGAGATCCATTCCTGGAGCCGCCTTCATGACTAGTTTTTTGGTAACTTCCGATTTGCGTGTATATGTATGAAACGCAGTATTAGTTTGCACTAAGTCCTGCTTTAGTTTCTCGTAGTCGTCGGACGTCTTTGTAAAGATTCTTGTTCCCGCCTTTCCTGCGGGGGCAATTTGAAAATTGTTGTGGCCTAGCAGATCTCTTATTTCTTTTATGAAATTGGAGTAACTTCTTATCTGTCCTGCTATTACTAATGGTGGAATTCTCTCCTTCTTTTCCTGGGTATTTTTCTCTTCTGTGGTAGCTTTCTCGAGTACTTGGTACCTGTTATAGGTAGCGATTCCGGATCCTGTTCCGGAACTTGTTGTTGCCTGGTGTCTTATTTCTTCCTTTGAGTTTCTCCTATTTCTTTTTACTGGTTGAAAGACCTCTTCTTCCATGATTTCTATTGTGTTTTCAGCCATCTCGCTTGTTTTTTCCTGAATTTTCTCTATTTCTTCCGTGGAGTTATTTTGTAACTTCTTATCCTGGGCGGGTCCACCTCTCCTTGAGGTGGGCCGATTTGTCCTGATTTTATGGAGACTTCTATGAAGTGGGAATTCCTTCCTTATTGGATTGGTTCCTGAAATTATTCTAGAAATTTTGTTAGCGAATTCTGATTTATCACTGTAATTAGTCTTAAAAAAGACTAAATCAGAGATATCCTGATTTATCTTACACGAAAAATTCTCAGTCAACGTAAACCGTTCAGTTTACCGCCGACTGGTTTTGGTTGGGTTAGCTGTTTGCCGTCAGTCTCTAGGACCTAAGCGTACAAGTAAGTAGGTGGTTTAGACTGTGAATCTATACGTGACTGTACAGTAGCGAGTCTCACCGTCTACTTATAATTTAAAATATATATCAAAGCCATATATATACCTAGCAGCCACTCCAAAACGCGTCCTCATTGGTCGTGACGTCATATAGTCAGAATGTTCAAAGACTGGCACTATTAATTCATTACGTTTGACATTCGTTTACTTGTTATAGTAATTTTATGGTGTATTTCAGTTTTATAAATCTTTAGATAGTTGCTGTGAACTATATATTTAATAATATTTGAGTGTTTTTGTTCAGATATATTTTTTAAAATGACCGAAGAGGGTTTTTCCAAAGGCCAGTCTGATAACTTGCCCATTGTAAATATGTTTATGGTAGCCACATATTTTCAAAACGGTGAAAATTTTTCCCTGGGAGAAGTTCGGGGAGTTAAAGCAGATAAGTAAGTACATATACTCCTATTACATTAATTTTATTGTGATTATTATTCTCATAATAAGTATTTAATGATAAAACTTAGTACTTTATATTAAGTAGTGTCAATATTATATGTTTATGCTATTGTACTGAAATTTAATCAAATTAACTTATTCATCGTTTGCATTTAGATCTGGCAGAGAATCATATGGAGATGCAGCTGTAGGATGGGTTCAAGTAAAAAGAAATAACATGATCTGTACTGTACTGGTAATCTAATAAATATTTTGTTGGGGGTTTTAATGGTTGTACTTTTACACAATGGTACTAAACAACACTTGTAGTATTTACTTTTACTTTCCATAGTAAAAACACACACAATTCAACACTCTCTATTCAAAAACTGTATCAAACACCAATATAAACAAAATAGTTTATACTTTTATACAAGACAGGAGACCTGTCATACAGACAATACCACCAAGTGACGTCACAAGGGTTCGCGCGCTTTTTCGATCGTTTGAAATGATTTTTATACACGGAAGATTTTAAATTTGTATTGCTAAGTCATTATGAGTTTTTGAGGCGTGAAATTTTGGAAATCTTATTTTTAAATGAAACTGAACGTTATTATATAATAAAAAAAATGTGCAAGTTCCCTATTCGGATTTCCCAACGCAGTGTGACTAGGGAGGCTTTATTTTGTTTAAACATATTAACGGAATGCTGTTGGAAATGAATAAGGTACTATCCTGTTAAGCTAACTTCAGTTTGCTGCACCATCCGTAATATTAATGATATCAAACGGTAATTTAACTTTGATTTGTTTCTATACAATTTATAGGATAATTACTGAGGACATTTTTGTCCTCGTTAGCTGTATATTCTAATCGTAATTCTTCTCAAAAGTTTCTCCTGTTGGCTGAAATTATAGCTAGCAGGTCATTCAGCAAATTTTTCTTTCTTCCTTGACTAATTTTTCAGTTAGATGTTCGTTTAAGTGGAAGTGTTACACGAGTTTTAAATGCACTTGCAGTGAAAAAGTTCAGTCCAGGGCAGCGTGAGGCGCTTTAGTTCCATGATCTTCGTTTTCTTTTCGTCTTTATGTGTTTTGTGTGTTCGAGCATCGAGCTTTATAAGTCTACCAGAGCCTTTTCGCTGAGCAGACTTCAGAGTCTCAACACTAGGATGGAATAATAAGACCATCTGGCCAGGTTTTTTAATGTTTTTTTGTATGCTTTTTTTGTGTTTTTTATGTTTTTTTATGAGTTTGAAATGAGAGTCGGCTAAGGGTGGAAGTTACTCGAGCGTTGTAAAGCTATTTACATTTTCTTTTTTCTTACTCATAGCCAAGCAGTTGGTGTTTGGGTCTTCCAGTGTTTTTATCGGTAGAAGGCATAATATCTTATGATATCTCGCACGATATGGTTTGGATCGTCCAGTACTTTGGTAAATTTTGTTCTTGTTTTGTCCACTGTTTCTTATAGTACTCGGTTGTGCACAGCTTGTATCTTCTTTTTATTCATCTTGCAAGTCTGTCCTTATGCAAGAGACGCATAATTCAGGATGGGGAGTATCATGCTGTTGATATGCATTGTCTTTGTACTGAATGTCAATTTGCTTCAAATTATGTATTTGATGCAAATTAAGCTGCTTTAAATTAGCTATGTTTAAGTGAGTGAATATATTGTTGCCATCAGTAAACTATGTTGGTTCTATTGGTCTGATCATTGTTATTATTTCTCTATTTTCGAGATAGCTAACTGGTTTTCTTCTGTTTCTGTTAGTAGCTCTGTCATTTTAGTTAAGAAATCTGGTTAAGGTCAAAAATTATGTCTTGGTCCTTTTATGGTAAATAATGCATTTAGGCTTTCGTCGAATCGAATAGGAGATCGCTGGGTCCAACATATACTGATGTACTCGTTATTGTGGTTTATTTTATTTGGACTGAGATCAAAATTGCTTCCATGGTGTTGAGTCCAGCTGATGTTTGCAATTGTACTTGTTTTATACCGTTCTTCGCCAGGACTGCTGTTTTCCTTGAGTTTGTTCTGTAGTCATTTCTGTACATATAGTACCTAGGAAACATTATGTCCATACTCTTGATGATACTGTTTGTTTGAATTGCAACTAGGTCCATTTTCGTCCTGTTTTTTATTTCGTCTATATTGTTTTTATGTATTCTCTATTCGCCTGGATTCTATGATCCCATTTTTAGATATCTCATTACTTTGCTGGTGCTCATTTTTTTTTACAAATATTGTGAAAGGCATCTTTTATGAAGGGTTGCATGAAAGACTGCATGAAGGTTAGTTTTTTGGGATACATGGGATCTTGGATGGCTGAAAAATCTGTGGAGCGAATGCATTATCAGTGTTAACATTACCTTGATTTTCATATAGTAGTGGTAGCGGTGGATTTACTAAAGCCCTGGCTGTTCTCTGTCTTATCCAAGTTGGTGCTTTAGCACTTCCTCTGTAGCTGGCTGGATGTTCTTCGAAACCTGACCGTACTGCTATCAAATTCACCTCGAACATTGAAAATAGTATTCTGACGTCAGTTCCGTCGTTTATCAGCTATATATAAACACATCAACATGTTCCATCCTTGATAAATTATATCGCTGATTGTACTAGATACGTCTGTTTACTTTGAAAGATGACACTTCACTGACACACGTGCTTAGTTTGTCGCTCATCCAAAAAGATATCCTTATCTCTTTGAAAGTCAGCACCATTCGACAATTGGATTGGTATTCGTACTTACTAAAAGTCTACTTCTGAAAATATAACAATCCTTCTGTTTTAATCGGAGATGAACCCTTCTATCAACTTTTCGTATAAGTATTATAATATTTATGTTACTGTGTTGACTAAAGATTAGTTTATTTTTGCAATAACGTATGGGTGATATAGGTAATATATGTGTATGATGGAATAATTGCTTAATATATGGATGATACTTACGAACCTTACAAATTTCTTAAAATAATTTTTTTGTTCTACGTCACTGAGCGACATCACATCCCCCGAGAAAAATAGATTTAATCGAAGTGGGTATTGAGTGCCTCCATAATATGTCACGTCCTATATCCTTTGATCCTCGCGCAAGGACTCGAGAATATTTTACAACACGTTTTCCATTTGACACTTCGACTCTAAACGCTACGCAGAAATATGTTTAAAAAAGTCTTTTTGTATGTACGTCTGTATTCGATGACAACAAGAAAGGAAATGGTGGAGTATTTTTCTTGTAGATGTATCTTTATAGATGTAGTTCAGAAAATGAAACCCGTTTTTTACAATCAATCCGCACTCGACAATTTGATCCTTCGATTGCTACATATGTATATCGAAAAAAAAAACCTGAGTAAAATTGAAAAAATGTCTGCAATATAGCCAACCGATACAAATCGAAATTTTTACTGACATGCTATACATAGGTAACATATGTTGGTGTTATTAATTTTTTTTATTGTAACATATAATCTACATCAACCACGCAGGGTTATTAGTGATAATCGTTTGCGAAAACTAAGCCCTTTATTAGAAAACTTGACCAATAAGTTAAAGAGGTCTATATTCCGGAGAAATTTGTCTGCATAGATGAACCACTGTACCCTTAAGAAGGAGATTGTGAGTCAGACAATATATCAAAAATAAGAGGTTAAAATTCGGAGTAAAAAGGTGGACAAGATAAAAATTCAGATAAACCTGCTACAGTTTCGACTGTTTTAGCACTTATGTCGCCACTTTTAGATCATGGACGCATTTTATATACAGATAATTACTATACTAGTATCAAGGGAAAGTAATACAGGGGTAGTTGTTTTAAAATGACAGGATAAACGCGATATTCTTTGTATCAGCACTATTCATACTGACACAACCACTATCTATACACGAAGAGGAACAGACATAGAAAAGCCATCTCTTATAGTTGACTAAAAGTCATGTAAGTCATTCATAGATCTATCCGATCAGTTGAAATCATATTCTTCCCCTTTGCGTAAAGGGATCAAGTGGTATAGAAAACTTGCATTTAAAACATTACTTGGCTCAGCAGTAGTAAATGCCTTTATAATATATAAAACGGTGACAAAGGCAAGGCCGAAATATCAATTACGGATTTTAGACAGAGCATTGCTCTAAGTATGTTACAAATGCATGAAGTGGATATCCCGAAGGTGCCGGAAAACGATAACATACAGCATATTTTACATGAAGATGCTTCAAAAGATCGTCGAAAATGTGTAGTATGTTAAGCGAAAATAAGCGCTGAAGAAGGCCTAAAAACCACTCAGAAGAAGGGACCAAATTCAAAATTTTCATGTGATGCATGTAATAAGTTTTATTGTTTATCATGTTTTTTTGACGTTCACCATTATGCTGTATAATTAATAAAAACTGTTTGTATTATTTGATTAAAATAAAAATGTTTTTTATAAATCCTTATAATTTTTTGAAAAGTCTTTAATGATAGTAGTAAACACATAAAAAGTGCCGAGCTCATTCACTAGTATTAGAAGTCTATCATCTAGAGTCCGACAAACTTAAGTTTGGGAATGTGACGTAGTGTTTCGCGTAGAGGGCGGACCGTTTCTACCAGTGGCGGGTGGAAACCGGTACCTTTAAAATAAATTTTTATAAGTATATTCAATTAAAGTGAGAATGAATATGTCAATTTTTATTTTTATAGTATTTAATATTTATGAAGTTTATAGTCAGGCATTCGATAAAATAATAAGTAAACTATTGGCAGTACTTTAATAAATAACAAATTCCTCAATACTTATAATTTACCAGGAAGGAAGGAAGGGTTTCAGCAACACAAAAAAAATTAGTAATTTATTTTAACTAATTAAATAATGTATTTATTTTCTAAACAGTAATGATTGTGAAGACTTCTATGTTTTGTTATATGACAAAGGAATATCACACAAAAACACGTCTATTCCGGAATTTGAATCACTATCTTCATTATCAGAAAGGCTTTCTTCGAATGAACCAGCATTAATAAAAATTGTAAGTAGTCCAGCGTAGAGTCTAATAAATATTCTTTTGCGATTTGAGTGTTTTCATATTTTTTACGTGTTTACATATGTTAGACCACTCTTCTATTAACACTTCTGAAAATGTTGTTCTTGTTATATTTTCAACATCATTTATGTTAAATGTTGTATTATGAGTGACCACTCTACCTTTTACCAAAGCTCATACTTTTTCGATAGGGTTTAACTCCGGATGATAGGGAGGCAAGCGAAGTACTTTATGTCCATGTTGTTTAAACTCATAACCTAATACATAAACTCGTGGAAACATGATTGTAAATTTAAATCTAATATTTATTTGGGTTAGAGGCCAGAGGCCGTGTAGGTATACCAGGGAATGAAAAATTAGACTGAAATAGGAACAGCAATGGGAGAATATTGTTGAAAACTCGCAAAATACATATTTCCAGATACACCCTACTTTACATTTAAAAATGTGAAAGTAGAAATATAAATTAGTATAACTTTAGTGATTTATACATATATAAAAAAAGGAACAAACAAGAACAAAAAAATATCTTTAAACATAAATAAAACATTCTGTGGCCGATGGACTTGTTTCCGTATCATATCTTTCACACGCACATAAGAAAATAAAATATCATTGACAATACTTACGTCAATTTCCTTAAAGGTATTAACAGGTTTTCGGTTGCTTCGAAATATGCCGCCTCTTGTTCCATAAATATAGTAACATTATAAATTATTGCCTTTGCTGGGCTATTTAATCTCAGCCCTTTTGTTCCTATCTTCTTAGAAGCCATATTGTTAAATAACTAAACCTAACACACTATAAATACACTAAATGACTTAATAATTCACTAATTACTACTACCAATATTATACTAAGCACTAATATAAAATCAAATAATAAAATATCCAACACGATCAAATTAACAAGTCAAACACTCTCTGCGATACACAACTACGACACTGGCAAACAGCAAACTGGCCGTTTCTATGGTAACACTAGTAAACAAGAACCACTGCGCATCGTCGATTTATGAGTCATATTCCCAAACTAAACTTTGTCGGAATCTACCTGCCAGGCTCCTCTGTAAAAACTTTCATATAAATAAATGTGTTTCGAAGCACGACAGTTGGGTTACAGGCTTTTATCAGAGAACTACGAACGCAGAGAAGCGACACTCCTTTGATCTTGCGTGGGCAAGCCGCCAACGAGTGAAAATGACAGGAAAGCACCTTATTTACTAATAGTCAGTGGGCATATTACACAATATAAATTCTTAAATAAAATTGAGCATTTATGTTGACTTTCAATAAATATGAATTATTGCACTGAAAAAATAATTACATGCAGGGCCGGCTTTTGTTGACATTCTAAGTGGTGTAATTATTTTTGATTTACAAAAGGTTGCAAATACATCGCACAATGCAAAGTAATGGTGAAAATCGTATTGATGGCACCATAGATGAAAATACTTTTTTGTTTATTCTGATGTTGACATTGAGAATACAATAATACACCGATTCTTTTTGGCTTGTGTTGATACAAGATATAATTTGTTCGTCGTGGAATTTCCTAATAAATTATCTTTCGTAATATAATCGAAAAATAACAAATCCATTGTAACTGCCACGGAAATTTCACAAACTCTAAAAATTCCAATTCTCTTTGGGTGAGACTGAGAAACAAGAAACTTTATATTGATATCGATTGTTAATGTCTTGGAAACCTATATTAAAATTACATTTTTTCCTTTAAAGTCGAATATTGGAGTAAACGATATTCGACTAAAACGAATAAAAAATCAAGAAGTAACTATTGTACGAGTATATTTCTATAAATATAAAAATGTAATAACCTAAAAAATAATCAAAAAAGTATTACGAATCATTACAAGAGAGCATTAGGAAGATAAAACGAATTTATATTATTGTCATTACACATGATTCGGATATACATAGTAAATCCAGACTTTCAGTTTAAACTAATATTTCGATACAATTTATTTTGTTTACAATAGATTCAGAGTTAATACATACGATTTTTAGTTGATTGGTATTGCCTTTAAAATTATTTGTAGTATCTAGTTTGCCTAAGCCGGATTTGTAACAATTATTTCTGGTTTTGTTGTTAACTGCGGTTAGTACAATTCTTATACTTGAAGTCAAAACGACGAACCATTGAACCTTTAGGCCAGATACTGGGATTGAGAACTTCATTTTTATAATCCAATGGATATGAAACTTTAAAGCTTGCTTGGTACTCAGTAACCTTTAATTTCTTGAAGTAGAAATGTATATTTGAAGCATTTACCTTTAAATTATTGGTCAAATCTTCCGTTGTCTGTTGTGGAATTATATTATGGTGTAAATAAATAATGATTGATTGGAGTAAGATTTATGTCTGTTTACTCTTAATATTAGCTATGGGCATATGTGCTTGGTCGTAAATATAGTAATTGTCATCCAGTTCTAGTCTGTTAAAATGTAACTAACTTTCGCAATAAAATAATTACTAAAATACTAGATAGTTGTGTCTGAGATTAGCGAATCGACTATACATACACTACATACATTCAGTATCATTGTATATCCAAGATGGACGCCGCTACACAATAGCGGATTACTATATTTTTTCACAACTACTTCAATATGGGTATCAAATGAAAGGGTTTGACTAGTAGAAAAGAGTTCATTATAGAAAATCCAAAATGGCCGCCAACAAAATGGTGGATTACATATTTTCGTTGGGCGTACTGTTGTACGCCAATGATTTTTTTTATTTTTATTGACTTCCGAAAGGCATTTGATCGTATTAAGTACTCTATATTGATTGAAGTTCTAAGAAACATTGGTTTGGATGGCAGAGATGGCTGTCAATTAAACATTGACAGACAACTTTTGTATATAGCAAAAAGTAGATGAGCATTTAGTTTTTTCATAATTTAATGTAAGTTTGTTTGGTAAAAAAGACAGCAAATATTTGAAGTTATGTTAATGTAAGTTTGTTTATTTGCAATCATGTTTTTATTTTGAAGTCTTGTTCTGTTGTAATTTTAAGATTTTCCCAATTTTCGATCTAATTTCGATCCAACAATTTTTAGTTTAAGCATTTTAGGAATTTCTTTGTTTCGTTTAAATCAAATATTCTCGTGTATAAAACCCTCTATATATTTTTATTTCCTAAAAATACTATATTCGTATTGTTGTCTGCGAGCGCTTTCACACCAGTAGGCCAATATCTGTGTTCATTTTTTGACATGAGGCTTCGGAGACAATAAATTTAATGTGTGTTCGTAGTTCTCTGGTTTTTATTCTGAACTATCCCTTGGCAAACCAAAATTTATTTTTTTATTGCTTCACTTAACAAGAGCTCGGGCGGACACGTCGGTGTCGGCTTACTCAAAGTCAAATTAATACTATTATGTAATAACTAATAATAATTACAAAGCAATAGTAATTACCTGTTATTATTCTTAGGAAATCTAAATAAACTTATTCCTTTTCCTGTCACAGATGAACATCCGCGAAACGCACAACAATAACCAGAAGACATTTTAAATACTTATAAATTAAACTTTTAACTATAAACTATAACTATAAACTTATATATTTAACTTATATATTTTAACTATAACTATAAACTATAACTATAAACTTTTAACTACTAAGTAAATTAGATAAATGGTCAAATGCACTTGTATAGTCGAGAGTTTACCACAGATGCCTACGGACTATCATAAGCGACTAAAGTTGAAGAAAACGCACGTGTTTTTGACAGTAAAGCATCTTATTTGGGTCATGCGTATACAGAAAAGATACACGAATTTCGGACCTCGTGTCGCTTCTCTGCGTTCGTAGTTCTCTACTTTTATGTTAACGCTAGTAGTGAAGGTTGCCCTATGGATATCGCGGCGTGTACGACCACAGGATCTGAAACCCAAATGTGCCGTGTCGTGGCAATTAACGTGTTAAAATTCAGAAATTGGTCCAACCATCGTACTGGAGATCTTCATTTGGATCTTTTATTCGCTAAGTTATTTTCAACTATTATTCGCTCCATGCCTTCTCTTCTTCTAGTTATATGTCCAAAATATCTCAGTATATTGTATATTGGGGTTGATAGTTGTGATGAGTATAGTTTTTATGTTTAGTTCTGCTAGAATGGAGTTATGTGCGATGGGAGGTCCATGGTATGCGCAACATTGTACGGTAGACCCACATTTCAAATGCCATTACACCCTTTGCATCGGCTTTTTTTATTGTCCAATTTTCTGAAGCATAGGTGGCGATAGAAAATATCAATGCTCAAACTAGGCTTAATTTTATGTTGTGATGTCTGTTTTCTTCCAAATTTTTGTGAGTTTGGCTGTTGCCGATCTGACCATTGTGAAGGTACGATTCCGAACACGACCGCAAACTGCAAACTGCAAACCGCAGACCGCAGACCGCAGCGACAGACCTACTGGTTCATGTGGTTTCTTATGAGCTGTATGTCGAGTAGAGCGGCACTCTCCGCAGGACTACACCAGAACCAGTAGTGTCGCCGACCGCAGAGTGACAACACGTATTTTTGCTGTTTCTGAATATATCTTCGTTGGCCATTAGATGATTTTTAATTAGTATTAAATAACTTTCTTCAAATTGTCTATTTTTTAATAGAGATCTAGTTGGTTTCCTTTTTCTTTTATAATGCAAAAGTAAAAGATCGTCGTCATCTTCTTCTTCCATCAAAAGATATAACATTAATTTATCGTTGTTCATTGCGTCTGACATCCTACTTATACGACTTTTAATATTATACTATTATAAATTCCCATCGTGCAATGCTGTTGTCGCTGTTTTGTAGATGCAGTGCAGTTCTGGTCGGAATTGGTCTGACCATAGACGACACTGTCGCTGCAGTCTACGGTTTGCGGTCTGCAGTCTGCAGTCACTTTCAGAATTTAACCTTGATGCGTCGATGGATCTCGTCTTTGCATCGTCCACTGTTAGTAATAACGGAGCTTAAGTAATTAAATTGCCTGACCATATATTGAATACAATAGGGGATAATATGCAGTCGAACTCCAAATTTTAATTTGAATTTGAAGTTGAAAAATAAATAAGCACAATCAATAAAATAAAACTAATTTGTGAAAACTTGTATAAAATAACACGTGAGTCTTAAAAATGAAATTCGGAAGTTGTTAATACTTTATTTAATTAGAGCCATAGAGAAAATCAGGTATATTTTGTTAAACTTTTCAATTAACTTTTTATTTTTTAAATATGTTTCGAAGTTAAAATAAGCTGTAATAATGGGCCCGCAATTTCTAGACGCTGTTAAATTTTGGTCCAATTGCCCATTTATTCCACAACCTTCTACACACTCAAAAAGTTTATTAGAGAATTTTTTAAAGCTTTTTAACAAGAACAATTCTCCTGATTGGGAAAAAAGGCCGAGTCAGCCGTTTTTCGCAAGAATTTCGTGCGGTCGCGATTAAACTCCATTTTACGGCTCAATTATTGCTTGAACTGAATTCCTGGAAGTTAATAAACTTTTACAACTTTCCTACGTTAGTCCATGGAAGGTATTTTAATTGAATATATCTTCCCGCCGAATAAGCGCGAACGCTTATGAGGTAAATTACCAAGAAGGAGGCTTTTATAAAAAATTGCTTAAATTGCTCAAAGGGTTTGACACCTATTGAAAAATTCAATCAATCTGTTATAAATATAAGCTTGAGCTACAAGGAACAGAGCGGTATTTATTAAATTTGATTGATATTAAGATAGAAGAATGTTTTCATTACTAGAGCGGACTAAGTAAAGACCACATAGCAAAAAGGGGAGTGTCTGTAGGAATAAGAAAAAAAGATTATATAATTCGTTTACAAATTGTTGAGAGCACGAAATGTGCATCAAAGTCATAAAACGGTCGTAAAATTTGTATCATTGTAGGCGTTCCTGAGGTGTCATACATTAAAATTATTACGTTTTACGTTTATTTTCCTTTCCAAAATGTTTATCAATAATAATAATGTTTTAATACTAATATATTTAGCAAAAAACAATTTAAACTTTCACGGCTAATGTTCGTTATTATATTATATTAATAAAACTAAGAATTTAACCATTAACAATTTTGTAAATAGGAGTACCTTATCTTTTTGGATATTTCAATACTAATCCTCGCGTTTAATCACTTTACTAGAAAACCTGGAATTTATATCCGAAGGTACTATTCGTTGCAAGATAATTAGGATGAAATTCCTTGGATTTTTAATGATATAATGGGTATAAAGATGTCGCCTTTGGCCACGTGCCTCGTCTGTTCAGTTTAAATTCGAAACTTAACTTGAAAGGGTAAAGATATTACGAACGAAAACAATTTTTTTGTTTAGTACGTTTTTGATCGCATGTAATTTACGGCTCGTCGGTGTTTCCGCGTCTACGGCAGTAATTAGCGTCTCGAATATTTCTTTTGCGAATTATATGCAGTGCGTGCGTGATTTTTTATTTCATATACCTACGAACATATCCTCCTCAGTCCCAAGAAAAGAGTTTTTATTATTTTAGCAATATTTTCTATTTTCCCTCTTGATTTGTGAAAAAAATAAACGAAAATCTATAAAAACTAAAAAAAAATTATTTGACAGACATAATTATGACAGGTCCAGCATAATGGACATCAGGACTTAACTTACATATAATTTAAGTATGAAACTGAAAAAAACATTCTCGTTCAGGAGAAATACACAAGTACATTTTGCATTTTACACAAAAGAATCTAGTCTTCTTAGTACACCCAGGGTTTCGGCAACGCATGTAAGAATTTTTATTGTCGACAGAGCATATTGGCAAATGGTCATTACTAGTTTTTCTTACATCCATAGGCGGTAAGTGGACAACTTTAGATCGTTTTACTGGAATTATGGGCTCTTCATCTTCAGATGTCTCCGGTTTTCTTGAAATAGACGTACTAGCTTCTCTCCCATTTGTAGGCTTACCACCTAAAGCTAGTGACCTTCCAACATACAGCTTAAATTCCAGTAAATCCATTACCTTGGATCTCTTATCGCCAAACGCTACCCTATCCTGACGATACTCTATCCATGAATTGGTCAATGCAAGATCAATAAAGTGCCAAAAGACACGTACAGGCCATTTTTTAGTGCGCATACAGATTCTGTAATATGAGATAAATCTGTCACACAAATCCACGCCTCCCATTGACTGGTTGTATTTAACAATTGTGTTTGGACAAGGCACCAGAATATACTTTGAATTTTTTTTATCCCATCTTCGTACGTCAGTCAAAGGCAAAGAACCTGCAGATGTAGAAGCCATTGTCACAGATCTATTGTCCATCCATTTCAAAATAGAGACTTTCTTATCACCGCGTACCCATTCTTCATGCGACCCTCGGCCTTCTTTTAGTAAAGCAGAATCTTTTTTTATTTTGCTTCTAAGTACTCGTGGAATTCGATTATTCATAATGGTACCAATACCACATATTCCCTTTTCTAATAAATAATCGAGTAAATTAATGGAAGTGAAATATCTATCAAAGTAAATTGTTGTTCCTGGACACAAGTGCATCGACAATTTTTTCACTACAGAGCCTCCAATGCCCAAGGATTTGTCAGGAGCAGCATCAGGCCAAGTGTTTGCACCTTGATAAATAAAGAAATCCAAGACTAGCCCTGTTTTTGAAGCAAGCACAAAATTCTTCAAACCTACAGGATTAGGTTTGTTCTTGACATACTGTCGTAGACTAGTGGTTCCAGTGAACGGAATCATTTGTTCGTCAATTGACAACTCGAGAGATCTTTGAAGAGTGATACATTTACTTCGTACAACATCAAGAATAGGCTGAACTTTCCAAAGTTTATTTGCCTTTTTGGTCTCCTCTGAAACTGCACAGTTGTCTACAACATGTAAAAAATTTCGTAACTTGTAGATTCTATCTCGGGGAAGCTGAGTAATAATAGGAATTTCAATTCCTTTCATGAAATAGAGGCGTAAACGCGGTAGTCCAAAAATTCCCATCAAAATATGAATACCTGCTAGTTTCTTGAATTCCTCTGGAGTTGACTTTAGGCTTTTCTTTTCGTTTGCTTGCATAGCTCGTATGTTACTTGCTGAAGACAAGTTTTCCCAAAAATGCTCAGGAAAATACTCAGAAAAATAATCCAATGGTGTCCAGAATTCGTGATCTTCATTAGCTATCCATGGATCAGCGACGTCGAAATCTTGAGTTTCAAAAATTTTTTCACTCCAAGTATTCTTAACATCATCTAATTGTTCCGTTTCCTGGAGTTTCTCCCAACGCTGCAGTAAAGGAGTATCATCGTCTGAATCCCACTCCGAATCTGAATCATTTTCTAAATCATTTTGGGCATTATTTTCGTTTTCATGAAAAACATCTGAAAGGTTTTCAGAAACATTCTCTTTCTCACTGCAATCATTATCGCTATCGTCACTGAGGAAAAAATCGCTATCTGCCAAAATATCCTCCAATTCACGTTCTGTCAATATCCTTTTTCTGTCTGTAACCAAACGTAAACAACGTGAGTATGGTAAAATATTTTGCTAACTAAGTCCCAATGTCCAAAATGCTGGACAAAAATTTCAGAGGAGTCCTGACCTGACCAGTTGTAATTATTTTCAAATATATATTTACCACAAAAACGTCCAAATATCAAATAACATAAATGACAAACAATCAATAATTTAAAATACAGAAAAACACTACAACTTACTGCATTTTTGTGGAGACGCCATCATAACCTCACAAGTTTCACCACATGTAACAACAAACTAATGAAGTAGGCGTTGTAGTCAAATTTTGCAAACGAGTAAATTTTACTGATAAATAGGAAGTCCAATAAGCTGCACTATAGGACGCGGCGATGCTTAACCCGATTAGTCACCGTGTAAAAAATTAGTAAACATTGGTCCAGCAGGCTGCACGTATGGACTGAGGAGGATAAACGTACCTTTCGCTAGTGCTCGTTTTGTTGGATTCTTTGTGATGGCTTCATCATCAAAATCATCAAGTTTTACACCGATACTGTTGAGTACAGTCAGTAAGTCTGTCTATTCAGCAAGAGAGAAGCCTATTGTCCTGAATGTTTACGATGCTATGGTTTCTCAGAATTCCACAAACACTGTTCGCAACATAGTCGAAAGTTGTGCCAATATGACTGGCGTAGGGGAGTCAACTATATATAGGTTCCTATCAGAGAGAAAAAAACACGGTATAGCTAACCCAAACACAAACTAATACTTAAAGAGGGGAAAATAGCCTATTGAAATTGATGAATTTTCCAAAAATGATATTCGAAGGAAAATGCATGGATTTTTTTTTCAAAAAAGAAATGCCAAACCTAAACAAAATTTTAAAAGAAGTTGGAGACGACCCGGATTTGCCTCATATTGGACGAACTAAATTGTGGCAAGTTTAAAAAAATTAAATTTCCGGTGGGAGAAATCAGGCCGAAAATCACTTTTGATTGACCGGGAGGAGATAATATGTTGGAGAAGAAATTATCTAAGGTCCATACAAAAATTCCGGGCTGAAGGAAGCATTTGGGCACAAATGAAAAGTTATGTGGCTAGAAAAATAGGTCATGAATTGTTATACGAGTCTTTATAATATATTACAGAACAAAACTAGAAAGATACAGTAAGACATGTAATAGAAGAAGAACAAAAAATGTGGGATCTTGATAACATTATTGATACGACCGTAGAGACACAACCGCTAATTATTAACCGTCAAGACAACTCGGATTCCGAAGTTGATTCTTTTTATTTTAAATTTGAATAGTTGTCTAATCGTAATTATATAAGGTAAGTAATAGTATATGTAATCGTAAGATATCAAAGGGGAAAAGCGCAAAATGTCGCCTGTCAAAATGTTCAATGTGTTTTAAATGTGTTCATTTTGTTTTTAAATCATGAGAAAATTAAAAAGCATTTTTGAAAAATTTGAAAGCAGAGTGAAATATTTATTACAATAAATAAAAAGTTTCTTTTCATATCAATATTTTCAATTAAAAATTATACTATATTTTCTCTTTTATTTTCACCCCTGTTACATAATATATTAAAATAAACATTGTATAAAAGAAGTTTTCAATCATATACGCTACGATTTCAGGTTAGGGAACCCGCCCAAACAACTTGTCGATAGTTTTTCTTATATCTGATTTATACATCTTAAAGCGAAAACTTAAAATAAATAAATCTCAACTGACAGTTAATAAAGTAAACTAACTTTTGTTTCCAAAGGCAACTTGATTTTTTTTCTTAATATTAAAGACAATGCATTTTGTGCCAAAAAATTTAGGACAACGTTAATACAATACCAAGCAGAATAAGTTGTTTAAGTATTGGACGTGTAAAATGAACACTTTATAAAAACAATGTAAAAACTATATCAATTAAACCGTGTATTTATACAAAAAAGATCAAACGTTGATGTTTTTGTAGCTGCTCTTAATCTTTTTATTAAGCATTTCACAATAGAACAATAGAACCGTTTTAAGATGTCTTCGTCTACAGACTTATCAGGCCGACAATATCCAGAAAGACAAAATTTACCCCGATTAAACTCACACCTCCTCCACATAATGAAAGACGCATTGTGTAGCACGATCTCATATTGTCACGTCAAGTTTATCGCTGGTATTATAAATATTTTAGTCGTGATGCTGAAACAACTGAAACGGCAACAATAAGCTCGCATAATGAGACTGCACATGCATCCGATGTACGTAAAGTTAGTCCAAGGGCTATAATCTTATGTGATTTTTTTTCAATATTATATGGATCATGTTAAAGTGTATATACACAAAGGCTGACAAAAACTGGAAAGACCAAATGCTCCCAACATGGTTGACATTCTTCTTCTTCTTCAGGTGCCATCTCCGCTACGGAGGTTGGCAATCATCATAGCTATCTTAATTTTTGAGGCAGTAGCTCTAAATAGTTGTTTTGAGCTGCATCCAAACCATTCTCTCAGGTTCTTCAGCCATGAAATTCGTCTTCTTCCGATGCTTCTTCTGCCATCTATTTTTCCTTGCATTATGAGTCGCAGGATGCCATACTTATCGCCCCGCGTCACATGTCCGAGATACTGTAGCTTTCTTTCTTTAATTGTAAGTTCAATTTCCTTCTCTTTGCCTATTCTTCTCAGTATTTCATTGTTTGTAACTCTATCTACCCAGGAAACCCTCATAATTCTTCTATAGGTCCACATCTCAAAGGCGTTAAGTCGTCTCATGGTATCTAGATTTAACGTCCATGATTCCACTCCATAATATAGTACACTGTATACGTAACATTTTGTTAGGCGTACTTTAAGAGCTAATGTTAGATCTTTGCCACATAGGACCTTTTTCATTTTTATAAAATTAGAACGTGCTTTTTCGATTCTGACTTTGATTTCTGCCGTGTAGTCATTATTTTCTGTTATAAGTGTTCCTAGGTAAGTGTACTTTTTTACTCTTTCGATCTGCTGGCCCTCTACTATCAAGATTTCGTTAGTATTATAGTTGTTTTTACAAATTTTCATAAACTTCGTCTTTTTGACATTAAGAGAGAGTCCGTACTCCCTACTACACATGACTATTTTGTTCATGAGTCTTTCCAGGTCTTGTAAACTATCGGCTATTATTACTGTATCATCTGCATATCTGATGTTGTTAATTAAGACTCCATTTACTCTTATGCCGACTGTTTCATCTTCCAGAGTTTCTCGAATTACCTCTTCAGAATAGGCGTTAAATAATAGAGGTGATAGAATGCAGCCTTGCCTGACTCCTCTCTTTATTTCCATTTCTTCAGATGTTTCTTTTTCGATTCTTACTATTGCTCGCTGATTGTAATAGAGGTGTGTTATTAGCCTTAAATCTCTTTCATCTAGGTTTTTATTTTTTAGAATTTCCAGGAGTCGATCATGTTTTACTTTATCAAACGCTTTATTGTAGTCTATAAAACAGACGTAAAGAGGACGGTTAACATCCAAACATCTCTGTGTCAGCACATTGAAGGAGAATAATGCCTCTCTGGTACCCATACCATTGCGGAACCCATATTGAGTGTCACTAATATCCAGCTCCAGTTTAGAGTGTATTCTGGCGTGGATAATTTTCAAGAGAATTTTCAAGGTATGTGACATTAAGCTTATGGTTCGATAGTCACTACACTCTTTGGCATTCATCTTCTTTGGCAAACACACAAATGCTGATGTCAACATTTCTCTAGGAATGATTCCCGTAGTATAGATAGCGTTGAATAGTTCTACTATTATGTCCAGGTTTTTCTCGTTGACCAACTTTAGTAGCTCGCTTGGTAATTCATCTGGACCAGCAGATTTATTGGTTTTCATTGAGTTTAATGCCTGACTAACCTCTGATTTGGTTATCTCTGGACCTACATCTCCCGTTTGGCTATCTACAGATGTACTAGCTTCTCTCTGGTCATGAAATAATTCTTCGATGTACTCTTTCCATCGTCGTAGTTTTTGTTCTGTTTCCAATATAATATTTCCATTTTTGTCGAGCAATATATTTGAGGTTCTTCTATTTCCTACTCCGGCTAGTTCTTTGACTTTTTTATGTAGGTTGAAGTTGTCATATCTGTTTTGAAGTTCTTCTATTTCTTTACATTTTTCAGAGAAGTAGGTCTCTTTAGCCTCCCTAATTTTTCTTCTTATTTGGTTTTGAAGCTGTTTATAGCGCGTCTTATTGATGGTTTTGTTTTTTCTCCTTTCATTCATCAACTCTAGAATTTCCTCTGTCATCCATTCTTCTTTCTTATATTTAGTTGTTGTAAGTAGTTTCTTACTTGGCTCCAATATAGAGGTTTTGAAGAATTGCCACTGCTGCTCTACGTTGCAGTTATTTCCTGGGTTTCTGTCTAGATTTGTGTTGATTTCGTGTTTCAGATTTTCTTTTGTTTCTTCTGACTTTAGTTTCTGTATGTTAAGTTTATTGTTATTGCGGCTTTTTTGTGTCTTTTTTAGTTGAAGTTGAAATCTAGCAATAAGAAGACTATGATCAGAAGATACGTCCGCTCCTGGATATGCCTTTACTGCCTGAATTGAGTTTCGATATCTGTGTTTTATTAGGAAGTAATCAATTTGATTTCTGACGATTTTGTTGTCTTTGTCAGCTGGCGATTTCCATGTATAAAGGCGTCGCTTAGGTAATTTGAAGAATGTATTTGCGGCTATAACATTGTGCTCCTGGCAAAATTCTATTATATGGCGATACCCTCTGTCGTTTCGTTCACCAAGTCCATATGGTCCTACATTAGGGTAGCATTTTCCCTCGCCAATTTTTGCGTTGAAATCACCCATGATCACTGTTACGTCTCTAGATGCTGTGAGATGTAATGTTTTTTGAAGTTCGCTATAAAAGTTTTCTATTTCTTTGTCATTTTTGTCAGCAGTTGGTGCATAAATCTGAATTAAATTCATTTTCCATGGGTTGTCAATAATTGCACCATTATAATTCTTTCAGATATCGGAACGAAGCCTGTTACTGATCTCGTTAGTTTTTCAGTGAGGATCATAGCAACTCCATATCTGTATTGGGTGTCGCTGCTTCCAGAGTAATAAATTCGTCCATTGTCTGTATTGATTTCGCCAGAGCCGACCCATCTTGTATCGCTTATTCCTAATATATCGATCTCTAGTCGCATCATCTCTTGCTGTATATTTCTTAGTTTCCCAAGTTCATACATACTTCTTACATTCGATATGGTTGACATAGGCGATGATTATGATATTTTTAAATTAATTAATTCTTAATTCCCTTGCTAAAATATTTGAATCTATTCTCTATGTGGATATACTGAAAAATTTTGAAAATGAATTTGCTCCAGAACAACATGGTTTTTTGGCTGGGTTATCCACAATTAGTGATCTGTGAATTCTGTATAATTTTGCTAGTGAGGCAATAAATAATAAACTCCAATTAGATTTAATAATGACTGACTGCTCAAAGGCATTTGATATGGTTGACCATGGCATTCTTTTATCGAGATTGAATGAGTTTGGTTTTTCGCATGATGCTTGTACATTTATAAAATCGTATGTGGAATCAAGGTTTCAAGGAGTCAAAATTGGTAGGTCTTTAAATTTCAGGCTATATCTGGTGTCCCCCAAGGGAGCAACTTAGGGTTTGTTTTTCTTAATTTTAATTCTTAATAGTGAGTCAACTCACTACTACAATCTCTTAAATTTTTTTCTAGTTTGATCTATGCTGATGATTTTAAGCTTTTTAAGACTATACATACTTCAAATGGTTGTCAGTTACTACAGGAGGACCTGACCTCAGTTGTGAAATGGTTTAGGAACAACAATATGATCTTGAATATTAAGAAGTGTGGAGTCATATCTTTTACTCGCAAAATCGACTACATTTAAAATAATTATAGAATTGACAATTGTGTAGTATCTTGCTAAACCAAATGTATAGATCTGGGAATATACCTACAAGCTAACATGAAATTTAATGAACACTATATAAATATTTTTAATAAAGCCTACAAAATATTGAGATTTGTAATAAGAAACTCCAAACACTTTAGTATAAACACAACCATTAGACTATATAACGCTTTTGTCAGACCAAACTTGGAATATGCATCAGTGGTATGGACTCCTAAAGCCAAAGTTCATATTAATCATATAGAAAAGGTACAAAAAATATTTCTAATGCCGGGTCCAGATGAAGCAGACAAAACGAAAACACAATTCTGAAACAAAAACACGATAAACCGGCGACAAAATTTGTCGTCAAAAGACAAAACAAAATTGAGACAAACTGTCCACACCAGAACAACAAAATATAAAAACAAATTCAGTTGGTGACGTTGTTGTTGTGATTAGTGTTGGTTAACCATGTGGCGTTTTAATCAAGAAAAAAATGAAACTGAAGATTTATTGCTAGCCGCAAGTTTTTTTTGCTCTCATCATCATCCCAGGTTGCTAAAAGAAAACCCAAACGTTTTTGGATTAGACCAAGCCTAAAAATGCGAGAAAGTTGTTCGATAGACAAATTGTTAGTTCAGCTGCGAGCAGATGATATTGGACTAAGTGGTGAAATTCGATCAAGCTTCAAAAATTTTTTAAGAATGTCCACCGAAGATTTTGAGAATCTAATATGCCTTGTTGGTCCTGCAGTTGCAAAAAGACATACTAACTTTAGAAATGCTATGAGTGTAACAGAAAGGTTAGCAATCACTTTAAGATTTTTAGCAACAGGTGATTCCTACCACAGCCTAATGTATCTTTCAAAAGTATCAAAGCAATCAATATCTGTAATAATACCTGAAGTATGTAAAGCTTTAATTAACAGTCTTAGTGGTTATGTACAGGTATGTTAAACTTTTTTCATTACTATTTTTCTGTTAATATCCCTTAAAATAAACTCCATATTTATTGGTTAAATGTTTAATACAAAAGAAGTTGACGATAGGTACATACTACATGCAAAATAATGACGAGTCTACTTGTTTTTACATTCAAAAAGTTCATCATCAATTTCGTTCGTTTTCTTGATCTGAATACTGAGAAAGCTCTGTGTCAATACTAGGTGGATGTGAAAATAAAGGTTGTGTGTTGGTGTTTGGTGGATTTAAGTAATAATTTTGTGGGTCAGCACTGGGTGGATTTGAGTATGAATGTTGCGTGTTGGGTGGATTTGAGTATAAATGTGTGTCAATGCTGGGAGGAGTTGAGTATGAACGTGTGTCAATGCTGGGAGGATTTGAGTATGAATGTTGTGTGTCAGTGCTGGGTGGATTTGAGTACAAATGTTGTGGGTTGGAGTTGGATGGAGTTGAGTGAACATTTGTGTTGAGACTAAGTAACAGAAAAATACACTTAATTTTGATAAAAATTGTACATTCTATTTCTCCTACTGCTTAACTCGTTTTGGCACGCACACGCGTCCACACTGCGCCGACAACTTGTCGTCAAATACACAGACAAAACACAGACTTTTTGATCTTTACCGACCTGAGACGGGACCTGAAAAAGTTTTCAAATTTGCAAACAAAACAAAATTGTTCAGAAATGTCTCAACAAATGTTTTCGATTTGTCGCCACTTTGTCGCGAAACATGAATGTTTTTGTTTTGTCTGTTTGGTCTGGACCCGGCATAATGTATTTTTACCTTAAGAAATACAATTTGTATACTCACCTTACGCCATCAAAAGAGTTGCTTCAAATATTTGGCTTGCAGTCATTAGAGCAAAGAAGAAACATGCATTATGTTGTGTTTATTCATAATATCATGAACAATGTTAAATATAAGACATGTGGTTTGATCAACTTTTTTAGGTTTCATGTGCCAAAGGTCAACCTAAGGGTAAACAGTAATGACATATGTTCTTGTAGTCCATATAATTCTTGTGCAATAATAAACTAAGTCAGTGTAATGAGTTAATAAAGATCTGTGATATAGACCTCTTCACCTGTAGTGTATGGGATATTAAAAAATGTTATGAATAGATAACAATGAACTCAATTTTTAACATTTTATTAACTTGTGTCCTTTTTTTAATGTGCTTTACGTTCTGTGTTTTGTACTTGTGTGTATATTGTATTTTTTGTGTGTATATTGTTATACCAAGTAATGAGCACTCTTACATGTAATTACTACCTAGGTGGTGTTTGTAGGTTTTAATAAATAAATAAATAAATAAATAATAATAAATAAATAAATAAATAAATAAATAAATAAATAAATAAATAAATAAATAAATAAATAAATAAATAAATAAATAAATATAAAATGACTTCTTTTGTCTCGCCATGCTCGTCATTCAAACGTACAGCCTCGCCATAAAAAATATCATTTTTGCTCCTAATAACACAATATCCTATTAATATATTTAACTTGCACTAACAAGACGAAATGCACTAACTACAGAGGAATCACGTTATTAAATACAGTGTACAAAATATTAACTAATTTGATCAGACAAAGAATAGAAAAAGAAACTAGAACGAAAATAGGTGAATACCAACATGGATTCAGAGAAGGTAAGTCAACAATAGATGCAATATACATTGTAACGCAAATAGTCGAAAAAAGTTACGAGCACGGAATAGATCTACATATACTGTTTATTGACTACAAGCAAGCTTTTGACAGTGTAATAAGGGAGGAGCTAATTAAGGATATGAATCAATTAGGCATCCAAGAAAAATTAATAAGTCTCACGAAAATGACGATGAAGGAATCCAAGGCACGAATCTTAACAAAGGAAGGCCCGTCAGATGAAGTACAAATGGAGGTAGGTGTCAGACAGGGAGACTCCCTGTCAACAACATTATTTAACATTGCCATAGAGGGCGCAGTAAGAGCAGCCAAAATTATGGGAACGATTATCGAATCTTCAGCCCAACTGATTGCGTATGCAGACGATATTGCACTGGTTACTAGAGATTTAAAAACCATGCAGAACATAATATTAATACTAGATAAAGAAGCAAAGAAGAGAGGGCTAGTAATAAACCAAAGCAAAACGAAATACCTCAAGTGTTCAAGAGAGAATACGAACATAGAGAAAGAAATTAAGCTTGGTGCATATACATTTGAAAGAGTACACCGTTTCAAATACCTGGGAGTGATGGTAAATGACAGAAATGATAGAACAGATGAAATAAATGAACGCATCCTACTGGGTAATAAAACCTACTGGAACTACCAAAAATTCCTGAAAGAAAAACACATTAGTAAGAAAACCAAATTAAAAATTTACAAGACTGCAATCAGGCCAGTGATCACCTATGGTGCAGAGACGATGTGCCTAACACAAAAAGATGAAATGAGGTTAGAAATCTTAGAGAGAAAGATAATTCGACGAATAATGGGGCCGGTGAGGATAAGTGTAGGCGAATTTAGAAGATTAACCAATGAAGAAATTAAAGAAGTCATCGAGGGTGAAGACATAATCAAGTTCGTTAAGACGCAAAGGCTCAGGTGGCTGGGGCACACAGAAAGAGCTAACCCAGACTCTACGCTAAAGCGAATAACTGGATGGAGACCAACAACAAAGAGACCAAAGGGGAGACCCAAAACAAGATGGAGAGATCAAGTCTTAGGAGACATAAAGAAGCTGAGAATCTACAATTGGAAGGAGCGCTGTAAGGATCGGAAAGAATGGAGGAAAATTGTAGACAGGGCCAAGTCACACACGCTGCTATAATAATAAAAAAAACAACAGCGGACTGATTCTCCGCAATAAATGAATCAGAGAGCCCAAAAGGGCGGCAAACACTCCGCCAGGAGTGAATAAGCCATGATGATGATATTTAACTTAAGCAAGCAAGCAATTTAATTGAACCTAGCCTATGAGAAATGTTCACCCCTAAGTATTACGATCGGGTGTAACAATTCATTGGAGCAAGGTGTGTTAACTCGAGTATAAACAGGAGTCACCCCACCGTGCTTCAATGCTCTAGACCATCCCTTTCCCCCCTATAGCACTCTGATGCGCTATAGAGGCACAACAATCAGCCAAATGCTCTTCATGTGAAGGTCCTGGGTAATAGAACCCCAACATGGTTTCCTAATCGAATGCAAAAACTCAGGACAGCGCATCTCCGCTATATTCCTGTTATCTTATGGTGGCTTATCCGAGAACTAAAATTGCTTACTTGGGCCTCAAGTCCCCGCACTGAGTCCCGGGTCATTTCGGTGACTTGGTGCTCAAGGGATTGGGCCCTACGTGCCCGGGTTTTGGTGGTTTTGTTAATTTTTTTGGTGGCCGAAGCCGCTTTTTGTGTTTTTTGTGTTTTTTTTTGTAGGTGGCCCTGTGAACAAAAATCAGAATTGGTATATAGTCTACAGATTGAACGAAATAAATTCGGAACATAGGAATATAATGTATTTCGGCTCAATTCTGCTGTAGCTGGTTGGCCAACAAAAGATTGTCAAATAATTATATTATAAAAAATCCCATACTTCAGCGGGCTGCTGGATTCTGAACTCATAAAAATTGAAAGCTACACATAAATCTACGATTTATTATGCTGTCAAACCAGTTATAGTCCAGGAAATGTAGCATTTCACCTCGCAATTTTTTCGTGCGGCGTGGATTGACTTGAAATTTAACAGAAGGTAGGTAATAGCCTAAGGATCAAAATCTATATCGAACCAAAGTGCGCCAAAGCCTAGGGGGTGGTTGCCACCCCATCTCCGGGGTGAAATTTTTTTTTACGTTTTAACTACAGGTTTCGATTAGAAAAGTGATTCTAAACAAAAAATGTGCTATACATTTTTTTTATAAAATGATATTTTTCAAGTTATTCGCGATTGAAAGTAACAACTTTTAGACGAAAAAATCCACGTTTTTAATCGATTTTTCGCGAATAACTCGAAAATGGTGCATTTTATCAAAAAAATTGTAGAGAACAAATTTGTAGCTTTTAAAAAGACAAATACAATTACAAATACAATATCAATGTTCAGCGGTTTTCTTCAAATGCCAAATTTGAAAGATTCAAAGTCAAATATCGGGAAAATGATGCATTTTTGGAAGAAAACTCACAAAACTTTTTTAAAGAGCATAAATAGACCTATCATAAAAAAATAAGGTCAATACCTCATTTTTTACGAAAAAATCGAGGAAAACAACAACCTAACCACCCCCATAATTAAAATCGATCTTCACCCTTCATTCTTTAATATGAATACTGAATATATGAAAAAAATAAAAATTACCAAATTGTAGCTTTTTTAATGACTAAAATTATCCTTTATTTAGATTTGTTGTACAATGAATATTTGGCGAGATATAGCCGTTTAAAGCATCGATTTACGATCAAGCACCATCTTTTTCGAGCCCTTTAAACTCACCCCATTTAAAAACCAAGGGTTCCAAAAAGATTTAATTCACAGATCCTTGTAGCTATTAAAAACCTCTACAAATCGTTTTTGAAGAAACATCTATCGTTAAAAATTAAAGGAAATACGTTAAAAAAACCAGTTAATTTTTTTCCGGAAAATTCCATTAGTATAGTACAGTACATTTCGGAGCATAATAATCTACAAAACCGGTATATTAGCTAGTGGGGCGTTATACATTCGAAATTTTAAGCGTTCTTATTTTGAAATCCCATACAACAGAATAAAACATCTGCTCATATGTCTATGGCTTGGCAATGAAAATATCAGAGCAACAGATTGGGGATGGTTTTCCAAAGATGGTTTGTTATTACCCGTACGCATGAACAAACAACCTGCACCCGATAAATTTTTGAAAATTATTTTTTGCCAATGCAAAAAAGGATGCGGCGTTTCATATGGGTGCAGAAAAGTTGGTTTATACTGTAACTCTACTTGTTCTGGGTGCTCAGGTGAAGGGTGCAATAACAGTCCACCAATAATTGAGGAAGATGATGATGACATAGATCACGATGAAGATGTAATTGATGACGAATAAAATTAATATTATAATTGTTTTACCTATAAATGTAAATATTTTCAACTATTTATGTAAATGTATAAGAATATATGGTGCCTTTTTATGTTGATAATTTTTTTTGTATTTAATTCTACTTTTTTCAATTTATATCTTATAAATTAGTTTATAAAAACTGCAATGTTGTAAAGGGTGATTTTCAAAAGTTGAAAAGTTGCAAAATTTTGGCAAAAAATTGTTTTCACCTATAGCACTCATAACAATTGATTTTTAAGGGTTGAAAATGTATGAATTTGTATTTTAAAGTATAAAAAACTCACTATTTAACTAATCCAAACCAAATTTCACTCATCTTAGGATTTGTAATATTATTTTACAATTTTTGAAAATTAGGGGTAGTTTTCACCCCTAAGAACAATCAGGGTTCATCGGCATGACATAAACTATAAAGCAGAGGGTGAGTTGAGCTTAATTCCAAATTTTTATGCAAGTCGTTCCAAGGTGAAATCATTTTCTTCGCATTACTAATTTTTTTATATTAATCTCTAATGAGGGTCGCTTTTTAAGGGTTGAAATATGATGGAACTTTATTCAAAAGCACGAAACTATCATTATTTAATTAATTCAAACCAAATTTTACCCATATTCAGGTTTAATATGTTATTTTATAATTTTTGACAATTAGGGGTAGTTTTCACCCCTAAGAACAATCAGGGTTCGTCGACATGACATAAACTATAAAGCAGCGGGTGAATTGAGCTTAAATCCAAATTTTTATCCAAATCGATCCAAGGCGAAATCATTTTTTTAGAATTAGTAATTTTTTACATTAATCTCTAACAAGGGTTGCTTTTTAAGGGTTGAAATATGATGGAACTCTATTCAAAAGTATAAAATAATCATTATTTAATTAATTCAAACCAAATCTTACCCATATTCAGGTTTAATATGTTATTTTATAATTTTTGACAATTAGGGGTAGTTTTCACCCCTAAAACCCTTCAGCGCACTTCGGTTCGATATAGATTTTGATCCTTGGGCTATTACCTACCTTCTGCTAAAATTTCAACTGGATACATGCAGGACGAAAAAATTGCGAGGTTTTAACTTTTTTCGAGCTTCAATTCCTGAACTATTATCGCCTCCTTAGACAAACCCGTCTTACGCAAACAACTTTGTTGCGAGACAGATAGTTGAACGATATTTTATACAATGTCTATACCCAGGTATGGATTTATTTTTGTCCAAGTTTTATATTGGTCCACTATTTCAAATGCAGTTCAAACAGACATGTATTAAATTGTATGTTCCGTTTTAATTTGGTTCAATCTGTATATTATAATAATGATGATAAATTATTATTATATAATACCACAATACAGACTCTATCCTAGTGTGAGCAATTGGGCCCACTGTGTATTTGGCGATATACGGTATCCTGGATGAGATATTTAACTTATTGTACTACCTAACATACTTAGACTTAGAAGTCAAACAGTAAATTTGCAACCAAACTATATCGGACTGCGAACTAAATATATAGATTGACAGGTAAGCAGTTTGTTGTACACTCTCCGAGCGAATGATGTTCTCGGAAGACGAAACGGGCTGTCAAGTAATTTGTTACACGTGAAAAGGCCTTTACAATCGGGAATTTCTAAGAATCTATCCAAGACAATTGCAACTCTAGTTGTTTATTAAGCTTATACAGTTCATGTCACAACTACTTAAGTGTGGCACTGAAATATGTGAAGTGTCGTCAATCTAAATAGATTGAGTTCATTCGTTAATTGTTTTGTTCTGTTTAATGAGAATAGAAGTCGATTAATCTAAGAGAGAAACCAGTTTTATAATCTGTAACTAAAATACACAGCATCATCAGCGAAAAAAGTAATTTCTTTGCAGGTTTATTCGGTACTTTTATAAGATATTTTATTATTATATTGCATTTATATGGGATTTAATCACAATTAATTGTAATAAAAATTACATTTACATTTATTTGATATTCCAATTTTTAATCCGGCAATCGTTATCAAAAAAATTTGAATTAAGAAACTATGTTAAACTGGACGTTTATTAATTAACGCTATAGCAATCTTTTTTCAAAATGATTTCTGGGTGAGAATTGAAACGTGAAACAAGTAAAAATCATTTATCATCATCATCTTTGGCTCTACAACCCTGGGTGGGTCTTGGCCTGTTCAAGAATTAGTCTCCATTCCCCCTATCTTTCGCCCTGGCTTTCCAATTTCTGACCCCTAGATTCCTCAAGTCATCTTCGACTTGAGTTTTAAATCTAGATCTTAGCCTGCGTCTCTTCATGGTTCCTACTGGCTCTTGATATAATATCTGTCTTTGGGGGTCTCCAGTGTCCATTCTTTTAAGGTGTCCTAGTTACCTTAGTCTATTAATTTTAATGGTATGAGTACAAGAGATGCTTTGTTCGGCTTGAATGTGCTGGCTCAGAGATGCATGGACATGAATCAGGATATGTACTTATGTTTTGTAGACTTTGAAAAGGCATTTGATAAAGTTCAACATAAAAAGCTTGTAGATATATTAAAAAGCAAAAATATTGACAGTCGTGATCTGAAAATTATATCTAATTTATATTGGAATCAAACTGCCAAGGTAAGAGTTGACAGCCAGTACACCGAAAATATCAAAATACAGAGAGGAGTCCGCCAGGGTTGCGTGCTGTCCCCACTACTTTTCAATGTCTACAGTGAAGCGGTATTTCAAGAAGCGCTTTCAGACTCAATAGAAGGTATATCTATCAATGGAGAAGTTTTGAATAACTTACGTTTTGCAGACGATACAGTAATAATTACGGATAACAACAATGATTTACAGAACCTAATGCAACGCCTTAATGAACGCTGTCATGAGTACGGACTGAAGATAAATTTAAAGAAAACTAAATGCATGATCATGACTAAATCTGCACATGCAAATATCCAATTGACTATTGAAGATACTGCAATTGAGAATGTTAATAACTATAAATATTTAGGAACATGGATAACATCAGATGTAGACCAAACCAAAGAAATTAAGACACGTATTGAAATAGCACGTACATCATTTATTAAACTTAAAAAGTTTCTTTGTTGTCGGGATATAAGGTTAGAACTACGCCTGAGAATGCTTCGATGTTACGTGTTCTCTACTCTTCTTTATGGTCTGGAAGCTTGGACACTAAAACAAGTTCATCTGAATAAGCTGGCCGCCTTTGAATTTTGGTGTTACAGAAGAATCCTACGAATATCATGGATTCAAAGAATGTCAAACATGGAAGTAACTAGAAGGATAGGAAATGAGGCGGAAATAATATTAACTATTAAAAGACGAAAACTTGAGTACTTGGGACATGTGATGAGAGGGCAAAAATACGCATTATTACAACTTATTATGCAGGGCAAAATCCGAGGAAAGCGAAATGTGGGAAGACGAAGAATATCCTGGCTTAAGAACTTAAGGGAATGGTTTGAATGCAGTAGTGCAGAACTTTTTAGAGCGGCAGTCAACAGAGTCCGCATAGCCATGATGATTTCCAACCTTCGATAGAAGATGGAACTTAAAGAAGATTAATTTTAATAGACCGGACGATTTTGCATTTGCCATAGAATTGATCCAACTCAAAATTGTAGCACCTGCGCCATATCCCGCTTTCCTGTACTCCTCCATATATGTGTCTAAGTATTCTTCTTTCAAAGCGGCCTAACAGTTTTTCGTCGCTTTTTACCATAGTCCATGTCTCTGACGCGTATGTCAGGACAGGTTTAATAAGAGTTTCATATATTAGTATCTTGGTTTTCTGCTAATTATGTGTGATGTTAAGAACTGCTTTAGTCCAAAGTAAGCTCTGTTTGCCATGTATATTCTTCTCTTAATTTCTACGCTTACTAGGTTGCTGTTATTTGGTTGTGTTCCAAGATATATAAACTCCAAGACCCCTTCGAATGTGTGTGCTTCTGTCACCAGATCTTGAGGTGCCGCTATTTGTGTGCTGTTTGTGACCTTCATATATTTTGTTTTCGATACGTTGACCTGCAGTCCCCTTGTCTTCACGGCTTATCTGTACACTCCTATTGATGATCGTACCTCTGGTTATTATGCCCGATTTCTCTATGGCTCTTTCTAGCGCGATGTTAAACAACATTCACGATAGACTGTCTCCCTGGCGTAATCCAGTATGTGTTTGAAAAGACCTTGACACTCTGTTTTGTACCTTGACTTTGCACTCAACTTTCGAAAGAGTTGCCTTTACCAATGTTATTAGATGCGACGGAATATCTAGTTCTGCCATGGCATTATAAAGTGCGCTTCTGTCTACACTGTCATAAGCGCTTTTAAAATCTATGAAGAGGTGGTGGGTATCAATTCCATATTCATATGTCTTTTCTAAGGTTTGTCTGAGAAGGAAAATCTGATCAATTGTTGACCTTTCTTTTCGGAATCCACATTGGTATTTGCCTATTTTTTCCTCAGTATATACTAGTAAACTATCATAAAGTATATAAGCCAGTACTTTGTAAGCCGTATTTAGGAGGGTAATGCCTCGATAGTTGTCACATATTAGTGGATCCCTTTCTTGTGAATAGGTATTATAATACCTACATTCCAACTGTCTGGGAGTTTTCCTTCTCTCCAAATGGATGCAACAAGTTTTATTATGTATTTTTTAGGTCGTTTGCTCCATACTTGAACAGCTCAGGGGGTATACCATCTTCTCCAGGGATTTGTTGTTTTTTAACCTTTTTATTGCCTTGGCAACTTCTTCTTCTGTTGGTATATTATTTTTCTCCCTCTCATCGTCTACGTCTCCACTGTGGTCATTTATGTCAGTCACTTCTTGGTTGCCTATATTTAATTTCTCAGCAAAATTCTCCGCCCATCTCTCCACTATTTGATCCGGCTCATTGATAATTTCGGCTTCCTTACTTTTTATTATGGTTATTCTAGGTTTAAATTCTTTTCTCTTGTGGTTCACATTTTTATAAAATTTTCGCGCTTCGCTTTGTGAATTGAGCCTTTCTAGTTCCTGTAGCTGGTTTTCTAAATGTCGTTTTTTCTTTTGTTTTAGTATATTTTTCTCTGCTTGTCTCATCTGTTTGTACTCCTCTTGATTTTGTCTTGTCCTTCTGTTTTGAGTTTCCCATACGCCTGATTCTTTTTTTGAGTTGCCTGTGCGCATTCCGCATCATACCATTCTGTCCCCTTCCTTTCTTGTTTCTTCTTTCCTACAACTGTTGTTGCTACTTCTTTCAGGATATTTTCGCACTCATTTCAGTAATTATCTATGTTTTCAACAGTACTACTCATTTGGTCTTCTAGTTTTTCTTTAAGTTTGTGTTCAAATTTTCTAACTATCTCAGTGTTTCGTAGTCTGTCCACCTCGAATTTATCTTCTTTGCTTCCTTTACCTTTTTTTGCGTTAGAGATTCGTGCCCTTAGTTTAGCCTGGACCAGGTAGTGATCGGAGTCAATGTTTGCTCCACGTCTGGTACGTACATTCATAACATCGCTGTAATGTCTTGCGTCCACAACTACATGGTCAATTTGATTGATTGTGTTACCATATGGGCTAAACCAAGTGCCTTTGTGTATATTTTTACGCTCAAAGCATGTGCTGGCTATCACCATAAATGGAGAAGCTACAAAATGTAGCTTCTCTATTTCTTAAATTTTAAAGTGTTTGTTTGTCTTTGTTTAGTGTATTTGTTATGTCCCAATTTACATTTATAACATTCTATTACTGCTGGATAGGCCACAACTGACGAAATGCCCCTGAGGATGATCTTGTGATCGAAAGTACTTGGGCAAGATTTGATTAACTACTGTGTTCGATATTTGCCTTGTGTACCATCAAAGTTCATTTATTCGAACATTCAACCTTATATTGAACAAGAGATTAGTCACTAATTGGCAGAAGAAGTATCGGACGACCGTACAAAAGATGGAGTGACAACCTTCACAGGAGGTGTTCATCCGCCAATGAACAAGCAGAATTGCTTATATCAAGGAAGAAGAAGATGATGATCAAATTACAAGAAAAACAAGACCGTAAAACTAAGAGTTCTCACCATAGAAAACTGTACTTAAAACACTAATTATTTGCCGTCTGCAGCCATTGGGCAGCAAATTTACCAAATGATTGTTAGTATAAGCAATCTACCACTATCTGACGAAACTCCTGTTGAGAGTTTGGGAAACTGACGTTAAACGCGGATGAATAAACATAGGTCATAGGTAATAAAAGATCAAAATCTAAAATCTGGAAATTAATATTCTCGGTATAAGTAACGTACAGTAGCCAGGTTCGGGCAAACAAATTAGAAATAACTAATCCACGTATAGCTTAGGAAACAATTAAGTCAATCATCGCTATAATGTTACTATCGTTCTATAATGTAGTTGCAAAAAAGGTCCACTATTCTGTAATAAGTTTTACTCCGTGTTCTGATCAGATCTTATCAGTACCAATTCAGTCTAAGAAAGGTATAGTGAATTTTATTGAAGTTTATGGTCCGATGGCAGATAAAGATAAAGACAAAATCGAACTGTTTTATGATGATTTGAAACAAGTCTTAATTTCAATGAAGAAATATCACCCTACGGTAGTAACGGCCTACTTCAATATCGAATTGCGCCAGGGAAGAGTGGATGGATATGTAGGGAAGATGGTCTATGATATATAATGAACGTGGTGACTGTTTAATATAATTTTGCCAAATGAAAGAATTTGTAATAGCTCATACACTTTTTAATCTAACAACAAGAAGGTTGTATATAAGGAAAAAAGGTTTTGTAACTCTTATCCTTTCTGCCAAAACTTACCCTGGCCTAATGATTTCTGTTTTTATTGCAGCCTAAAAAAATACAATACTTGGATCATGTGTTAAGAGGTAAAAGATATAGATTACTTCAAATCATATTGGAAGGTGAAGTTCAGGGTAAAAGATCAGTTAAAAGACGCCAGAACTCGTAGCTGAAAGACCTGAGGAGATGATCTGACCGCTTATCTATAGAAATCTTTTGTGCAGCAGTTTTCAAAGCAATAGTTGTCATTTGGATCGCCAACCTTCAAAAGGAGACAGCCCAATAAGAAGCCTAACTACATTCTTAATTTTCTTCACGCGAGCTACATAATTTACGTAGATAGAAGGGAGGTGGTTGTATTTGTGAAGCTTTTAAACTAAGTTTAGAGGTGTCTTTGGACAGCCTTCAATCAGTTGGATCATAGTTTAAATTTAGATAAACATTACCTTTTTTCAGAAAAGGCAGCATATCCCACCACCGCTACGATATGTACTGAATCTCCTAAATATGAAATCAGTTATGATGGCTATAATCTAGTAACAGTTAGAAAACTTTTTGCATTATCATGCGAGATTTTTTGCAAATTACCTACACAGGTTAAATTTTTAATAGATTTCATGCAATATATTTATATAAATTTTAAAAGGTTGCTTGATTTGCAAACAATAAATGGAAGCCAAAAAAATTACACTTTGCATGGATGAGATTATATAGGTATATTTTATCAAGCGATAGATATTTTGACGCAAGAGGAGAGTATAATATCCACCGCTGGCACAAAAGGGCATGAAGAGCACAAAGGGTGTATTCAGGCGCGTCCCGGCGACAAACAAACATAATCCCAGACAACCCGGCTTTTATTCCCTTTGGAGAAAAAATAATCACAGGTCGTTACGATAATTCAATGTGTTATGGGGTTCAAGTTTTTCCTCCTCCGTAAGCCAGCGATGAAAACACGTTATTTTTTGTATTTTTGAAAACAATATCTTTTTTTCTGTGTGAATAACAAACTCTTTAAAAACTAGGACTATTATCGCTGTATACGAATGATAAAGAGTTAAAAATACATGTTTGTGTGTTTGTAGATTTAATCTATTTGCCACATAATATAGAAATTATTAAAATGTTTGTATAGTGGTTGTTTCTATGCATTTATTATTTACCTTTTGTAGGCACCAATATTTTTACACTTACCAATTATTATAATATTATTAATTATGTATATTTCATGCAAAAATGGTACATTAAACTAAATATATTATTTAAGTATCTATAATAAATCATTTTATCAAAACAGATTTTTCCAAAAAGAAATATTGTTTATTTGATGAAACAAATAAAATAATACAGTCAATAAAAGGTTCTTTTTACCTAAAAAACTAAACACTAAACATTATTATGTGGAAATATAAAGAAATATAAACTAAACATTATTCTAGATAAATGTAAAAAAGTTAACAATAAGAAGTTAGAAAAACATTTTATTGTGCATATTTAAAACATTTTGCTGTACGGTGGTCATCCCACATGATAACTTGGCATCCTAACTTACTTACTTACTTACTTACTCCGTGGCGTTACAACCCTTCGTGGGTTTTAGCCGACTCGACAACATGCCTCCACTGTTTTCTGTCTTGAGCAACCTCCATCCAATTCTCCACGCCCATAGTGCTTAGGTCTCCTGCTATATTATCTCGCCACCGGAGACGAGGGCGTCCGCGTGGTCTCCTTCCAGTTGGGACTTCCTCCCACACCAGTCTTACTGTTCGTTCGTCAGAATGTCTTCTGAGGTGTCCTGCCCATTGGAGTCTTCTGGACTTTATTTCTTTTATGATGTTGGCGTCTGGGTAAAGTTCTTCAAGCTCTTTATTAGTTCTTATCCTATATTGTCCTGATGCTTCATCAAGCACCGGACCAA
The DNA here is from genome assembly GCA_918026665.1 of Diabrotica balteata. Taxonomy (NCBI): domain Eukaryota; kingdom Metazoa; phylum Arthropoda; class Insecta; order Coleoptera; family Chrysomelidae; genus Diabrotica; species Diabrotica balteata. The sequence continues at coordinate 133,056,273 of OU898279.1, forward strand.
AGATCTTCCTTAGGATTTTTCTTTCCCAAACACGTAGTCTCTCTTCATTTGCCTTTGTTATCGTCCACGTTTCGCTTCCATACATCACAACGGGTCGTATGATTGTTTTATAGACCTGTATCTTCGTACGTCGTGTTAGTTGTTTTGATTTTATAAGGTTTTGGAGGGCAAAAATACATCTGTTGCCGGCCTGAATCCTGTTGTTTATTTCTTGTGATCCGTTATTGTCTTCAGTTATTGTTGTTCCAAGATACTTGAATTCTCTAACGCGCTCAAAGTTAAAGTCATCGATGGTAATGTTCTGACCGATTCTGTCTCTGCTTTGGTTATTGCGGCTCATATACATATATTTCGTCTTGTTTTCGTTGATTTGGAGCCCCATCTTCTCTGCTTCCTTCTCAAACCTTACGAAAGTCTCCTTCATCCTTAATCGCGTGTTTCCTATTAGATCTATATCGTCTGCAAATGCCAGTAGTAAGTTTGGTCCTTCTCGATGAAATACTGTATTCGGTTTTTCGATTCTTGCACTTCTGATTATGTGCTCCAGAGCTAAGTTGAAGAGTTGTGGTGAAAGTGCATCTCCCTGTTTTAGTCCATTGTTTATTTCAAATGTCTCCGAGTATTGTTGTCCAACTCTCACCTTACATCGTAACCGTTCCATACACATCCGTATCAACCGGACTAGTTTTTTTGGAAAGCCAAGTTCCTGCATCGCTGTCCACAGTCTGTCCCTACATACTCTATCAAATGCTTGTTTAAAATCTATGAACATCTGATGAAGCTCACGATCAAACTCCCAGCATTTTTCCATTATCTGTTTTATTGTGAATATCTGGTCAATTGTAGAGCGGCCCGGTCTAAATCCGCATTGATAATCTCCAACGATTTCTTCTGTGTATGTTTTGGTTCTTTCTAGCAGGATGTTTGCAAGGATTTTGTAGGTGGTGTTTAGGAGTGTTATTCCCCTGTAGTTAATACATTGCTTTTTGTTTCCTTTTTTGTGTATTGGTACAATAACCCCTTCTTTCCATTCATCTGGCATTGTTTCTTCTTGCCAAATGTCTTGAATTAGCTTGTATATCGAACTGTACAACGCTTCTCCTCCATGTTTTAAGCACTCTGCGGGTATACCATCGCTACCTGGTGTCTTATTATTTTTGAATTTTTTAATTGCCTGTATTACTTCTTCGTATTTCGGGTATTGGTCTTCTATTTCAGCTGTATGTACCTCTATGTTTGATGTACTTCTGCTAGATTGGTCATTCAATAGTTGATAGAAGTATTCCTTCCAGGTTTTTAAGATTTCCTTGTCATCAGTGATAAGCTGTCCACTGTCGTTTTGAAGAAAGTTTCCTGTTCTTGCTTGGTACCCGGTCTTGATATCTGAAACTCCTTTAAAGAACTGCCTCTCTTGTTTGTTCTTTCTTTTTTCTTCTATATCTCTGATTATTTGTTCCTGATACTCTCTCTTCTTCCTTTTCATTAGTTTTCTTGTCTCTGTTTTTCTTTGTCTATACATTTAATTATTGTTGTGCGAGGGGTTTTGTAGCATGTTCCTTCTAGCCATATTTCTTGCTAATATGGAGTTCAGGCAATCATCATCCAACCATTTTTTTGTTTTTTTCTTTTTGTATCCTAGTATTTCATCTGATACGCTTGTCAGAGCTACTTTGATATTTTTCCAAGCTGAGTCTATGTTGTTATAGTCTTCTGTCTGTGCTAGAGCGATTTTTATAGCCTTTTGAAATTTCTGTTCTGTCTCCTTATTACGTAGAACTTCGGTATTCCATAATTGTGTTGGTGTATTCTTGTGTGTTTTTTTGGACGCTATTCTTGTCCTTATCTTCGCTTTTACAAGAAAATGATCCGTGTCTTCATCAGCTCCTCTTAGGCTTCTTACGTCTAGACAGTTACTACCCCTCCTGGCATCTACTAGAACATGATCGATCTGATTTTTTGTGACGCCGTCGTTGGAGACCCATGTTAACTGCCCATCCTAACTGTCCCCTCCTAAAATCACTCAAATACCAGGGTACTCACCCTGCATGGTCTCCTAGATGCTCTTACAGGCAGGAATTACCTACCCATTGACCTTACTAACGAAATTAAAGCCATGATTCAATTTACAACAACATTAATGCTCAACGTTTTCCCTGAAATACGGGAATTGATAAGCAAGTATACTTCTAATCTTTCCAATACACTCTATACGTACACAGTAGTCCCTTTTATGAGAAACAAGGTCCAAATGAGCTTCGTCCCCAATTATTAAGTCACACAATAGATATTTAAATTTCAAATCAAATCACAATATTAATGTAAAAAAGGGACTAATTAAATCCTTATATTAATTATATTAAATCCTAATATTATTAAATCCTTAATTATATATTACGATAGAGCCAAAGTTACTTGTTCTAACGAAAATTCGTTCTTGGAGGAGAAATATTTGTTAACATCTCTTTTAAAAAAAGATGATTATCCTTTATCGTTTATAAATAAGGAATTTTCAATAATCGATCGAATAGAACAGAACAACTTAGAACGAGATCCTACAGCATACACAAGGAATAATACGAGGAAAATAACAATACCGTACATAAAAGGATTATCAGAAAAACTTAAAAGGATAGGAAATAAATTCAACATTTCAACAACATTCAAAACAACAAACACGTTGAGATCTATTTTGTCCAAAACCAAACCTAACAATGAACAAGAAAGGACAAAGAATTGCATTTATAAAATACCTTGTGAATGCGATCAGTTTTATTTAGGTGAAACATCAAGGCCATTAAATGTTAGAATAAGTGAACATCAATCTTATATTAAAAATAGAGAATTTGATAGATCTCAAATATGTAAACACGCATGGGATAATGAACATAGGGTTCAATGGAATAATTCAAATGTAGTCCTAAAAGAAACGGATGGTAAAAAAAGAAAAATCAAAGAAGCGGCTCTAATTATGCTAAATGAGGCCAATTGTGTCGCAAATTCCTCGGCAGAATGTAGTAGGATCTGGTTACCAATATTGAAAGAGGAAGTTATTAATAAGAAAATACCAGTATTAGTAAGTCAGTAACATATAGAGGATACATCATTTATGTTTTTTAAATAACGTAACATATAAAATCAGAATTTTGATGTTTATTGAAGGTAAACTAAATTCACGAACAAATACTTACAATGTCGGGATAGTATTATGAGGTTTTTTTCCTGGTTTTTCCCTCATAATTTACTATGGAATCACTAACAGGAGAATTTTACTGTCATCATGTCATGTGTTTGTCTTTTTAAAGACGAATTACATGCTATGATTTTTTCTGACGGATATTCTCAAGTTAAAGTTGATTTCATGTAATCGAATGAACTATCTTATAAGTAAAGTCGTCCCAGGAGCGCAACTCAACAATATTGGCAATATCATTTTAAAGTCGTCTACTTTAAAATGCATAATGTATGTCTGAATTGTCAATATAAATGAGTCAGATAAAATTAAATTATTAGAAGAATTTTTTCACTATGTAACAAAAAAACAAAATTTGTTTAATTTACTGTTTGTATTTTGAGAACGATTTCCGAATTGGAAATTGAAACGTCAATAAACGTATTTTTTATCTTTAATTGTGGCTTATTCCCAGTTATAAATAGTAATTAAAAATAATTACACCAATAAGAATGTCAACACAAGCCTGCCCTGCATGTAACTATTTTTTCAGTGAAATATTTCATATTTATTGAAAGTCAACATAAATTGTTTGATATGCCCACTGACTATTAGTTTTCTGGTTGTTTAACTGTCATTGTCGGCTTGGCCACAAAACTTCAAAGAAGTGTCGCTTCTCTATGTTCATAGTTCTCGGCCTTTGCGCAGACGAGTCAAATACGTACTATAGGCTGACGAGCATCCAGTATTGTGGACAAATATTGCATCTTTAGACATACAATAAAAGAGTAGTTTTGTTTTGAATTTTGTGAGCAGCACAAATATTGCACTGGACACCATAAGCTTATGGTGTTTTTAATAGACATGTCTTTAGTGTTTCTTTAGTAACTAGTAAACAGTTCTATGAGGACATACCATATTTCAGCATAATAAAGATTTTATCTCGACCTGCACAGACCTGTACGTATCCCAATTATAACAAAAATAGACATACAATATTTGTCCTCTTAATATTGTTCTGAAGCTATTTTCTTGTGACACTTTACATTAATTAATATTTAACTGGGAATAAGCCACAATTAAAGATAAAAATACGTTTATGGACGTTTCAATTTCCACTTTGGAAATCGTTTTCAAAATTAACAGTAAATTAAATAAATTTTGTTTTTTGTTACATAGTGAAAAATTCTTCTAATAATTTAATTTTATCTGACTCATTTATATTGACAATTCAGACATACATTATGCATTTTAAAGTAGACGACTTTAAAATGATATTGCCAATATTGTTGAGTTGCGCTCCTGGGACGACTTTACTTATAAGATAGTTCATTCGATTACATGAAATCAACTTTAACTTGAGAATATCCGTCAGAAAAAAATCATAGCATGTAATTCGTCTTTAAAAAGACAAACACATGACATGATGACAGTAAAATTCTCCTGTTAGTGATTCCATAGTAAATTATGAGGCAAAAACCAGGAAAAAAACCTCATAATACTATCCCGACATGGTAAGTATTTGTTCGTGCATTTAGTTTACCTTCAATAAACACCAAAATTCTGATTTTATATGTTTCGTTATTTAAAAAACATAAATGATGTATCCTCTATATGTTACTGACTTACTAATACTGGTATTTTCTTATTAATAACTTCCTCTTTCAATATTGGTAACCAGATCCTACTACATTCTGCCGAGGAATTTGCGACACAATTGGTCTCATTTAGCATAATTAGAGCCGCTTCTTTGATTTTTCTTTTTTTACCATCCGTTTCTTTTAGGACTACATTTGAATTATTCCATTGAACCCTATGTTCATTATCCCATGCGTGTTTACATATTTGAGATCTATCAAATTCTCTATTTTTAATATAAGATTGATGTTCACTTATTCTAACATTTAACGGCCTTGATGTTTCACCTAAATAAAACTGATCGCATTCACAAGGTATTTTATAAATGCAATTCTTTGTCCTTTCTTGTTCATTGTTAGGTTTGGTTTTGGACAAAATAGATCTCAACGTGTTTGTTGTTTTGAATGTTGTTAAAATGTTTAATTTATTTCCTATACTTTTAAGTTTTTCTGATAATCCTTTTATGTACGGTATTGTTATTTTCCTCGTATTATTCCGTGTGCGCTGAAGGATCTCGTTCTAAGTTGTTCTGTTCTATTCGATCGATTGTTGAAAATTCCTTATTTATAAACGATAGAGGATAATCATCTTTTTTTAAAACAGATGTTAACAAATGTTTCTCCTCCAAGAACGAATTTTCGTTAGAACAAGTAATTTTGGCTCTATCGTATAAGGATTTAATTATTCCCTTTTTTACATTAATATTGTGATTTGATTTGAAATTTAAATATCTACTGGTGTGTGTTGGTTTTCTATATACCTGAGTCTTATATTAAGTATCGTTCTTAGAGATTAAAACATCCAGGAAAGGTAGCGAGTTATTATAATCCTTTTCCATGGTAAATATTATTGTCTCTTCTTTATCGTTTATATCATTTAGGAATGTGTCCAACAACTCTGATCCATGAGGCCATATTGAGAATACATCATCTACATACCTCCACCATACTGTGGGTTTTAAATTTTGTTTAGAAATGATATTTGTTTTAAAATCTTCCATAAATATATCGGCTAAGAATGGAGATAAACTAGAGCCCATTGCTAGACCACAATTTTGTTTATAGATTTCATTATTTAGTTGAAAATATGTATTATCAGTACATAATGTTAATAACTCCATTATAGCCGATATGTTTAGTCTTGTTCTAGTTGCCAATGAATCATCACTCTCTAATTTTGTCTTGACTATACTTAAAGTCTTATTTAATGGCACATTCGTAAATAAACTATTTATGTCAAAACTTACCAAAGTATTATTTGAATTAAATTCAATATTTGATAATTTATTTAAAAAATGTTGTGTATTTTTTATGAATGTGTCATTTTTATTTGTAAATGGTTTTAAAATATTTATTAAAAATTTTGATAGTTCACTACAAGGAGAATTCATGGTACTATAAATGGGTCTAAGTGGTATATTCGTTTTATGAATTTTTGGTACTCCATAATAATGAGGAGTCTTACTGTAATGAGGTGTAATTAATCATCTCTGATGACTTGTTAACAAATATTTAAACTTGAATAAAGTTCTATACTTATATTTTGTTTTCCAAAGGCTTTGTTGGATCTTTTGTTAATTTTGTATAAGGTCCGTTTATTATTAACAATCGATCGAATAGAACAGAACAACTTAGAATGAGATCCTACAGCAGACACAAGGAATAATACGAGGAAAATAACAATACCGTACATAAAAGGATTATCAGAAAAACTTGAAAGGATAGGAAATAACTTAAACATTTCAACAACATTCAAAACAACAAACACGTTGAGATCTATTATGTCCAAAACCAAACCTAACAATGAACAAGAAAGGACAAAGAATTGCATTTATAAAATACCTTGTGAATGCGATCAGTTTTATTTAGGTGAAACATCAAGGCCATTAAATGTTAGAATAAGTGAACATCAATCTTATATTAAAAATAGAGAATTTGATAGATCTCAAATATGTAAACACGCATGGGATAATGAACATAGGGTTCAATGGAATAATTTAAATGTAGTCCTAAAAGAAACGGATGGTAAAAAAAAATAAAAAAAGAAAAATCAAAGAAGCGGCTCCAATTTGCTAAATGATACCAATTGTGTCGCAAATTCCTCGGCAGAATGTATTGGGATCTGGTTACCTATATTGAAAGAGGAAGTTATTAATAAGAAAATACCATAAATATAAAAATAACGTCAATAAACGTATTTTTATCTTTAATTGTGGCTTATTCCCAGTTTAATAGTAATTAATTTAAGAAAATACCAGTATTACTAAGTCAATTAAATATAGAGGATACATCATTTATGTTTTTTAAATAACGAAACATATATAATCAGAATTTTGGTGTTTATTGAAGGTAAACTAAATCCACGAACAAATTAGATCCTCATAATTTACTATGGAATCACTAACAGGAGTGAATGAACTATCTTATAAGTAAACTCGTCCCAGGAGCGCAACTCAACAATATTGGCAATATCATTTTAAAGTCGTCTACTTTAAAATGCATAATGTATGTCTGAATTGTCAATATAAATGATTCAGATAAAATTAAATTATTAGAAGAATTTTTCACTATGTAACAAAAAACAAAATTTGTTTCATTTACTGTTTGTATTTTGAGAACGATTTCCGAAGTGGAAATTGAAACGATAAACGTATTTTTATCTTTAAGTGTGGATTATTTCCAGTTAAATAGTAATTAATTTGTCCTCTTAGTCATCAATGTATTGATTTATTTTTAACAAAATTTCTGACATATTACGTGTAACAAATTACTTCCAACACTTAAATATTCCTGCTCCGTCTATGTAATTATTAGCAAGTTCATCTCCTTTCGGTACTTTATGCAGCTGCTAAGTGATTTTAACTTAATTATAGCGAGAGAATGTCTTAAAAGTTTCTTTACTTTAATTAAAATATTAACAATATGCACGACGGACACTCTCAAAAAAATCCATTAGCTCTACGGAATATTCATGAGCTTCAAATACACCTATAGTACAGAACACGAAATTTACGTTTTTGTGAAAAGTTTTTAAACTATTAGAGCGTCTTCGCAGACTCTAGCCCAATATTCTAGAGAAAAGGGGTTTTAATAATGTTGTATTAGAAAACTGCTTTACTCATGCATATAAAAAATAAGTCTTAAACCAAAAGAAAGAAATGATACACAAATTATTTAAAAAAGCTTTATATACAAATCTATACACATATTTTTTTAATAGAAATTTATACAGATTGAACGAAATAAATTCGGAACATAGGAATATAATGTATTTCGGCTCAATTCTGCTGTAGGTGGTTGGCCAACAAAAGATTGTCAAATAATTATATTATAAAAATCCAATACTTCAGCGGGCTGCTGGATTCTGAACTCATAAAAATTGAAAGCTACACATAAATCTACGATTTTAATATGCTGTCAAACCAGTTATAGTCCAGGAAATGAAGCATTTCACCTCGCAATTTTTTCGTGCTGCGTGGGTTGACTTGAAATTTAACAGAAGGTAGGTAATAGCCTAAGGATCAAAATCTATATCGAACCAAAGTGCGCCAAAGCCTAGGGGGTGGTTGCCACCCCATCTCCGGGTGAAATTTTTTTTACGTTTTAACTACAGGTTTCGATTAAAAAAGTGATTCTAGACAAAAAATGTGCTATACATTTTTTTTATAAAATGATATTTTTCAAGTTATTCGCGATTGAAAGTAACAACTTTTAGACGAAAAAAATCCACGTTTTTAATCGATTTTTCGCGAATAACTCGAAAATGGTGCATTTTATCAAAAAAATTGTAGAGAACAAATTTGTAGCTTTTAAAAAGACAAATACAATTCATTTTTTAAAATGTTTTTGCGATATAATAGGAACCGAAATACGGCCTATCAATGTTCAGCGGTTTTCTTCAAATGCCAAATTTGAAAGATTCAAAGTCAGATATCGGGAAAATGATGCATTTTTGGAAGAAAACTCACAAAACATTTTTTAAAGAGCATAAACAGACCTATCATAAAAAAAGACTCTAGCTCAAAAATTGAGTGAGTTATGATGAAAATAAGGTCAATACCTCATTTTTTACGAAAAAATCGATGAAAACAACCCCTAACCACCCCCATAATTAAAATCGATCTTCACCCTTCTGCAATTCCCTTTGTACATGTATTGTTAATACGTCCAAGAAGTTTGACCCATTTAAAATGCTTAGTTTTAGAAAAAGTACAGCTTAAAGCGAGAAACGATTTACAATTTCATATTTTTTACCCTTCTTTTTTTAAATATGCCCGAAAATACTGAATATATGAAAAAAAATAAAAATTACCAAATTGTAGCTTTTTTAATGACTAAAATTATCCTTTATTTAGATTTGTTGTACAATGAATATTTGGCGAGATATAGCCGTTTAAAGCATCGATTTACGATCAAGCACCATCTTTTTCGGGCCCTTTAAACTCACCCCATTTAAAAACCAAGGGTTCCAAAATGATTTAATTCACAGATCCTTGTAGCTCTTAAAAACCTCTACAAATCGTTTTTGAAGAAACACTCTATCGTTAAAAATTAAAGGAAATACGTTTAAAAAACCAGTTAATTTTTTTCCGGAAAATTCCATTAGTATAGTACAGTACATTTCGGAGCATAATAATCTACAAAACCGGTATATTAGCTAGTGGGGCGTTATACATTCGAAATTGTAAGCGTTCTTATTTTGAAATCCCATACAACAGAATAAAACATCTGCTCATGTGTCTATGGCTTGGCAATAAAAATATCAGAGCAACAGATTGGGGATGGTATTCCAAAGATGGTTTGTTATTACCCGTACGCATGAACAAACAACCTGCACCCGATGAACTTTTGAAAATTACTTTTTGCCAATGCAAAAAAGGATGCGGCGTTTCATGTGGGTGCAGAAAAGTTGGTTTATACTGTAACTCTACTTGTTCTGGGTGCTCAGGTGAAGGGTGCAATAACAGTCCACCAATAATTGAAGAAGATGAGGATGACATAGATCACGATGAAGATGTAATTGATGACGAATAAAATTAATATTATAATTGTTTTACCTATAAATGTAAATATTTTCAACTATTTATGTAAATGTATAAGAATATAATTATGGTGCCTTTTTATGTTGATAAATTTTTTTGTATTTAATTCTACTTTTTTCAATTTATATCTTATAAATTAGTTTATAAAAACTGCAATGTTGTAAAGGGTGATTTTCAAAAGTTGAAAAGTTGCAAAATTTTGGCAAAAAATTGTTTTCACCTATAGCACTCATAACAATTGATTTTTAAGGGTTGAAAATGTATGAATTTGTATTTTAAAGTATAAAAAAATCACTATTTAACTAATCCAAACCAAATTTCACTCATCTTAAGATTTGTAATATTATTTTACAATTTTTGAAAATTAGGGGTAGTTTTCAGCCCCAAGAACAATCAGGGTTCATCGGCATGACATAAACTATAAAGCAGAGGGTGAGTTGAGCTTAATTCCAAATTTTTATGCAAATCGTTCCAAGGTGAAATCATTTTCTTCGCATTACTAATTTTTCTATATTAATCTCTAATAAGGGTCGCTTCTTTATTAAGGGTTGAAATATGATGGAACTTTATTCAAAAGCACGAAACTATCATTATTTAATTAATTCAAACCAAAGTTTACCCATATTCAGGTTTAATATGTTATTTTATAATTTTTGACAATTAGGGGTAGTTTTCACCCCTAAAACCCTTCAGCGCACTTCGGTTCGATATAGATTTTGATTCTTGGGCTATCACCTACCTTCTGTTAAAATTTCAACTGGATAAATGCAGGACGAAAAAATTGCGAAGTTTTAACTTTTTTCGAGCTTCATTTCCTGAACTATTATCGTTTCCTTAGACAAACCCGTCTTACGCAAACAACATTGTTACGAGACAGATAGTTGAACGATATTTTATACAATGTCTATACCCAGGTATGGATTTATTTTTGTCCAAGTTTTATATTGGTCCACTATTTCAAATGCAGTTCAAACAGACATGTATTAAATTGTATGTTCCGTTTTAATTTGGTTCAATCTGTATGTCTCGATAGCGTAGGTGATTAAAACGGGTATAATTTATATATAGTACATTACTAGAATACATAGTTACATAACAATAAATAAATAAAACTACATTGCATAGACTCTATTTCTAAGTGCCTTAAAAGTGCCCTAACAATTAGGATTTTACCTGCTATTTATAGTTTGTTAACAAGAAATTATATTCTAGAGGAAAGATACCAATCTGAGATATTTTTTTTGAAACGAAATATAAAACAGAACATTTAAAAGTTCTTAAAACATTTATTTCCAAAACTTAAATTGAATGTTTCTAGAATACAAAAAAAATATAAAGTTAATAAAACATACATTTTTGCAAAAACCGTTTTGTAGAAACAAAAATGTCCTTTCCTTCGCAGAAGAGGCAAATAAATGTGCTGTACTTTATTTCTCCACAGTCTTCATGGGCCCACCTGCCACACTGGTTACACTTTTCCCATTGTTCGCCATATCTATAGTCGCAAAATTTACCGGTGCAAAATAGACATTCTGTGTCGTTCTCTCCACTTTCGTCGGACGGTGAATCAGCTACTGCAAGGTCTTCACTGCTTTCTGAGCTTGAACTCGAAGAAACTTTCCGTTTTCTTCTTGATGTTTTGCCTTTTGATGTAGAAGGTTGACCTATATCAACGTTCATGTGCTGATATTTTTTCTTCGGACGTTGCTGTTTGATTTGATCTAACACTTCTGGTTCAATTGTTTTTTTTTGGAGATAATACACAATACAAGTTTTTCTGGGGTACTAGTTTTTTTGTTTTTTTTTGTTCTACAAACTTTTCTCTAATTCTTTATTTTAGGGTGTTAGAGTAATAACTGAAGCCTTTCCTGATCTGTCATTTGGGTTTTTAGTGGTATTTCTCTTGTATGTATGGATTGGACAGATGTCTTTCGGAAAAACAAGTTATATATGAGGTATTGGTGGACTAGGACTTCTATGTTTTCACATTGGATGATTTCGTTGTTTATGATTTGGTTATATTATTTGTTCATCCATTTCGTTTTGTGTTTTCAAGTGCTTTTGAATTCCAGATTCAAAGTCCCTAAAAATACGACGACAAATAAGGACCAGTCCAGTTTTTCGGAAACTATTGCAAGATATTTCCATCATCGTAGCTCTGTTATAAGCTTTACAAAAAATACTGGCAACGGCATAAGGCGACACAACACTCAACTGATTTTCTATAAGCCAGTTTCCTATTTCTTGTATAGAAAGTTTTCAGAGCTACCATAAAAGCAACTCCAACTGTTGATTCTTATGTCTAGAATGTGGTGGGAGGCAAATTATCGTCACATGATTATGCGTGGCAAAATCTATTAGAGCAACATTTTTCGTTTGAGAATAGTGACCATCAAAGACGAGAAGAACAGTGTCTGCAGCTGAAGCTGTAGTGAATTTTATGAAATGGCAAAGCCATCTAGTGAAAATATTGGCCTGTACCGAACCTGACACGTGGCATTCTACCACTGCTCTAGTGGGAGCTCCTATCATCAACTTCGTTTTCATATTTTTTTTTCTAGGGAAGATTAAGAATGGTTATACGAAAGCTCCTGCAGCATCTATACATGTAATAACGGTTATCAGCTTGCTCCTTTCTGCTGAAATAAGTGACGAAACTTGCTTCTTTCCTCTCATAGAAATTACTTTGCTGTGTTTGTGCTGAACATTTATTGTAAGACCTGTTTCGCCTACATTGAATATACCTTGTGCAGGGTTAGTCAGCTTAAGATATTCTGGTTTATAGGGATCAAAGAACTTAGATAGGTACATTTTTAGCAGTAAACGATTTTACACGATGACATTCCCTGAGAAGTACGCATTAAAAGCGTTGGATGCCTTTTCAGAACGAGTCTCAACTATTTCTTTCCGGCTGATTTTTTGATTCCGTTTAATGGATGTGTTATTGAGTTTCTTATTGAAAGTTGAAAGGCCAGTCATTTTATATTACGCATTTTTAGCCCGAAATAACGTTACTCCATAGTTAGGGTATACTAAACCAACTATTTTTTTAATTACAAAGACAGAATTGGTCGGCAGCCAATTGTTATACCAACGAGTTCTTCTGGAGTCTTGAATGATTTCACATATCGTTTTAAGGTACCTTTTGATACCCCAAAAACTTTTGAGGCCCTTAAATAGCCCATCTCTTTATTTCTTACTGTATTTACAGCCTGTATCATATTATTTGAGTTCCTTTTTTGTTTTTTTTGGCGGCAGCTAAAAACAAAAAAATAGATAAAAATAAAAATTTTGCACGAGGTCCTAATTTGAGACACTCTCAAATTTGGAAGCTACAGGTATATCAAATTAGGATTTTTTCGTTAAAAATTAAACGCATTTTTGATGGTTATGTCTGCCAGACAATTACCGTTTAATTAGCATAAAATGTATTAACTGATATTAACTAACAAAAAAAATAATGGAAGTAAATATAATTAACTTACCTTGATGTCTTTTAAGTTTTTATAAACACCGAAATGACTTTGTGAATGTGTAATTCAAATTACCGTCGACAAAACAACAACGGTTACTTCTAAGCGTCAACTAAAAGATGCACTACCATCGCACTGAATGATCAGTTTTAAATATTCTCACTAGATGTCATTCCATCGTACACAAATACACATGGTATCAAATTAGGCGCCTGTTTCAAATTTGGCGCGTCTACTATTAATTTGTGACTATAGTCAGAATCCAGAAATCTAGGCAGTAAATTCTTGGAAGTAATAGTGACGGTTCATCGCTATTGTAGGTCTTGTCCACTGTTTGTCTCCCTGGTTACAGTTGTTTGACAGTTGTTTGCAATTATTAAAGACAGCAAAATACGTTTATTGACGTTTCAATTTCCACTTCGAAAATCGTTCTCAAAATACAAATAGTAAATTTACTGTTTGTATTTTGAGACCGATTTCTGAAGTGGAAATTGAAACGTCAATAAACGTATTTTTTTTCTTTAATTGTGGCATATTCCCAGTTTTATAGTAATTAATTTACAATGCCACAAGAAAATAGCTTCAGAACAGCTTATTGTTGTTGCAACCGCAAGCGCAAATTTAGTGCGAAAATGAAAAACCTAAATGAAATTGAGTCCGCGGCTAATGATGCAGTAGCACGTTTGGGGCCCTCCAAGTCCGGAATAAAGTATCGGTTAGCGTACAAGCACTTCCAAGAGTGGTGCGATACAAGAGGAGTACGGCAAGTTACCGAAGAGGTTTTACTGGCATATTTTAATATAATGGAAAATGATAATAAATGGAAATCTTCTACAATGTGGTCATTTTGAAAAAAAAAACAAGCGAAGGATATACTGCAAAGAAGTCTAAAGTTTTCACTAAAGACGAGTTTGATAAATTTTTGTTGTTTTATACAGTTTGATAAACTGTATAAAAAGTATGCATCACTGCGGCCTGAAAATTTCACAGAAAACCGATTTTTTATCAAGTACCAAAATGGAAAGTGTTACCGAAGCGTCATGGGAATACATTCGATCAACGCAGTAGCCCAAAAAGTAGCTAGTTATTTAAATTTAAACTATGCAAGCGCATACACTGGTCACTCTTTACGACGAACTTCAGCAACACTTTTAATTGATGGAGGCGGAAATCTAGAATGCCTTCATCAATTAAAAGTGTCTAGTATCTAGATTCAATAAGAAATAAGAACGATAATGCTCAAACAATTTTAAACACTCATGATTAGCCAATATTGGGAATGATTGCTGAAAGTTGTTCTCGACCATCAGTATCATCAACAATTACCAATGCGTATCAAGAGTCGGGAACATTTTTGCACGGTTTCAATTTGAAAATGCCTCATTAACTAATTGTACTTTTAATATTACTATAAATAAACATGATGTTTAATTGTTGTTAATGACATTTGTATTGTTGCTTTGTGACATGTTTCATATTGTTGCCATGACAACATTTTTCCCTCCGCCGTAAAGAAATGGGAAAAAAAACTGCTGCCCGCGGAGACATCAAACTTTGACAGGATCAAGTTAGATAAGTAATGTCATCATTATTTGACGTTTGAAGAAAAAATAATATATTATTACATACGTTAAATGATCTTTCAAATAAATTTCGTATTTAGTCCTTTATAAACTTTTGTATAAAATAAAATAAAGTGTTCCGATTTGCTAGCAATTTAAATTATACATAATAAAACTTGTATTATAAGTAAAACTAAATTGAATACATCTAAATGCGATTTCCGCCTCGACTGTGACTAATTTCCCTATGATATGCTTGCTATAATAGAAAAGCTGACATCAGCATACATTCACGCCGATACGAAACTGCAACTGGTTTCAACTAGTTCGTTGTAACCAAGTACATACATCAACATGTCATTATGGTTTGATTAAAATTGATGTTTTTGAGGTTATTTTACTTGCAAACGACGACCCGGCTCGTTGGGGGCAGCTTTGTGAAAAAGTAATTGATTGTTGATGGAAAAATTCGCATGTAAATATTCGAAACATGTTCGTACAATGTGTCTGGGTATTGGTTTATTTACAGATTTTTTAAAGCACAAATTTTTAGTATAAATTTTAGAATAGAGAGCTTAAATTATTCATGCTATTGGACCGGGTGCGTTTATAGTAAAATGGGATATTACGGGAAAGGTAGAAGTTTAAAATAATATTTGTTTTATAAAGAAAAATTATTCTGCGTTTAGTGTAATAATTTAAAATGTTATTGTTATGCGAATAATATTATATCGGTAAATATAGTCACAAAAATGATCTCATGCCGAGTTTAAAATGAATGACAGCACAAATTTTATGTCAAAAAATTATTAGGTCTCAGTACTTAAAGTCTGTTATAGACTATAACATAAAATGATATAAGAAAATGGTATAACAAGAACTTACATGAAATGATTGTGTACAATAGTAATATAAGAAGTTTTGTGTATTACATTGTCACATTTTGGTATCAAAATATGTTATGTGATTCTGCGCATTACATGCTAAAACAGTCCTTTTTTTAAATTATTATGTTGTTTTACATGTACTGTTAACCTCAATGTTCTTATTCTTCTTTTTGTTCTGTAACGTTACCTCATTTTCTCCAATATTTAACCTAGTTTTTTACCCCCGTAAATACCTAGTTAGTTTTACCCTCGTTTTACTTTTGCTTTAACAAAGACATTATATATTTATGATGTATAAGAAAATTCTCCTATTATCTGCTGCTTCCATTACGACATTTCTTTTAATTCAGACAAGCAAGAAAAACGGCCAACGAAATATGTGGCCTAGAGCTTGGCTTCAAAAAAGACAGGAAGGTCGTGTTGTTTTAAGTATGTTGTAAACTGAATTAAAAGACAATGATTCTGAAAAATATAGACAATATTTAAGAATGTGTAAGCCACAATTTAATGAACTTCTTGAACTGATTCGAGAAGATATTACCAAACAGATACAAAATGTACTGCGCATGCGTATACTAATTGGTATCAAAATAGGACATGTTCTAATTTCTATAACATTTTTTGTTAACAGATTTTGTTTTCTGTTTTACATTATGACAAAACTTAGTATACCATTTTCTTATATCATTTTATGTTATAGTCTAAAACAGACTTTACAAAAATATGCAATTTAACGCTTTTTTATTGATTGCCATAAGCTCACATTTTATGTTGATGTGACGAAAAACTTTCAACTTGATGGTGTGGTCAGATACGTAACATAGGGGAAACCGGGGAATACCGCGCACGGGGCAATATCGCGCATCAGTATCTTGGCAACACGGAGTAAGTATTGCAACATTCAACAAAGTGCGCTGTCTCGTACTTGCTAGCTGACCACTTGTGTGTAATATGACTGCATTCGTAGTATTGGATTAGACAAGGTCACAGATTGTTTGTTTTTCAAGACTTTGATGTAATTTTCGACTAATCTTTAACAAGCGGTAAGTGCTTTTGTTATTAATTTTTATTAAAACTATTCAGTGATTATTTTGCTTTATATGTATAGATAATTTCACGTACAAAAATAATGCATTTTATTTAGTAATTAACGAACAGTGATAAGTTAAGTTAGATTACTCACTTAGGGAGAATACCGCGCAGCTGTGTCGGGGTAATTTCGTGCTGCGCGGTATTACCCCGTGTAAGAATTTTTGCTGATATAGTGTTTTTATTGCATTTTAGATTCCAAAATGCTTACGTTCGGAAAACTGAAAGATCAAAATGGACAGAAGATGAACTAAAAGCTGCGATCACTGCTATACGATCTGGGCGAAAAATACGAGAAGTAGGTCGATCATTCAATATTCCAGAATCTACTCTACGTGACAAACTAAAGTCCAATAGCCATAAAAAAATAAAACTTGGCAGGAAACCAATTTTTAATGATGAACAGGAATCCACCATAGCCAACCATGTTAAAAAGTTGGCGAATATGTTTTTTGGAGTCACACCATCAGAACTAAGGCGTTTGGCATACAAGTTTGCTGAAGAGAATAAAATAAAACACCGTTTCGACTCGATAAAGAAGATCGCTGGTGAAGATTGGTTAGAACTCTTTTTAAAGCGTCATCCAGACATAAGTGTTAGAAAACCCGAAGGTACCAGTCAAAACCGCATTTCTGCATTCAATAAAGATGAGGTTAAACGATTTTTTAACAATCTGCTCACAGTTATGGAAAAGTTCAAATTTCCTGAGAGTCGAACTTTTAATGTAGATGAAACGGGCATTTCTACGGTCCAGAAACCATCAAAAATTTTGGCACCAAAAGTTCAAAAGCAAGTAGGATCCGTAATATCTTGGGAAAGAGGGAAAATGTTACCATAGTATGCGCTGTAAATGTTTCAGGACAGTTTGTCCCTCCTATATTCATATTCCCTCGAGTACGTATGAATCCACAATTAATGAGAGGAGGCCCAATTGGAGCCATCTACAGATGTTCAAAAAACGGTTGGATAAATGAAGAGTTATTTTTCGACTGGATAAAACATTTTTGTCAGCATATAAAAGCCTCGAAAGAAGATCCAGTGCTTCTTATATTGGATAACCATGGAAGTCACATTTCTTTGGAGATTTATACTTACTGCAGATCACACGGAATTGCTATGGTTTCACTTCCATCTCATACCTCACACAGGCTTCAACCTCTTGACTTAACTTTTCTTGGGCCCCTAAAGAATGCTTTCAATCGTGAGTACGACTTGTATCTAAGAACTCATACTCACGAAAAGATCACACATTTTGAACTTGCTTCCATTTTTAACAGAGCATACCTGAGAGTTGCCACGATGAACAAAGGAATATCCGGGTTCCGTGCTGCTGGAATATGGCCCATAAATCCTAATAAATTCTCTGAAGATGATTTCAGCTTAATAGATCATACTGAAGTTTCAGATATGCACGTTGTAATGGACTTAGAAATCGACGTTACTAATGATGAGAGGGCCCTTGATCAGTCAAGATGTGACGAAACTCTGCAGAGAACTCCACCGAGAAATATCGAACCCCAACCGGAATCATCGAAATGTGATGAAACTATACAAAGAACTCCACCTAGAAATACCGAACCCCAAACGGGACCATCGAGATGTGATGAAACTATGCACAAGACTCCACCTTATAATGCCAAATTGAAATCAAACCAGCAAACTGCACCCCAGCCTGGAATGTTTTGAATGAATGAAATGAAATTTATAAAGAAAAGTTCCAAATCACGTGCAAAACAACACTTAGAAATTTAGCAATCACTTAGGAGGCTACACATTTTTAAAAATTTTGCCAATAATTTCTAAAACAGTTGAACAACATATGGCGTTGAACAGTTCAGTTAACTCCTTCGTGCTCACTTCACTCATCACCTTAATAAGTTCAACGGGTATTTTCGTCCGGACCTGTAGCCTTACCATTCTTAGACTGTTTTAAAGCAGCCTTTACCTCGCTTTCTAGAATTGACGGCCCTGTCATGCAATTTATTTCCGGAAGGTTGCCTCGGTCGTCCCAGAAAAGTTCTTCGATATATATTTTCCAGGTAACCAACTTCTCATTCACTGTCGTCGCCAGATTACCGTCTTTATTTATGAGGAGGTGTGTGTTTCTCCTCTTGTATTGACCAGTGGCTTCACGAATCCTTCGGTGGATATTTATATGATCGTGTTTCTCTTGGAGCTCCTCGATTAGTTTACATTTTTCTTGCATCCATGTCTCCTTGGCTCTTCGTATTTCTTTTTTAATTGTCTGGTTGGTTTCTTGGTATTTCTTCGCGTCCCTGTTTTTCATTAATCTTCTTTGTTCCATCATCTGCAGAATGTCATCAGTCATCCATTCTTTATTTTTTACTCTTTTTTTCTTTCCCAGATGTTCTTTTCCCGCATTCAGCATGACGTCTTTGATATAACTCCATTTTTGTTCTACACTCTGTTCTTGTTGTTGAGCCGTTTCTAGTTTTTGTCTCATTGTATCTCTCACGTTCTGACGAACTACGGGGTCTTTTAGAGTGTCATAATCCAGGTTCTGTTTAGGTTTATTTTTGATGAGTTTCTTTAGTTTGAGTTCTATCTGGCCCACTAATGGGTTGTGGTCCGATGAGACGTCTGCTCCTGGGAAGGTCTTGCCGAAGTCAAGCTGTTCTTGAATCTTTTGTTAATGAGAATAAAGTCTATCTGGTTTCTGATGATATTGCTGGCTGTATCTGCAGGTGACTTCCACGTATAAAGTCGTCTCGGGGGAAGTTTAAACCACGTGTTAGCAATGGTAAAATCTTCTTTCCGGCAAAATTGTATGAGTCGGTCTCCTCTTTCGTTTTTCTTGCCTAAGCCGTGTTGTCCGACGATGTCTTCTACACTGCTTTTGCCAACTTTGGCATTGAAATCACCCATGATGATGGTTAGCTCGTTCTTCTTGGTGTATTTTAGTGCTTTTTGTACAATTGCGTAGAACTCCTCGATATCCCCATCTGGTTTTTTTTATGTTGGAGCGTTGGAGCGTCACAATCTTAACAAAAATAATTCGTTAGTTTAAAGTAAACCTAAATATAAGAAAAAGAAATATATACATATTAAATTATTCGAATAAAAAATCTTCGTGATATAAAAGCTTGATAAAAAAGATATAAAATAAAACAAAAAAACATTTATAATTTTAATATTATGTGCGTATCAAACTATAGATATATTATTATCGCTGTAATACCTTAGTGTTCTCACAGTGCGAAAGAGAAAACTGACGCAAAGAAGTCACTGCATCTTTTCTAATGGGTCGCATTATCGACCATGTAGCCTTCCCATTGATTGTTTAGGCCACGTGTTTAACAAATCCGATCCATTAGAAAGAGATGCAGGAATTCCTTTGCTTCAGTTTTCTCTGACTTCCTTGGAAACGAAGCTGTAGAGTTGGAGACATATAGAAGCTAACCGGATAAAACAGACAGGTCATGTGTTAAGACCAGAGAAAGACGGAGTGCTAAGGATAGCGTTTTTAAAAGACCAAGATGGTAGAAGGTCAGTAGGGCGTCCCAGAAAAGATGGAAGAATGATGTTAAAACTGATTTATTTAGAATTAGGTGCAACAATGGAAAATGAAAAAAGTGCAAGATCGTAGAAGCTAAAGGGCTATAGTGGATATGGCGAAGTTGCCATAAGTTGAAAAGTCGGTCAAGAAGATCTTTTTTCTGCTTATCTGTTTTCGGTAACCCATTGGCTAGTCATAACGATTTATATATTAACCTGTAGAATGCCGTTTATATTCTTGCAAGCTTCTTTCAGTTGATTTTAGTTGGTAATCTCTATACTGGGACTTAACACATTATCGCTTGAAGGAAGGCCTGGTGCAATTGAATCTTTTTGACCTACGAAAGAGGACTGCACCTATATATGTATTGATGAATCTCCTGCATTGATGCCTTTTTTGTTAACTTCCTGGGTATGTTTTAAAAAGTTTAATCTTTAGTCAAGATGGACTCCTAATGGCTTGTTATATTCAACACTCTTTTCTATTAAGTTCTTAATTACTTGTAAATGATCATTCGTGCCATATCCTGCTCTAAAACCTGCTTGCTCTCTTGGCTGATAGAAATCCAACTTACTTCCTAGCCTGTTGGTAATAACTCTTGTAAATAGCTTATATACTTGTGACAACAAGCTAATGGGGCGGTAGTTTCTAAGGTCGCTGATATCTCCCTTCTTATGAAGTAAGATGATTTCCGCGTTGTTCCACTGCGTCGGTGTTATCGCTTCGCACAGACATTTATTGAACAGTTTAGCAAGTGTCAGTAAGAGCTTATTTCCTCCTAGTTTTAGGCTTTCGGTCATTACCCTGTCTTCACCTGGGGATTTATTGTTCTTCATCACCCGAAGTGCATTTTTAATTTCGTCAACAGTTATGTTCGGCATTAATTCTGAGCCTTGATTCTCTATCTTTGGTAAGGGGCGTCTTTCATCGGATTCACTTGTTTCATAGAGTTGTCTGTAGAAGTCTTCCACTGTTTTCACTATTTCTTCCTTATCAGTCACAATGTCGTCTTGTTTATTTCTTAACTTATGTATGTTCTTTTTTCCTGTGGACATGTTGTGTCTTAGAACTTTCAGACTTCTATTTTTCTCTATCACCCTTGTCACCTCTCTCATGTTATGTTGCCGTATGTCTTTTCGGATTTCTTTGTTTATTGTTTTACTGAGTTGACTAAATTCTGCGTAGTTTGTGTTATACCTGTCCTTTAGCCTCCTTCTTTCTTCGATCAGATTTTTAGTGTTGAGACTTATTTTCTCATGTTTTTTCTTCATTTTAGGACAGCACAACTTCTCCGCTTCTTTAAGGGCTTTTACGATACTTTCGTTTAAAACTTCGACCTGTGTTTCGTCGTTGATTTGTTGAAGGTTATGGTCAATGATCTGTATTTTCGGGCGGGGTCCATTTACGATTGTCTGATTTTATCATTTTTGTTCGTTCATTCTTTAAATTGAACAGAATTTTTGCTCGAATCAATCTGTGATCGCTTCCAATTGTAAATCTGTTTAAAACAGAAACATCTTGTACAATTTCTTTTTTATTAGCAATGATAAAATCTATTTCGTTCTTTGTGAAACCGTCTGGACTTTTCCACGTACACTTTCATTGGGGCTTATTAAGAAAGAATGAGTTCATAGAAAAAAGATTTTCTTGGTGTAAAAAATCTACAAGCATGGGCCCTCTTTCGTTTCTTTCTCCGTAGTTTCCTAGTGCGGTTTCACTTTGGTCTTCTTTATTTCCCAGCTTAGCATTAAAGTCTCCTGTTATCAGAGTATAAAACGTCTTAGTACTTTTCAGGGCTGTTCTAATATCTTCAAAGAACATTTCAATCTCTTATTATCAATTATATTCTATTTTCTCTTATCGTTAATTGTTCTCTGGTTTGTACGTCCTGCCGTGTAACGACGATGAACTAGTCGGTTATTGTTGTTATACTCCAATTTTAAATCAAAAAAAGTAATGGTGTTGTTTTCTTCTAGTTCATAAGTAAATTAAATGTTATTATGGCAATGATTAAATATTTTTAAGAGTATAATCGATTTCATTATCGAATGAAACTGTCTAGTTCCAGCAGGACGGTGGAACACCCCATTATGCTTTATTGGTGAGAAATTACATGAATCCTATTCAATAAATGGATTGGACGCAGTGGTACTATTGAGTGGCCAGCCAGGTCGCCAGATCTTATGCCTTTGGATTTTTTTTATGTGGGCTAATCTCAAGAACGAAGTATATGCAACACAACCAACTAGCATTTAAGACCTCAAAGAAAGGATAATGAGAAATACGGAATATTTCACGTCAAACTTTAAACAAAGTTCGGGACGTGTTTTATAGGAAACTGTGTTATTGCCAACAACAAGGTGGCAGAATTTATTTTAATGTAATCCAATCAATTCCCCTGGATATTCTATGAATTAATTCTCTTGAAGAAAATTATAGTTAATTTCAAAATTTAACCTTGTATTATTCATAATAGACCCTATATGACATAGTTCATTGAGATCGGTTTGTTAAGGATTTTTTAAAAACATAAAAATATACAGGGTGTTTGATTAAAAATACAGATTATGGACTATGCCAGACTTGCGTGGATCACCCAGTACATTCAAATTTATCTCTAAAAAACGCATATTTAAATTTAAAAATTAAAGTATCTCAACATTTTTTGATATTTTCCAAAATAAGGACACAAACAATTTTATTCCGTAAGTGGTTTCCACACTGTATATCACTTATACAATAGACACCTATATTATAGACGATGAATTGCCTTTATTAATAAATTTGTAGTTACACAAAGTTAACAATGAATATAAGTTGCTCAAATTGTTGATATCTGTCTCTTTATTATTGATTGCTTCCTCTTGAAAAATGAAAGCGATCTCCAGAAAAAATCTGTTTGAATGATTATTACTCTTTGTGTATAGGTTTTTTACATATATAATTACAATTTTAAGTATGTATATATATATATATATATATATATATATATATATATATATAATATATATATATATATATATATATATATATATATATAATATATATATATATATATATATATATATATATATATATATATAGATATATATATATATATATATATATATATATATTTATATATATTTATTTATATATTAATATGTTATGCGAAACAAATAGTGTTTTTTCGGACTAATCCTTTAAAATTTTGAACTCTATGTCAAGAAACGTTTGCCTGGTGTTGCAGGCTCAACGGCGATATACACTTTACTCACCTAACTATATTTTATCCAGGGTCAGTTAAACTCACGACCTCCGGTCTGCGTTGGCGTTATCCAAACACGGCGAATTCCGTCACTCCCGGGAACGTATGAAATATGCATCTTGTTCCATGTGCATACAAGGTTGACTCTTAAACGTAGTTGGACCGAGAAATTTCATTTAAAAGAAAATATTTTTTTAGTTAATTAGTATTTAAAGAGAAACAACAGAATGCACGTTGAACTCAGGTAAGGACCATTGTTTTTTCAGTGAAATGGGAAAAGATTTTTTTCTGGTTTTAAATGAAGAACAGCAAATAGATTGTTCATAGTTTTGTTTCCTTTCCCAGCAACTCTAAAATAGAGTTTGGAATTTATTTATTAGTATATGTTAGTATTTGGTAATAAACTACAAAATAACAACACACATTTCTTAAATCTTGAATATGTTGCCTGAGTAAGTCCATTTCTCCTTTTAAGGTAAACTGGTGACAGGTGATCATCGATTTTATGGTAACTATTTAACAAATAGAGGGAAAAGTTCTTAAAAAGAAAAAGATATATAAACATAAAATAGGAAGTAAGTATTGTACATATTATTTGTTGAAATGGAAGTGATGTGTTATATTATTTAAAAGTTATTTTATTTATTCAAGAGGTATATTTTTGGAAATGAGTGTTAATTTATTGAATTTATTTATTTGGAAAAGAATGCACTATGATAATATATAAAAAGTAGATGTATAAATTTTTGGTGTGGTTGTAATAACTTATACTTATCAAATTATAATGAAACAATTTAAAGATACTTAGTGACAAACAGAACACTTTTAAAAAGATCCAACCGGCATTTAATTTAAAAGGGGGCACTTAGTGGCACTACATCACTTGTAACCAGAGGAACTGGGAAAAAAGGAGTAGTTTTTGTTGTCTACTAAATTTTTGAAAGGTAAAAATTGCCAAGTTGAAATAGTTCTAGGTTAAAGTGTGACAGTTTTTTTCTATTTATTAGTATTTTAAATAAGGTTAACTTGTATATGACGTGAAGTAAAAATAAATGACTGAAATAGTGAATAAATATTTAAATGGATATTGTAATCTAATATTATGAATAATATTATATTAATAATAATATTTTGCAATATTATGGATAGCCAAATTGTTGCATATTATATATAAGCATCTCTAATTGTAGATGGCAGAGAGAAGCGCAATTGGTCTGTAGTTTGTTAGGTTGTCGACAGGTTTGCCTGGCTTTAGTATGGCTTTAGTATATATGTTAGAGCGTTTTAGTTCTTGTGGAATATTTACAGTTTCCATGATGTCTGAAAAAAATCGAGCCAGTCAAACTTTTGTATACTTGCCAAAATTTATTAGGAATTCAGGGTGAATATTATCAAACCCTGGTGCTTTTGCTGGCTTAACGTCTTTAAGAGCCTCTGATATGTCTTCGCTGGTGAAGGGGAGGAAAAATTCCGTTTCTGTGGCTACATGTTTTAAAGTTTTAAGTTCTCTCTTTACGTAAATGGTGTGTGCTTTATTATTTGGTGCCCTCGATGTTTACTATATGTGATGCTACCGCATCTGGCTTTACGGCTGTCTCTCGGCGTTTTGTATGGACACCACGCCCTAATTTTCTTAGTCATGACCATTCCTGTCTTCTTGATTTCTACTGAGTGACTTTCTACTGTTTCGGTCTACTTTTGGCTTCTACCGGCATCTAGGCTGTACAGTGGTTATATATTCTGGCTGTACAGCCAGGGATATATTCTTTATGATAGCCTCTTGGTATGTGTTTTTTGGCTACACTTAGTACGGCACCAACAAATCTGTGGTAGTTTTTGATATTAGGTGTAATCCACCCTAGGCATTTATCCAGATCCGCAGAGAAGTTAATCCAGTTGGCCTTTTTAAAATTCCATCTTGGACGTGGAATAAAACTAATTAAAGGGATTTGCGTCCCTACTTCTATTATTACTGGTCGATGTTGGCTGTGTGATAAATTAGTTAGAACTCTTGGTGAAGCCCCTAGAGGTAAGTCTTTGTTGTCGGTCGAGACGAAGCATAGGCCGGGGTTGTATTCCCGCCTCCATGCCTCAAATCTGAAGGTTGGACGATCTTTGTCATTGTTTGGGAAAGTATGTGCGAATTCATTTCATATTTTTACAGTTAATATTTTTTCTGTTACGGTACTGTAATGTGATCTAATTTAGTGCTGTATTTTAAAGACCTTTTTGAAATATATTGTTTCCTGTTGTCTTTCGTAAAACTTAAACTGGCTATGTCATTTGTCATGTTGAAGTACGCAGAATTTGGCTTTTTCCTTTGTATTCAAGATAAAGATTCAAATACAAAGATCGAAACAAGCGGTTGATTTATGGCATGCCGGCCTACGAGATGTTGACCATCCAACCAGAGGGTGGTTTGTGCCCGAAACGCTCTCAAACCCTCAAGATTCGCACTTCTTCGTAACACAGTGAACGAAACGCACTACACTTGACCGGTCTCGTGTTAATTAGCATCGGCGTCCCAGGCCGCGGCGTCGTGATGCCCAACGACCAACTCTTCAGCCTGTTACGAATACCTCAATAGAACCAAAGGGTAAGTCCATAGTTCTTAGTACAAAACAACGATAATGAGTAAACCAGTTAATTCCGTAATTTATTTACAATTTATAGTTGCTATTTTTGCTAATTTTATGTATAAACAAATATTGCATTTTTCGTTATAATTATTTATCTGATATAACTTAACCAGCGACCTTTCAAG
This sequence comes from Diabrotica balteata, assembly GCA_918026665.1. Classification (NCBI taxonomy): domain Eukaryota; kingdom Metazoa; phylum Arthropoda; class Insecta; order Coleoptera; family Chrysomelidae; genus Diabrotica; species Diabrotica balteata. The sequence goes on from OU898279.1 coordinate 133,082,660, forward strand.
TTTAATCCTAAACGGTCATCAAACAAAATGTACAGGCAGTCATCTTCTACCCATTCTATTAAAGCATTCCATTCGCATCACTATTTTTATACTTCCACTGTTTGTGATGGTTTCAATTGGTTGGGCTGGCCAAGACGTACAAGGTCGCTTGTAAATGTTGGACACGGTAATGCTAGCGGTTTTTGGTGACCCCATTATAAGTACAGTCCTCAGTGGAAGTAGAGATTAGCGAAGCATTTTTAATATCTTCTTTGACATATGTGGCTGTGCCGTATGTTCGGTGGTAAGTTGCACCTAATAGTTCATAGCCCGGTATTTTGCCCATTTTTTGTAGTTGCTTCTCTGTTTCGCACTGGGTTTCCTGTATTCCAGTCAATGTTGTCAGCTTTTAATAGTTTTAAAAACTGGCTTAAAGCACAGCTTATGCCTTCTATGTTTATATTGCAAATTCGAACTACAGGTCCGATTGGTCTGATTGTGTGGTCCTCACAAGGGCCGTTTATTTTGTTTATTATCTTTCGTTGGAAGTGTTGTTTGGTTAGGAGATCCTAAGGATTGTCTGAGTGCCAGTGTGTGCTAGTTCATTTAGCGTTACCCAGGGTGCACGTGTAGTATTCTACTACGGACGCGAAATAGCTCTACACCCCTATTGCTATGAACTGAATATTTTTAAGTCTTGTTTGTAATCTAGTTTTGAAAAAAAAACACTTCTGAAAACATATATATATATATACATATATATATATATATATATATATATATTATATATATATATATATATATATATATATATATATATATACATATATATATATATATTATATATATATATATATATATATATATAATATATATATCGGTTTTAGAACGTCTTTCGACGTTGTCCGATGCCTAACTTCCACGTCCTTCTATCATCCCATTGGCCGTCTCTAAGATCTCTTGTACTCATTGCTTTAGTTACCCCTTCTTTCCATGTCTTTTTGGGTCTTCCTCGTTTTTTGCGGTTTGGTGATACCCACTGCATAATCTTCTTGGGTAGTCTTGTGTCTTCCATTCTTTGAACATGACCATACCAAATCAACTGTTTCCTCTCAATGTCTGTTGTTAAGTAACCATCTATTCCAATTCTTCGTCTTACTTCCTCATTTCGAACTCTTTCCCTGCGGGATATACCTAACGATCTTCTAAACACATCCATTTCTACAGCTTCTAATTTTTTTCTGTTGTTCTCGGTTATTCTCCAAGTTTCTGCTCCATAAAGTAGACTGCTTTTAATTAGTGACTCATAGATGTTATATTTTCGCTTTATTCCTATTTCAGAGCTCCAAAGTATTTCATTTAGGCAGCCAATTGTTCTTCTAGCTTGTGTAACCCTTTTACTTCTGAAAACAAACAAAACTAATAAATGTTTAGATAAAATGGACAGTGAACTATGAATATACTAAATTCGACCTGCCAATTTGCCAATGTAGCTGTTGGACTAGACGACATTTGCTTCATGGCAACTTTCAAACGCGAACGAGAAATTTATATAAAGTTTTAAAAGTTTTCTGAATTTTTCAAATTGTCTGCGCAATTTTCTTAGTTAGTTTTCTTTCCTTAGAAAGCCGCAACACAAAGTATTAGAAAACAAATAATATTAAAGAAATCAGTAAGTGTTCTCAATTAATGTCATAACCAAGAGAAATGGAAATTCATGTCGATTACAAATAGATAAAACAAAATAATAAATTAATATGTAGTAAACTATATTTATTATTTCTTTTATTTGATATAATCACCTTTTTTTAATATAAAACACTACTTTTATCATTTAAAGTAAGAAATGTGCGACTTGCATTTTGAATTCTTTTATACGATTGTAACATCCTGTATAATATATACAATCATGTGCGTAAAAATTGATTGAAATAAGCGATTAAAGCCCTATAAGTTAAATTGTCCCAGGAACCTTTCGCATCGAGTGACCGACTTCATATACAAGTATTATGTATGTACGTTTACATGAAATATGCATATTCTACCCCCGCAAAACAATAAATCGTTTAAATTACGATTTGTCTCGAAACTGTACGAGCGCGCGATTGCTGATCGTAACCAACCAGTGGCGGAACAAAATAAACACAATAATAACTATCTTTACACAAAAGAATTTAATCTTGTATTACATTCTTATTATTATCATCACGGCATTTTATTCCGGATGGAATGTTTGCCGCTCTTACTTAGAGCTCTCTGATTCGCTTATTGCGGTGAATCACTCCGCATTCCACTTGTATGTTGTCAAAGTTTGTTGTATGACTTGGCTTTCGTTACAATTTTCTTCCAATTATTTCGATATGTGCATAGCTCCCTTCAGTTTCTCACTTCCAGAATTTTGATATCTCTCATGACCTGGTCCTCTCATCTCTCTCTGGATCTTCCCCTTGGTTTTTCAGTTGCTGGTTTCCATCTGGTGATCTTCTTAATCAGTAGGTCGTTTTTCCTTCTCTCTATGTGTCTCAGCCATCTCAGCCTCTGTGCTTTAATAAATCTAACTATATCTTCTTCCTTCATTATGTCTCTTAGTTCATGGTTCATTTTTCTTCTCATTTCTCCGTTGTCCATTCTTATCGGGCCCATAATCCGTCTGAGGATTTTCCTTTCGACAATTCTCAATTTTTCTTCATCTTTTTCTGTGAGGCACATTGTCTCAGCTGCGTACGTAACTACTGATCTGATTGCAACTCTGTATATTTTCAGTTTTGTATTTTTGGAAAAGTTCTTGTCCTTCATAAGCGTATGATAACTCCAGTATGTTTTGTTGCCTGCTAGTATTCGTTCGGTTGCTTCTTCACATCTCTTGTTTTGTCCATTCACTATTACTCCCAAATATTTAAATTGTTGGACTCTTTTAAAAGTCTAGTTTCTATTTTGATTTCTCTCGACCTGTTAACTTCTCTTCTAGAGCAGAGTAGGTATTTTGTTTTTCCTTAGTTAATTTCTAAACCTCTTTTCTGTACTTCTTTTATCAGGATTGTTACTGCTTCTTTTAATCTTTCCTTGTCTCTTTCCATAAGAACTAGATCATCTGCATATGCAACTATTTGTGTTGAGGAGTGGGCTATAGTTCCTGTTTTTGCTGGCATTGACTGTTCCTTACGTTCTTATATATTCTTTTTAAACATTGTTACTCAACCATATTAAATAAGTATAAAATGTTTTGATGCATAGAGGAAAACAGGAAATTTCAAACATTTCATCAGTAACTTTCTTGTGTTTAGAAATTTTTCAGTATTTATAAATGAAAATCGTTTGAAACTGGCTGTATTTTGCAAATACTGTTTTTTGCCATTTTTGGTAATCTGTGGTCAATAATTATCATCGTGTTCTTTTACTGCTAAGGTCGAATATTATATCGAATACACTTAAAATTTCCGTGGGATTAGAAAAAGAGAAGCCTTTTTTAAATCGATTTAGATCGATAATTGGAAAATTGGAGAATTACTGACTTAGTATTTGAGATCCGAGTATAAGGCCACGAAGAAAACACATAGAAAACCTCAACAGAGAGGAAGAATTCAGAACATTCTATAAAAAAGTTAATATCAATAGAAAATAATTTAAGGCAAACACAAATCACTGTAGAAGTTTGAATGGCGATTTATTAATAACAAGAACAGATGTACTACATCGATGGACAGAATATTTTAACCAGATACTAAGTATAAAGGAAGAAGTAGAAAACCCGGAAGACGAAAGCTGTGAGGTAAGCGGAGCAAATGAGGGAGGAGAATCCAGCGGAATTATATTATAAAGAAGGTGGCCACGATATTATAATAGCGCTACAGTAGCTTATAAAAGAAATATGGATACAGAAGTCCCGTTCAAGTGATTGGAATATTGGAATACTTTGCACCATACACAAAAAGATATCTTTAAATGCTCTAACTATCGAGGAATTACGCTCCTAAATGCAGCGTATAAAATAATCTCCAATATACTATGCCATCGTATGGTACCGTATGCAGAGCGAATAATAGGACAATACCAGGCTGGTTTATAGACTACAAGGCAGCTTACGACTCTGTAGATAGAAGAGAATTGTTTAGAGCAATGATAGACCTGGGAGTAACAAATCAGTTGGTAAATCTAACCAAACTAACCCTTGAAAAAGTTGAATGTAGAGTACGAATCCAGGGGGAACTTTCCGAACCTTTTAATACAAATAACATGCTACGTCTGGGAGACCCACTCTCCTGTATACTATTCAATCTAGCTCTGGAAAAAGTAATACGTACGTCACAAATCACAACTACCGGTTCAATATATAACAAATCTTTCCAAATTCTAGCATATGCTGATGATATCAATATTAGTGCTACATACACGAGAGGTGTATGTAGCACTAAAGCAAGCGGCTACAAAAATGGGTTTAATAATAAACATAAATAAAACGAAATACATTAAAGTAGGTCAGCAATCACAAATACGACTGCCACTTGTTATAGAAAACGACGTCGTCGAAGCAGTTAACGAATTTGTCTACCTGGGAACGCTCGTCAATGTAGAAAATGACACTACCGCAGAGATAAACTGCAGAATTTGCGCGGCTAATAGATGCTATTTTGGGCTTAATCCCCTGTTTAAATCTACAGTTATATCAAGAAATACAAGTCCTAACATATGGTTCAGAAACCTGAACTTAACCAAAAAGCAATAAAAACATGTTAGGATGTTTCGAAAGAAAAATACTTTCACACAGGGTTGTAAAGCCAAAATCATGATGGTATAAGGCCACGAGGAAGGAAAACTTAAGGAACTTGTAAGCAACTTTAAAGAATTCCAAATGTAAGGCCCCTGGTTGTGTAAAGCCACAAAGTAAATCGGAAGTTCTGGGGGAGGGGGCGCAACTAGCAACTTCGTGAAATCTTCTCAACCAGCTTTAGTGAAAAGCCACTCGATCCTGGAAACGGTGAAGCATTTCCACAGAAGAAGTAAAAACATCTCGGCTACCATATCGACTACATACAGTTTAGAATTTCGACCAGTTCCAGGGTAAAGCCACTTGATCCGAGAGGCTGCAACGTTTTCGACCCGTTCTGGTGTAAAGCCACCTTCTCACGGAAGTACTTGAAGTTAGTCGAATTATATTAATTTTTTATTTGTTTTAATTTTTTTATTTACTCTGTGCTAGTCCAAACTTGATTACATATTAAATGAAGAAATAAGAAAAAGAACAATAAGAATTTACAAGACCGTGAATACAATAGAATCCAAACAACATTTATGGTACGGAACAAGAAGTGGCAATTCTCATGAAAGAGGAAGAGAGTTATCCAGACCCGTTTGAAGACAGTGACTCTTTTATCTTCTGGTTCCAATAGCGAGGATGAGGTGGAAAATAAATCGTCTGTTTCTCCTATTCGCCTTATCCAAGAGGAGTTAATAACAGTACAGCTCAGTCTGAAAACGAGTAAGAAACTAGCTCAGATAAAGATGATATTCCTTTATCGCAAATACCTAATCGTTCAAAATATATAAAAAAACTTCAAAAACAAAAGCCTCAGGAATAAGAATGGTGACAAATGGTCATCACAGTTGTCTCAAAGATCTGAAACAATAGTTGCTAGGAATATTATACATTTTATGTATGGTTCTAGAGATACTGCAAAAAACTGCTTCTAGCTGAATTTTACGTAGAAACACAACTAATTCACATCGGTTTCTCTTGCTGTCTAATTGTTTTTGGATCCCTACAAATTAACCATAATGGGTACCATATATAATATATAATAACGGATTGATTACGGCTGTCGCCGCTTCTCCGCCCCCAATTTTCATCTTTTTCAATCATATGCACTTGCCTCTTCTAAGTGTCTTGACTTACCTTCCATACCTTAGAATAAGAAGGAGTTCTTGAAAGTAAAAGACCAAAACTGTAATACGTCAGTGTTTTGTTTCGATTGAAAAAAGATGTTAACTTCTTATATGCCAAAGAGAAACAAAGTAGTTTTGTAACTTTCAACAATGCATGAGATAGCAGGAATTGTTAAAATAAACCGACAAGCCATCCATATTTTATAACTCTAATGAAACCAATGCAGGTGTAAACCTTCGACTAAATGTGTTCTAATGTAAGTTCTAGCAAAAAAACACGGAGATGACCATTATGCTTATTCTATGGAATGATAAAAAATATGGCCAGCATAGACTCTTACGTTATTTATACTTTCAATATGTTAAAGAGAAGCCAAAAACCTATCTCCAGATATCAAAATATAATTGAGTTAAGTCTTTGTCTTGCAATACCAAGAATGCGAAACGGATACAATACCACAAGTTTACGTCGAAATATTGGCTAAAGTGAGGTTGAATGTGGTGCGTTCCTCATACACACTTTCCCCATTAAGGGCATGGGGTTACAGCACGTACCCACCTTGGGAGACTTGAGAGTGGAAAGGAAAGCTGCCTCGACCTACGTTTACCTTTACGCCCACTAGGGGGGATAACGGACGGGTGTGCGTACCGCAACACAGGTACTACGCCCCGCGATGCTTCGTGCAACGCGCCACTCTCAACTGGTGTCGGACTCGTAGGGGCCAGTAGCTAGCTAACGGTCGTATACCAAAAGACCAGGTAGACCAGGGTCCTGCTAACAATTCATTGTTGTGAGGTATACGAATTTCGTTAATGTACAGGCCAAAAAGAAGCATATCCACCAACTATTGCAAGGAGTGCAAGAAGCCAATTTGCGAAAAACGCCGAGTTCTTCTTTTTCTTGTAGTTCCTTCTCCTATCGGAGGTTGGCTATCATCACAGCTATCCGTACCTTATTGGCGGCTGCTCTAAAAAGATCTACTGAGCTGCAACTATACCACTCTCTTAGGTTTCTCAGCCAGGAAATTCTTCGTCTTCCTATGGATATTTTACCCTTGATTTTACCTTGCATTATGAGCCTTAATATCTCATATTTCGCACCTTCAGTAATATGGCCTAAATATTCCAGTTTTTTGTTTTGATGTGCTTTATTACCTCACAATCCTTTTGTAGCCTTTTTAACACTTCTCATTTGTAACTCGTTGGGTCCATGGTATTTTCAAAATCCTTCTATAGCACTACATCTCAAATGATTCCAACTTCTTTATATTATCCACTTTTAGTGTCCAGCTTTCCATTCCATACAACAAAGTCGAGAACACGTAGCATCTTAAGACATTTTCGATTCTAACCTTTACTTTTTAATTCCAGTACAGATAGACAATAACCCGCATATTTCGACTATCTACATTCTTTTCTTTTAACAGTTTTACGAGTTTCTGATGTACTCTATGAAAAGCCTTTTGATAATCTATAAAGCAGACATAGAGATCCTGGTTCATATCTAGTGGTCTTTGCGCGAGAACGTTAAAAGCGAACAGAGCCTCTCTCGTTCCTAGTCCTCCTCTGAATCCAAACTGGGTGTCATCTATATCTTCTTCTATTTTTTTGTATAGTCTTCCATGTATTATTTTGAGAAATATCTTAAGTGTGTGGCTTATTAAGGAAATTGTTCTGTACTGGGAGCATTCTGTCGCATGTACTGACTTTGGTAGTGTTACAAACCTGGACAGCAACCAATCTTGGGGTATTACTCCTGTTGTATGTACTTTGTTGAACAGATCTAAAAGTTTATGCAGTGTTTCTTCGTCAATGCATTTAATTAGCTCAGTGGATATCTGATCTGGGCCAACTGATTTTGCGGTCTTTGCATTTCTAATTGCCTGTTCTAATTAGCACATTATTATTTTCGTCCTGTTTGTTCCTGTGGTTCTTCTTTTATCATTCTATCATCGTCGAATAGTTTCATTATGTATTCTTGCCAAAATCTTAGTTTATCTTTGATGTCTGTAATGAGTTTACCATTATCATCTTTGAGTATTCCATAGTGTGCTCGCTTTTTGGTATTTGTTAGTTCTTTTATTTTTTTATGCATATTAAAGTTGTCGTATTTTCTGTCATACTCTTCTATTTCTATGCATTGATCTGTTAACCACTTTTCCTTGGCCTTCTTTATCTCTATTTTAATTCTACTTTGTAGTTCTTGATATTTTGGCTCATTTCTCCCTTTGACTTTTCTCCTCTCTTCCATTAATGCTAGAATTTCTGAAGTTATCCACTTCTGTTTTTTATCTGTCTTTTCAGGCTTTACATTTTCTTCTGCAGCCTTTAGCAATGCCTTCTAAATATTGCTCCACTTTTTTCTTCTCCCACTTCTGTTAGATTTGAGTTGACTTGTTGGATCACTTTTTGATGTATTTCTCTTTTTCTTAATTTTGTGTAATCAAACATTGGTTTATTTTTAGGTATTAAAATCTTTTTGAGCTTCACGTGGATTCTAGCTATCAGCGGGTTATGGTCAGAGTTGACATCTGCTCCGGGGTATGCTTTTACTGCTTTAATTGAGTTTTTGTATCTATTTTTGACTAATATATAGTATATTTGATTTCTGACTATGCGGTCTTTTTTGTCTGCAGGAGACCTCCAAGTATACAATCTTCTATCGGGTAATTAGAACATTGTGTTCATTATTGCAAAATGTTCATTTTGACAAAAATCTACAAGTCTATCCCCTCTTTCGTTTCTGTCACCTAGTCCAAATTCCCCAACATATTTGTCAACTTTTCCTTTTCCGACTTTAGCATCAAAGTCTCCTATTACTATTGTAGTGTCTTCTTTTTTAATAGATCTTAAACTTTTGTCTAACTCCATATAAAAATGTTCTATCTCCTCTTCATCTTTATCCGCTTTTGGTGCGTATACTTGAATTAAGTTAACTTGTTGTATGTTTGTCTTCAGCTGAACCACTATCACTATCTCTAAGTAAGGAGTAAAGCTTATAACTGATTTATTAGTTTTTGTGTCTAACAAGATTGCGACTCCATAGCGATGTGTCGGATCGTTGTTTCCAGCATGCCGTTTTTGGTTATAAGTTTGCCGGTGTCTGGCCATTGTACGTCACTTATGCCCAGTATATTTATTTCCATTCTGGCCATTTCTTGTATTAAATTGCCTAATTTTTCTGGCTGGTACAAGCTTCTTACATTCCATGTTGCAAGTTTTATTGGTCTACATTTGTGCATTCTTAGACGTGGAATTTTATTATCTAAACGAGGATTTTGCTTGCTAGCGACCTGGAAGGCCTCGTCTTTTACATGATCTTTTCCTTTCCTGTCGGATCTTGGTTTCCGGGTTCCATGATCAGTAACGGTTTGATTTTTTTGCGTATTTCCATGATGAATGACTAGGGATGTTCTGTTGAACCTTTAATGCAGTGGTTTCCCGTTGCCTTCTGCATTCTTCTGCCGTTGACCAATTTATTGGTTCTTTCGCCTTTGGAGTCGATTTCTCAGCTCCAGGACAAAAGAGTGTCCTACTACCTACCGACTCATCCGCCCGAAGCCGTTGGTCGGTAAGCAGGGGATTGCTTATACCGGCAATCACTCGGTCCCTATCTGCGTTAGTCATCAACATTGATGTTGCCCACCTTCTACCACGTGGAGGTGCAGATTCGAATTTTTACTTTATCGAGATTAAGACCTTTCGGCACTTCCTAATCTCTCCAGAGCTTTAGAAGCTTGGATTTATATAGTAAATATATATTTCCAAAAATACCCAAATATGTTTGTTTCATAATTTTATGATTTTGTTTTTATACTAAGAATCTTAATTTTTTTTCTATATAATGAATAAAAAATTCAAAATCGAAAAATATAGGATTTTTTTATGGAGCACTAAAGTGTACGATACTTCCGTATTTACGTTTGGCAAAAACGGTTCCGCATTCTAGGGATAAGAATAAATATCGTGTATAGAAGCCCACTATTTAATTTTTTCGTATAATATTTGCTCTGTTTATATTTAAAGAAGCGTTTTGTTGCACCTCATTTTTATCAATAAATAAAGAATTTTATTATGCGTACGTTACTGAATCCTATCATTTTATTTCGTACAGCTTAAATGAAGTACCTTCGTCCCGCCTTAGTGTCGTCGCATTCTAATATTTCAACTTCCTTGTTCCTCCCACCGTAATCATCATAAATTTTCTTAAGGAATTCACCAGAGAATTATTGCTATGACAAAAATATAGGATATCTGAAAAATTTTAGCAAAGCCACAAAATTATTTTTAAAGTTAAAGTAAACTTTTTTTATTAAATTTGTCAATGTAATTTTAAAAACCTCGTTTTCTCTCTTTTTACTTAACTTTTAAATAGGCGTATTATTGCTAGTTTTTTAATTAAATTGGAATATTATCACTCCGAGAGCATCTTATTTGATAGACGGCATAATTATATCGAGCTTTTAAGTTTTCTTTTTGCTCCCATTTAATTAGGTACTGTTTCTATTACATTTTTTATCTTGTATCCACTTATTCGTGTTATCTGTCTTATCCATATGTCTTTTCTTACTGGATTTTTTAATAATTGAGGACCTTGCTGCAAGAAGGGGGCAACTTTTAGGAAAATAAAAGGAATGTTTTATAAAAATTTTATAAAATACGGGAAGAAATACATAGACACTTGAGTAACAGAACAGTACAATCGACACAAACTCCCGAGGAAGAATGGCACTATATTGAGAAAACACTTACAAGAGTAACAGAAGACTACCTCAAACAAGATACGCGAAAAAAGAACAAACCATGGATGACAGAAAAAATTCTAAACATGATGGACGAAAGAAGAAAATACAGAGGTAAAAATGAAACAACATACAAGAAAATACACAAGAATATCAGAATAAAGATCCAGCAAGCCAAAGAAACCTGGCTAAGTGAAAGATGCCAAGAAATTGAAGAGTTGGAACAAAGACATGATACTTTCAATCTACATAAAAAAGTCAAAGAAGCCGCTGGAATATTTAAACAAACTCCTACGTCTTTCATCGAAGATAAACATGGGAACCCGCTACTGAATATAGAAGATCAAATAGGTAGATAGAGAGAATACGTGGAAGAGATGTTTCAAGAACGAGACAGGACGAACATTTACATGCAGGAGGCATCGACTGGACCTTATATCACAAAGCAAGAAATTATCAAAGCGGCAAATCAGTTAAAGAACGGAAAAGCTGTTGGGGAAGATAATATCCCAATTGAAATAATAAAGATATTAGTAGACGAACACATCGAAGTAATGGAAGATATATTTAACAAAATATACGAAGCAGGCATAATACCAAATGATTGGCTGACATCGGTGTTTATACCACTACCAAAGAAGAGAAACTCCAAGAAATGTGAAGACCATAGCATAGGATTATTAGCCTGATGAATCATATGTTGAAGCTTTTCCTACGAATAATACACAATAGAGTATACAATAAACTAGACGAACGCACTGGTCAAACTCAGTTTGGTTTTAAAAATGGGTTCGGAACAAGAGAAGCACTTTTTTTAATACGTGTGCTAGTTGAAAGATCTAGAGATGTCGATTCTGATGTATACTTGTGTTTTATAGACTTTCACAAGGTGTTTGAGGCGCTTGAGCCAGGTCAAACAAGGCGTTTGACCTGGTGAAACATAATAATCTAATAGATATTTTAAGGTCATGTAATATCGACGATAAAGACTTAAGGATCATTTCAAACCTCTACCAAAAACAAAAGGCTAAAATCAGAATAAAAAGCGAAATATCTGGAAAAATCAATATCGAGAAGGGAGGAAGACAGGGATGTGTCCTATCACCTTTGCTGTTCAATGTTTACTCTGAGAAGATATTTCAGAAAGCTTTGGAAGGCACCTCGGATGGTATAATTATAAACGGGCAATGTATAAATAACCTGCGATATGCTGATGACACTGTCATACTGGCAGATAATGGCTTCAGCATTATGCAACGCTTAATGGACCGAGTAACGACAGCTTGTCGAGAGTTTGGAATGAAATTGAATACAAAGAAGACAAAAACGATGGTCATCAGCAAGCACCAAAACAGAAGAGTGAAGGTCAATGTCAACGGAACAGATCTGGAAAGAGTAACAAGAACAACGTACCTTGGAAGTAATCTTGATGAAACTTGGGACCACTCACTAGTGACTAGAGATAAAAATACGCCTGGAAAAGGCACGTACAATGTTTTACAAAATGCAAAAGTTATATGCAACCGCCAGCTGGGCATCGCATTGAGAACTAGAATACTTAAGTGCTATGTTTTCTCCACCTTACTCTATGGTGTTGAAGCCTGGACAATGACAGAAGCAACACAAAAAAGAATCCAAGCATTCGAACTCTGGTGTTACCGTAAAATGCTCAGAATATCCTACATGAGCCATACGACAAATGCGGAAGTCTTGCGGAGGATGAATAAGGAAAGAGAGCTTATGCTTATAATAAAAGAACGGAAAACACAATATTTTGGTCACATCATAAGTATGAACTGCTCCAACTTATAATCGAAGGCAAAGTCAATAGCAAAAGAGGACCAGGAAGAAGACGCAACTCATGGCTTAAAAACCTACGGCATTGGACGAACATGACCTCCATAGAACTATTCAGGGCTGCTACAAATAAAATTAAATGGGCAAATGTAATGGCCAACGTCCTTAAGAATAAGGCACCGTAAGAAGAAGATAAAAATTTACTCTTGTATTAATTACAATAAAACAGTATAGTTAAAAGATAATCCTAATGGTACATCTGCCAACTTTTTCCTTTATTTATATAAGCTTCTTTTTGCACAAAAAATACTAAAAGATTTGGAGCTGCCCTTCTCTTGCTCCAAAATTACAAAAAAATAGTATCCATTCTAGTTATTATTGGAAAAGTTACTGCAAAATGTGTTTATTATTATTAAAAAAAAATTAATAAAAAACACCTTCTAAAGCTCTGGAGAGATTAGGAAATGCCGAAAGGTCTTAATCTCAATGAAGGAAAATCCGAATCTGCACCTCCACGTGGTAGAAGGTGGCAACATCAATGTTGATGGCTAACGCAGATAGGGACCGAGTGATTGCCGGTATAAGCAATCCCCTGCTTACCGACCAACGGCTTCGGGCGGATGAGTCGGTAGGTAGTAGGACACTCTTTTGTCCTGGAGCTTAGAAATCGACTCCAAAGGCGGAAGAACCAATAAATTGGTCAACTCCAGAATAATGCAGAAGGCAACGGGAAATCACTGCATTAAAGGTTCAACAGAACATCCCTAGTCATTCATCATGGCAAATACGCAAAAAAATCAAACAGTTACTGATCATGGAACCCGGAAACCAAGATCCGGCAGGAAAGAAAAAGATCATGTAAAAGACGAGGCCTTCCAGGTCGCTAGCAAGCAAAATCCTCGTTTAGATAATAAAATTCCACGTCTAAGAATGCACAAATGTAGACCAATAAAACTTGCAACATGGAATGTAAGAAGCTTGTACCAGCCAGGAAAATTAGACAATTTAATACAAGAAATGACCAGAATGGAAATAAATAGACTGGGCATAAGTGACGTACAATGGCCAGACACCGGCAAACTTATAACCAAAAACGGCATGATGTATTATGCTGGAAACAACGATCCGGCACATCGCTATGGAGTCGCAATCTTGTTAGACACAGAAACTAATAAATCAGTTACAAGCTTCACTCCTTACTCAGAGAGAGTGATAATGGTTTAGCTGAAGACAAACATACAAGTTAATTAGTTAATTAATTTTAAGTATACGCACCAACAGCGGATTCAGATGAAAAGGAGATAAAACATTTTTATATGGAGTTAGACACAATTTTAAGATCTATTAAAAAAAAGACATTACAATAGTAATGGGAAACTTTAATGCTGAAGTCAGGAGAGGAAAAGTTGACGAATATGTTGGGGAATTTGGACTGGGTGACAAAAACGAAAGAGGGGATAGACTTGTAGATTTTTGTCAAAATGAACATTTTGCAATAATGAACACAATGTTCGAATTAACCGATAGAAGATTGTACACTTGAAGATATCCTGCAGACAACAAAGGCCGCATAGTCAGAAATCAAATGGACTATATATATATATATATATATATATATATATATATATATATTATATATATATATATTAGTCAAAAATAGATACAAAAACTCAATTAAAGCAGTAAAAGCATACTCCGGAGAAGATGTCAACTCTGACCATAACCCGCTGATAGCTAGAATCCACGTGAAACTCAAAAAGATTTTAATACCTAAAAATAAACTAATGTTTGATTACACAAAATTAAGAAAAAGAGAAATACTTCAAAAAGTGATCCAAAAAATAAACTAACAGAAGTGGGAGAAGAAATCTTAACATCAGAAGATGTGAATAAAAAGTGGAGTAATATTCAGGAGGCATTACTAAAAGACTGCAGAAGAAAATTTAAAGCCTGAAAAGACAAACAAAAAACAGAAGTGGATGACTTCAGAAATTCTAGCATTAATGGAAGAGAGGAGAAAAGCCAAAGGGAGAAATGAGCCAAAATATCAAGAACCACAAAGTAGAATTAAAATAGAGATAAAGAAGGCCAAGGGCAAGTTCTAAAAGGATTTTCAAATAGTATTTAAGGTATATTTATAACTTGTAGGTTAGTATGTGATTCTAAATAAAAAGATTTATTAACATCAAATTCTTCCAGTGGACGCGATATGAGTGTATTTTCACTAAGGTCATAAACTAATATATTATGGTTGTCTGTTACCTGTTGAGTTATACTGTCAGCTAATATCACATCTCCAACGTTATCTTACAACGTTTTAGTGCAGCTAGATGGTTAAGGTTCTTTATTAGCTTCTAATGCATCACTGGAAGGACAATTTGTAGGTAAAAATAGCTCTGATTTCTCATCTTGTACAACTGTTATGTCAGTCTTGGTGCTTTTTAGAGCTAAGTTTACAATAAGTTCAGAACGAGTTGAGACTGTATTAAACTTTGAAGCACTCATGTTCCAAAACAACAATTAACTAAATGTAATTTATATACTTTCTGAACCACTTCAACAACACAAATATTGGCTTATTATAACCTAAACTGAACACAGCAAATTTTTAGCAAACTCATATGTTACAAACCACAATTTACGGTCAACATAAATACAATAATAAGTAACTACAGTGTACCAAGCATAATTGCAGTGAGTACATCAGCTGTTTAAATAACCACTAAGCAAGACTGCAGTATAATACAGTGTACTAAGCATAAATGCAGTATGTACAAAGGAGTTACTGCATTCTTGGTTAGTCTATTGTATTTACGGCAGTCTTGCTTATTATTTTAAAACTTTTGATACACTTACTGCAAGAAATTATTTTATATCTCGATCACTGTTGGAGATACGGCAATTTTGAGTAGCCCATTGAATTCCGCATGGTTGAAAATATAGGAAACCATTATATAACTCAATATTCAATAGTTTTGGACTTACGGCACTTTTCCTTAGTTGGGCACTATAAGGCAGTAAGGAAATAAACTTCCAACTAAGCTTTTTACTTGCCTTTCATCCTATTAAATTTTGTATTATTTCATTATATCTAATCCTCCTTTTTATTTTAAATTATGGAATATCAGTATCTTTAGTACCTTTGTATATCAACCGTTCGTTTGTACAAAGCCGATTTTCGGCAACAAATACGTCAAATAATTAAATACTAGTCTATATGTACTTCAATCATATCAAATACAACAGTGAATCAAAATAATGTATCGTCAAATATGTTTGTTTGGTGAGAGTTTCAAACTTGGGTTATTCTGGTAATTGAAATATTCGTGTGTATTTGCATATTTGCACGCAATATGTAGTTTATTTTTAATCACTGGAGTAATTAGGATGTTGTTACTAAATGTTTCTACAACCGTTTTGTTTTAACAGGTTGTTTTTATGTTTGTTATACAGGGTTTTATATTTTTAATAACAGTTTCATAATATATTTTTTTTTTGACTAAAAACAAACGTCCAAGAATTTTTTATTTTAAGAAATATTTCGATATAATTGAAAACATAAGTGCATGAAGGATATATCATCGCATCAAAACAACAGTAGGATATGTAAAAAATTGACTTTTGTGATAACCGTTTCAAATGATTGGAAATAAACCCTTTTTCTGAGTGTAACACTAAGGGCCGGTTTCACCAACAATAAATAAATCACTGAATAGTTAATCGTCGAATAAAATTTATTAGTAGAATAAATTTTATTCCGTTTCAATACCTATTTGTAATCCACAGTTAGTTATTAGTCGAATAAGTTCAAAATGTAATGATTTTCCACAGACTGTACTCTTTGACACCTCTCTTGGCCTCCACCTCTTAGGCGTTTGGCCAGACACATCGCACTATTTTTCACTGTAATCATTTACATAGGGATTGTCAGTTGAACTGTCAAAGTTTGAATACGCATTTCAAAGTTTTCTGCGCATTTTTGTAATTTAAGTACAGTATATTTTACGAATTTGCGCTTATTTTGGATTAGAAATTAAAGCTTGGAATTAGTGTTATTCCAGGTTGGTTTTTTTTTGAAGTTTGATGGTGGAAGGTGGAAAAATACAAGTAAGAGCCCTACTAACATTTTCTTTGTGATCCTATTCCTTTATATATTTCTTAATCTTCTATATAGTCAAACCACATTTAAACGTTTTGGTAGATTTAAACTTTGTTAACGTTCGCCATTATGGAGGAAAAAATTCCTCCCGACCGGCCACCAGATCCCGACCCTAATATAAGTCAAAATCTGCCTAAAAAGAATGCTACAGAAAATGTAAACATTAAGGAAAAAAGTTTATATTCTGAATCAGATTTGGGGCCCTTTGAGGTCTTTGTTCAGGGTAAAAATAGTAATGTGGGTAACTATCATGTCCTAAGTATTGCTAAGACTATCTTTAATTTAAAACTGAAAGATATTTCTAAGTTTGATAGAAAGGGAAAAAATAGAGTTGGGGTAGTATTCAAGGACAGACAATCTGCCAATTCGTTTATCCTTAGGAAGGACTGGGAAGAATTAGGTTATGAGGTTTTCATTCCCACTCATCTTATCTCTTGTAAAGGTATTGTTAGGGGAGTTTTTAAATCTTTGTCAGAAGAGGAAATTAAAATGTCAACTTCTACTAATCTACCCTTTTGTAAAGTTATCTCTGTTAAAAGAATGAATAGAAGGGTTATGCAAAATAATTCAGAAACCACTTTCGTCCCTACAGGTACTATTTGTTTAACTTAAAAGACAAAAGAGTATTAAAGAACTTATGTCATTTGCCAACTTATCATATTATGAAGCTAACCAAAACATTCCAAGGGAAACATCTAGCCCAAAGTTGAACATTAAGGATTTTCCTAATCTTGTAACTAATCCATCCTCTGCAAATAGTATTTCAATTCAAGAGAGGAGATCAGTTGCTACATCCCTGTCTTCAAATTCTGCTTCCTACAGTCAGATTACAAAATCTACTCCATCAAAAAGGAAAAGAACATTAAATATAGGCTTTGATCAAAGTTCTCATTCTAAAGTATTGAACAATCCTAATGGGAGATCCCCCAAAGAATCTCCTAGTCACTTTATAAATAATTCTCAGACCCAAAGAGATTTAAATCAGGCTATATTAATGCTCAATCAAGATCACAAGGATTTGGTTATGACATTTATTGGTGAATTGATTAATAAAAATTATACTTCTCCTAAGGATCATGGTGGATTAAATGTAGAGATTGGTAATCATAAAAACAAAAGTGTATCACATAATGCTATAAGTACTAGTCAGGAACGAGGAGGGATGGAGGTATCTGGGTCTGAGGACTCAGAATACTAATTCCCCTCTCGTCTTGACCTGGTACATACATGTTTTTAACAATTTATATTTTCAATCATCACGCCCCACTAACTATTATACAATGGAATATAAGATCTTATAATACCAATGTTGATAACTTAAAAGTCCTTATTAAAGACTATAACCCTGATATTGTCCTCATTAGTGAGTCTTGGCTCTCTAACCAACATACAATTAGATGCAGAGGGTATCACATTATCAGAAAGGATCGAGGTGATGGATATGGGGGCTTAATTACCCTTATCAAATACAATATAGATTTTCGGGATATTCATATTAACAATCCTGGTTTTAATTCAGATGTTCAATTTCAACTCACCTTTTTACCCAAGTATAATTTAAATATATTAAATATGTATTGTCCTTTGGACAATCTCATTTCCAAAAAATGCTGGTCTTCTTTGGTCAACTCGATTAACAAACCTCTACTGATCATGGGATTTAAATGTAATCATAGAGCATGGGAAGCTCAAGAGATGTTAATGCAGAATATTTGCAACTGCAGAAGATCTTAAGTTAATTTTTCTTAATGATGGTTCTCCAACAAGATTGGTTCGTCCTGGTAGCAGCAAATCAGTAGTTGACTTATCATTGGCTTCGATAGATGTGGCACCCAAAATTAGTGGATGGACCACCATTCCAGATACAGGATCTAGTGATCATTTTCCCATTCTATGCTATGTCGGTATCCCAACACAGGACTTTAATCAGGTTTCTAAAAGAAGAAATTTCAAAAAGGCTGATTGGGTTTCTTTCCATGAAAAACTAGAGTGTATTTTCTCATCGTTTCCAATTGAGGACTATGAAAATTTTATCGAATATATATCATCAGTGGCAGACACATCAATTCCTTGGACCTCCTCTTATAACAACAAATATCACATTCCATGGTGGGATGATTCATGTGCTCATATAATACAAAAGAGAGTTTCAGCTATTAATACATTTAAAAATTCTCCTAGTGTTGAAAACTATATAGAGGCTAAAAAATTCATAGCGAAAGCTAGAAAATTCCTAAAATTAAAGCGAAAAATAAGCTTTAGATCCTATTGTAGCAAACTAAATAGAAACACTCCCCTTAAAGATGTTTGGAATAAAATTAACAAGGTTTCTGGTAGTAAATTGTCTCTTTTATCTCAATTGCCACCAGAGGAGGTAGCTCAGGAAATTTTAACATTTCTCTCACCTATTTCTGGCGACTTTGAATTACTTTTCAGTCCTCTGCAGTATTCTGAGAAACCCATATCATTTGATGAATATCACAATACTCTTTTTTCTAAAACTGATTCTGCTGTGGGTCCTGATCAGGTTTCATACTCTATGTTAAAAAATTTACCGCACTCTGGATCATTACTCTTAATTCAATTCTTTAATGAATGTATCCGGAAGGGACAGGTTCCTCTTTCGTGGAAACAAACGGTCATATTACCCATTGTTAAGCATGGAAAGGATAAAACTGACCCACTTAATTATAGGCCAATAGCTCTATCATCGTGTGTTGGTAAAATGCTGGAAACATTAATTAAAAACAGAATTGAGTGGTTCTTAGAACACAATCATATTTTAAATCCATTGCAACTTGGTTTTAGAAGGGGTAGAGGTTGCATGGAATGCATTTCATTACTAAATTCTAAAATACTACAAGGATTTTCATTGAATCAATTTACCGTAGGACTTTTCCTAGATATTTCAGCAGCTTATGATAGTGTCAACATCTCTCTTTTATACTCTAAACTAATTAAATATAACATTCCTATTCAACTAGCAAATGTCATTTATTCTATATTAAATGATCGTAGTATTTATGTAAAGGACCAAACTGGTCAAATTCATGGTCCAAGAAAAACTAATCAGGGTTTACCTCAAGGCTCCCCTCTAAGTCCAATATTATTTAATCTGTATTCCCTATCTTTATACGAGATTATTCCCAACGGTTGTAATCTGATACAGTATGCAGATGATTTGGTTATTTTGGTTAGTGGGGCAGATCTACTTAAATTAATTAATTCTTTGAACTTATTAATGGAAAGGATGGATCTCTGGTTATTAGAACACAACTTTAGTCTATCTTACAATAAGTCCTCAGCAATTATATTTCAAATAGGAAATCGTAAAATTAATCCTCCAAACGTAAAAATTAGAGGTCATGCAATTAAATGGGTCGATACAGTGAAATATTTAGGGGTAGTTATTCAAAAAAACCTAAAGTGGAAATCATATGTGGATTTAATAGAATTAAAAGTAAGTCGTAGCTTGAATGTAATGAGAGCTCTATGTGGAACATATTGGGGTAGTGATCCTAAAACTCTCCAGATAGTTCATAATGGTTTGATACAGAGTCATTTAGATTATGGATGTCAAATATTATCAGATTGTCCCAAGGCGCTAATCAACAGGTTAGATAAATTACAATATAAGAGTATTCGTATCATAACAGGATGTATGAGATCTACCCCTATTTATGCATTGTTAGGTGAAAGTGGTCAAATTCCTCTCAAGTACAGATGGGAATGGCTTAATTCTAAATTCCTCCTAAAAAATCTGATGCTAATTAACAACCCAATAATTTCTGCCTTGAATGGATTACAGATATCAATGCAATCAAATCCTAATTACTGGAATAAAAAAAGTATTCCCCTCTTAGTTTCCATCATGAATAAATTCCAATATACCCCAAATTTATTTTCTAGCGACTTATTTCCGTGTCACAATTTTGAATTAGAATATCAATTAACTTCTATCCCTATTAGGAATGTGCAATCTAATAAAAGTGATGAACATGCATTAATTCAATTTCAAAGAATCTCACTTGACAATCCACTTCACACTATAATCTTTACGGATGGGTCAGTTGATAGTAAGGGCTCAGCAGGATTTGGTGTTTTTTGTCCTGACTTTGAATACTCATACTCTAGTAAACTCCCTACGCAGACTCAAGTTTGCACTGCAGAGATTATTGCAATTAATCATGCGGTTCAATTTGTCTTGGAGAAGGATATCAAGAGGGCCTTAATCTTGTCTGATTCTAAGAGTGCTATCCAAAAGATAGGGAAAACATCTTACTCAATGGAAACTGAACATACCTCTATCATGACCAAAAGGGGCATTATAGAAGCCAATCAACAGAACATCAGTATTATTTTGGCTTGGATTCCAGGGCATTCTGATATTAAGGGCAATTGTGTTGCAGACAAATTGGCAAACATAGGAAGATCACTAAAAATGCCAGCCAAAGTTAAATTGCATTATTCAAACTACTTATTTTATATTAAAAAGCTAATTTGGACTCTATGGGCACAAGAATGGAATTCAAATAGATCAAAAGGGTCGTTTTATAGAAAAATAGTCAATACATGGAACAAATCACCATGGTTCAATCAATTTCCTTATAAAGACAGAAGGCATATCACCACAGTAATTAGAATGAGAACAGGACATTGTTCCACTCCCGTTCATTTATTCCGCATAGGTATTCAGGACAACCCGTACTGTGAATGTGGTCAAATTGGATCTCTGAATCATATTATCCTAGAGTGTCCAATAAACGTTTCTCCAAATTTTGACCTCTACAAAGAATTGGTTAAAACAAAACTACAAACTCCTATAGAGATATGCTCTTTCCTATCCAATCTTAATCCTCAAAGACTAAATTTATTGATTACTTTTCTTAATCTAGCCAAAATCAATCTATAATTATATATTCCTATCTTATCTACTATAACACAAACTTACAAATTATTCTCTTTTTCCACCTGGGTTCTCTATCATCTGTTGGTAGAAAAAAAGAAAAAAGAGGAACTTGGACAGTCCACAGTAAAGTAGCTATTGAATTAAGTAGATAGCTGCAGAAGAGTTTGCTGTGGAACTCTGAGGACCTCATCAAAAAAGACTATGCAGAAAAAGACTGGTTGTTCCTCCAAGCGAGAAAAGTTTTATCCTGTGTTGAATAGACTTTCCTATACTAACTGTTTGGCCCAAGAAGAAGAAGTTTCGACATAGTGTTCATTCAATATAAAATAATTTCAATTTAGTGTTAGCTGGGCAAATTATCCCCTGAGATATTACCCAATAAAGGAAGAAGAAGAAGAAGAAGAATCATTTACATAACCTATAACGTTTGATATTGGTTGATTAATTTGTCAAAATAATATTAATTGTCAATGCCAATGGTCAATACATATTTGAAACGATCCTGTTGCATAAAAACGAAGAGCAATTAACAATTCATTTCGCACATAGATGGGTCTATTTTTGTTGCTTACAGGATGCAATTGGTTACCGATCAAATTTAATAAATGATCTACTCTGAATTTTTTGATAATCTAAACCTAGTTTTTAAGTCCACATCATCAAATCCAGCAAAAGGGTTTCTTCTTTGCAGCTGCCAGCAGCCGCTCCTTCGCCGCTCATTTCCGTTATCAGAGGATGGTGATGAAGATAATATTCGAAAATAAATATATATGTATACAAAATTAAATTGCCTGATATAATTCAACTGATGGTAAGAATAAAAATGAATAATTCAACCTTAGCCAATTTAAGTTATAAAAAATATCAAATATCTAGTAGAAGTCAATATTTAGTATATCTGGCAAAGAAAAATAATACTGAATTGCAAACAGAAGTTTATTAAGAACAGGAAATAGGTAAGTTATATTAAATTATTGGTTATTTAAATATAGGGTGTATACAGGATAAATTTCTCTATAGAGATTTAAAAACTGATTTAAGAAAATGCAATAAGCTGTTACTTCAATTAAAAAAGTTTTAGAAGGACATAGAACAAAGCACACGTAATGTTTTTATTAATTATTATGTACTGCTCTAGTTGCTAATATTGAAGATAATCCATTCAAATCGAGAAATAAAAATGTAGCACAGTGGTTGGAATGCCAAAACTTTGATGAAGAAATAAAGACGTTCATTTCATCTCGTTCAACACCTGTTCATACTAGAGGTAAGCAAAATAAAATTTCCTTGAACGCGCTGGAAAGCAATGAATTGACTGGACTTTACCTAATGATTTTTTCCCAAAATCAGGATAGTCAAAACCAACCAAGCTACGAATTGTCTGAAATTTTACCAATTATTTTTTATCAAAATCAGGATAGTCAAAATCAAACTGTTCAAAATGAAGTGAGATATAGATTTCAAGAAAGTGGAAGTAAAATTTTAGTCGACGATAGTGTACAAGATCCTTATTTTTTTCTTAATGATAAAAAGAAAGAAATTGTGTTCTATCTGTGAGGAGTATAAAAATTCAAGTGGTGACGAAAAATAAATTAAAAGCGAAGCATCAAGGAGCAAAAGTTTTGTTTCGTACGAAAAAGGAACAAGGTAAAAATTTGACTTTGCAAGATAGATAATTATTGTATTTTATTATGTTCATATGATTTACAGACTGTTATTCCATTGCCAAATGGTAATGGAGCAACATTTTATTATAAAAGTAAATTGAACGTTTTTAAATTTACAATCTTTAAAATAAAATAAAAATCTGAATTCTGATACATGTGGCATGAAGGAGAAGCCAAACGAGGAGCAAATGAAATATCTACTTGTGTTTTTCAGTTATTAAAAAAATATGGCATTCTCAAAAAAGTGGTATTCTACAGCGACAACTGTATAGCTCAAAATAAAAATTAATTTCTTATGTGTATGTATTTATATAGTACAGAAAAGTATGATACAGAAGAAGTAGATCATAAATACCTTATTGTCGGTCACATAGAAAACGAAGGTAACTCACATATTTAAAAGGAAAGAACAAGAATACTTAAAAATGGTTTAATTTATGTTCCATCTAAATTGGTCACTATTGCAAAGTCAGCTTAAAAGAAAGATAAGCCATATGACGTTACTGAGATGTCAACTGAAGAGTTTTTTGATTGAAAAAAATAGACAAGGGAGCGAATTTTAATGGTAATGAAAACGGCCAAAAAGTTTTAATCAGCGACATTAAATTGATGTATTAAAGTCAAGAAAGCCAAACCTAGAAAAATCTTCTATAAGAGTTCATTCAAACAGGACGAAATTTATGTTATCAATATTAATAAAAAGTTAAAAAGACAGAGAGAAAAGCCAACTTTAATTCTTGCCTATGAGCAAGCACCACCGATTCCGATTAACAAAATAATGATTTAATAAGTTTATGCAACGATAATTTAATACCAAAGAGACACCATGACTTTTTCAGATCGTTATCTGCATACGCTCTCGGGGAACTTGTAACCCCTCCTAGAGAGTGTGTCCCCAGGTGGCGGGTAGGGGAATGCCCGACCCGGTTTACCGGTGGGTAGGAGGGAAATAAAATACCTCCCGTGGACCAACAGGTAATTCACCGAATGATTGCCGGTATGCCGGCGATCCCACCATTTACTGGCTAACGGCTTCGGGCGGATGAGCTAGTATGTGGAAGGGCACTCTTTTGTCCAGAGATCGAGAAATCGGTCTCGAAGGCGGATGAACCAAGGATGGTCAACGGCGGAAGGATGCAGAAGGCAACGGGGAACTACTGCATTAAAGACTCATAGAGTACCCCTTGTTAAGTCATTATGGTGTACACCAAAAATACTCGAAACCCTACTGATCATGGGAATAGGATATCAAGGTCCGGCAGAGTGAGAAAAACACAAGACTACAAGGCTCACTTGGTCGTAAACATGCGAAATCCTTGTACAAGAGCGCAGAAACCAACAACTTTAAGAGTTGCAACGTGGAATGTTAAAAGTTCGTTCTCTGCAGGAAAACTGGATAATATTGAACAAGAAATGAATAGACTAATTACTATTTAACTGGGAATAAGCCACAATTAAAGATAAAAATACGTTCATTGACGTTTTAGTTTCCACTTCAGAAATCGTTCTCAAAATACAAATAGGTTTGTAGATTTCACAAGCTAAGGAACATCAGGAACATAATGGACATCCGATTTATGTAAGTAAATTTTCAGTACCTCTTTTTGGGAATACTACTGTCAAATCAATTTTACTTATTTTAAAAGGTCTTAAAATATAACGTAGTGTGCATACTTTTGTATCAAATTTACAAGGGGCAGTTAGAAATTCATGTAAATATTGCTGTACCCATATGGACTAACTAGGCGGTTATGTAGTCAAAACCTGTCTCTTTATAATTTCAGTAGAATAACACTACAGGAAGCTGTAGATATCGCATACGAAGAAGATAATGTAACAGACATTTTTATTGAGCCGTCTGAATCAAATTTTCTTACGGATGAGGATTCAGGTCACGAAAACGTAGGTGGTGACTCGGATAACTTGTATCCTCGTCAACTTCGTGCAGGAGCGGAAGTTGTATTTGCAGACTCTGAACGTCTAGGAGGTGTACAATCAGACCTAGAAGCAAGCTATGATAAGGATTTGTAGAACGTAAATAGAATGGTAATTGATCTGACAGAACCTACAACTTATATTGACAGAGACCTTCATTATACGTCGCGCAACTTTCCAAAAGGAGATTACAGTAAATATTCAGAGATGAGTTGTGTGCAACTGTTTGAATTATTTCTTACTGATGATTTGCTAGAAATTAAAGTGTCTGAAACAACAAAATATGCTCTACTGATAAATCAACCGAACCCTAACGTGACACTTCCTGAATTGAAAGTATTTATGGCAATTCTCTTAGTAAGCGGATATAATAAGCTACCATCTAAAAGAAGCTACTGGTAGAGAAGCCCTGACATGCAAAATATTCTGGTGTCTGATGCCATGAGACGTGACAGGTTTTTACAAATTTGTCGTTTACTTCATTTTGCAGACAATAATAATATAGATAAAATGACAAAATGTACAAACTAAGACCACTTACAGATATGTTAAAAAAATCGTTCATAGAGCATTTTGTCCCAGAAGAAAATATAGCTTATGATGAATCGGTGATAAGGCTATAAAATGTGGTGTATAAATACACCTAGCGGATATTTGATAAACTTTGAAGTATATCAGGGAAAAAATCCTAGATCTAATGAAGAATATCAAAAATATTTCGGAAAAGCTGCAGCTCCCATGGTACAGATGATCGAAGAATTGGGTGACAAAGGATCTCTGAGATACAAGTTTTTCGTTGATAATTTATTTACCAGTACAAACTTGTTAAGTACTCTAAAAGCTAATGGATACGAGGTTACAGGTACTGTGAGGGATAATAGAATTCCTAGAAATTGTCCACTTGTTTCTAAAAAGACGATGGAAAAGAGGACACGAGGAGAATATTGTTTAACATTAAATAAGGAGACTGGTATTCGATATGTTCGCTGGAGGGACAACAAAGTTGTAACAGCTGCAAGCACATGTTTTGGTGTTCAGCCGGTCAAAAATGTGGAAAGATATTCCAAAAAAGATAGCAAGACAATACAAGTACCTAGGCCATATCTTCTTTCGCAGTATAATAACAGCATGGGAGGAACTGATCTCATGGACAGTAATATATCTTGGTAAGAAATAAAGAGCAATATTTATATAAATGAAAATATATGGGTAATTTTTTTTCAGTTACCGAGCCGGCATACGTTCCAAAAAATGGTACTGGCCAATATTTACGTACCTCATAGACGCAGCTCTTCAAAATGCTTGGACGATATGTAGGAAATCCGGGAAGAATATTAGTCTCTTAGAGTTTAGAAGAAGTATTTGTCAGGTAAAAGTATTTTTATACAAAACTCAGAAAATGTTTACGATTCATTCAATTTTTAGACCTACTTAACGACATATAAAGTCCCCGCTAAAAGAACTGAAAAAATAGGTAGAGCAGCAGGAAGTGATTTTCGAGTGTCTGACTGCGTCAGGTTTGACTGCAAGGATCATTGGATTATCTCTGTACCTGAGGGCAAAAGAAAGAGGTGCGCCATGCCAGTTTGCAGTTCAAAAGGGCGTACAATGTGTGAAAAATGCAACGTTGGGCTTTGCATTTCATGTTTTAAACCATTTCATACAAATGGGACAAATTAATGAATTGTTTCAATATTTGATCTTGCCAAACGCCTAGTGGTCCCGTATGGGACCACCTTTTTTGCAAAAAAAAAAAGATTTTTTTTATTTCGGCTTAAATTTAACAAAAATAAGTTGTTTTTACGTAGTTTTAAATAAAATTATTGCATACAGGGTGAGTCATGAGGAACTTTACATAATTCTACCATATGTAGAGTCCCTCAGGGAGCATATCATGTGGCCACTAAAAAATGTCAACTCCTCGTCTTTATTAATTAACAGGGTGATTTGTGTAATTGACCATTTATTTCATTTTACTGTAGTGTTTATACGGCTCATTTAATTTTTTTAATTTTTGCATGATACAGTACACTACTATCAAGCATTCGACTGGTATTAGCTAAACTAAAAAATTCCAGGAGTGGCTTTGGAAAAATTAATTTAGGGATTCGTATTAAATATTACACCCTGTCTATATATTTTTTTAAATGCAATAAGTGATTTTCAAACTACATAAATAGCCAATGAAAACGACATATGCGACAATGTTGTCGCACTTTTATTAAATTTTTAGTGAACGATCAAATCTTACCAAACATAGAACAACCATAATGAAGTATCAAATTATAAGGTAATTAATTTAAACAAATGTTATAAATTTCAAACATTTTAATTGAAATGATAAACTGAGTCACTGCACAACAAAAAACAGTAACTACTAACAACAACGAAGAACAATTTAAAAAAAAACTAAAAATATGTACATAGTTATGATAAACTCATAAATTAGAACTGGAAAAGATACGATAATGGTAACAAAATAAAAATAATTCAAAATAGATTTTCGAAATGGAACCCTGCAGCCTGTACACATTTTTGTTGCCGAATTGTTAATTGACGTATTGAATTACGGATACTCTGGGGATCGTTTCTAATAGTATTACAACAATGTATAATTCTATCAATTAATTGTTGTCGGTTATTAATATTCACTGCGTAAACTAGTTGCTTCAATCGTCCCCAAATATGGTAATTAACGGGATTGAAATCAGGGGATCTTGAAGGCCACGAAATAGGACCTGCACGTCCTATCCACCTGTTGCCATAAACAATATTGAGATGTTGTCTCACTGCCAGTAAAAAGTGTGGGGGTGCCCCATCATGCTGAAAATACATCCCTCGGATAGCAACGTTCGCGTTGGCAAGCAAATTCGGCAAAAT
Source organism: Diabrotica balteata (assembly GCA_918026665.1). Lineage (NCBI taxonomy): Eukaryota > Metazoa > Arthropoda > Insecta > Coleoptera > Chrysomelidae > Diabrotica > Diabrotica balteata. Next base: position 133,110,608 of record OU898279.1, read on the forward strand.
ATTTTGTAGAAAGTTCAAATAGAACTGCCCTGTTAAAGGACCATCAAAAAAGTGAGGACCTACTAATTGGTTATTTATGACACCAATCCACACGTTAACCGAAAACCTTAACTGAGAACGACGTTCTCGAATAGCATGGGGATTTTCTTCTGCCCACACATGTGATATTCGTGAATTATTTTTCCCGTCTCTGGTAAATTGGGCTTCATCTGTAGTGTCCTGTATAGCGTTGGTCGATTATTGTTAATCCATCTACAAAATTCCAACCTATCGATCTCATCTCCAGCATGTAGTCGCTGAACCATTTGAATGTGATATGGTTATAGATTATTCTTTGAATATGATATGGTTATAGAAAGTAACAAAAGCTCTACCAAAACTAACACAATGTAATAACCAATTAATCAATTAAATTTATTATTTATCGAAAATAATGCCCCAATACGATCTATGAGTAAAAATTTAAAATTGAAAAACAATTGATTCTATCGTAGAGATAATACAAAGTGACAGTAAAGATGTTAATTTTCTACGTATTAGATTATGTTGTAGGAACTCATTTTAATTAAAATGTTTGTAATTTATAACATTTGTTTAAATTAATACCTTATAATTTGATACTTCATTATGGTTGTTCTATTTTTGGTAAGATTTGATCGTTCACTAAAAATTTAATAAAATTGCGACAACATTGTCGCATATGTCGTTTTCATTGGCTATTTATGTAGTTTAAAAATCACTTATTGCATTTAAAAAAATATATATACAGGGTGTAATATTTAATACGAATCCCTAAATTAATTTTTCCAAAGCCAGTCCTGGAATTTTTTAGTTTAGCTAATACCAGTCGAATGCTTGATAGTAGTGTACTGTATCATGCAAAAATTAAAAAAATCAAATAAGCCGTATAAACACTACAGTAAAATGAAATAAATGGTCAATTACACAAATCACCCTGTTAATTAATAAAGAAGAGGAGTTGACATTTTTTAGTGGCCACATGATATGCTCCCTGAGGGACTCTACATATGGTAGAAGTATGTAAAGTTCCTCATGACTCACCCTGTATAAAAAGAATTTTATCTTCTCCGCGCTAATGGATTAATTAACTCAAATAATAGTTTACATATCTTTCTTAGATCTGTAAACCAAACGTAGTAACTATATTTTAGAGTTATAAGACCTTCAAAGAAATATGATTATTTATTCATAACATGCTGCACAAATAAAATGAGTTTATTTAGTGTATATTGTGCCTCAAAAGAGAATCTCAAAAAGAATATTTTCAATAACAAGCAACTCAAGCAGATTGTTTATCTTATGTACACGTAATTAATACAGCCCTTTTTCCTCCTTCATCATGTTCCACCAACAAAAGATAAAATCGTCTTTTATGGCATTTACCCATTCTGTAAGCCCTTTTTCCTTTAAATAGGTATTTTTGAGTTACGCATTCTGGCATTCTTCTCAAATGTTTCCAAGGGGAGAAAGGATTTACTTTATTAAATTTAATGAACTTTATTGCGATAAAAGTTTACGTTCCCCTCCATTTTATTTTTCATTTATATTTATGTTACCGTCTGTATTAGGGATGCTTAAAATTCTGGAGGAATGCACAAAATTAAAATATTTTTTCATAACGTTCACTGTTCCCCTTGTTTTTGAGAAATTTCGCTTCTTTTTGGAGGGGCAGCACTGATAAGTCGCGAAACTTCTTATTTTCCCAGAATTACCTCCCTAATAACGTTTTAGGGTATTATAAGCTGTAACTTTAATTTCGAAGGCCGAATGGTACAATTTCTTTTTCTTACTGGATAGTCTTAATAATGATCTTATTTATAATCCCAGAATTTGCATTCATTATATAAAACAATACAAGATTTTTAGCAGTTTTAAAAAGTTAGTAAAAACAAATTATAATCATAAAATATCCCTAATCAAATGTTTCTAACAGCGTTGCCCAATTTTCCGAATATTTTTGACTGTAGGGAAAAGTAAATATTATGTAACAATAAAACACTGAAAACAAAGTTTTTAAACAAAATTTATTTTAATCTCTTATCACTACAGCTGTTCGGCTGATTGCCTTTCTGAAGTGATCTATTTTTGGTATGCCTTTATATTTTATAGTCTCTAATGAAATAGCTTGAGGAGGGGAGAACTGTTTGTCTCAAGTGGGTCATTCAGAATTATATCTGTGTTTTTTAAACTGTTAATTTCCATAGATTCTAACAAGGATAGCTTAAGGCCTTTATTTTGAATGTGAAGAATTTTAAATTCGTCATTAACAGAATGATTGTGATCTAGAAGGTGAAGTGCATAAGTAGAATCTGTTTTTCTATTATTGAAAGCCCTTTTATGTTCTCCTTTTCGTTTATTTAAGTTTCTACCAGTTTGACCGATGTAAGTTTTCACAGTCGCCACATTTAAGTTTACCACCACTGTGTAAGTGTTTTTTATTTTGGCTCTGGTTGTTTTTGATATATTTACCTAGGCTATTTTAGTTGATATTTTGCTTGTATATGTAATCGAGCAGAAGGTAGTGGGTTTTTTCTCTGATGGTGGAAATACTAATTTCAGGACAGTTTTGTGTAGTTTTTGATTTATATTTATATGTATATATATATATATATATATATATGTTGAACAATTATTCCGGGAAAATATCCGTTGGTCATTTTTTAATTGCAGACGTTTCGCCAAGGTCTCACTTGGCATCTTCTGTGCGTTGTCTTCGGTCTCGTAGTCGGTAACTGAATGAGCTGCGCTCAGTCCTCACTTCTTTTATATCGTGCGCTGTTCGAGCGGATCGTCGCTGATTGGCCGTATTCGTTACGCCGCTAGGCCCCGCCCCCTGGGGAGCGAAGCTCAGGCAGTCAGTTTGATGTTGGCGTCTCGAGATTATGGACTTCCAAGCTTGGGGCAGATTTAAGGAGTCGTCACGTTTGTTAAGAAGACCTTCTTTTTCAATTTCTATAGATTCTCTGATGGTTCTTGTTTTGAAGTGTTCAATGTTGGCTATTTGTTTGCAACTTTCGAAGTTTATTTTATGGCCTGTGTTATGCTCGTGTTGAAATAGAGCAGATGTTAGCTGTCTGTTGCGAATTGCTAGTTTGTGTTCCTCTAATCTTGCGGAAATTCTCCTGTTGGTTTGTCCGATGTAGGTTTGGTGACAGGTTCCACATGCAATTTTGTAAACACCCTGATTTTCCAGTTTGGTTGCATCTTTGGGGTTTCTTAAGATCGATCGAACTGTTTGCTTCGGTTTGTAGATTGTCGATATGTTCTTTTTTCGGAGAATGCGCCCTATCTTGTCGGTGGTTCCTTTCACGTATGGTAGAATAGCTCTTGGTTGATTTTTGTTGTCTTCTTGTGTGTTTTGTGTGGTCTTCCGTTGTTTCTTTATTGCTTTGTGGATGGTGTTTGAGCTGTATCCATTTTGTTTCAGTATTGTTTTTATGTTCTTGAGCTCTGCATTTCTATGTGTAGTACAGGTCAGGCTATTTGATCTTGATATCAGAGTGTCAGCTACTCCTTGTATTTGGGAAGGATGGTGGTGCGAGTTGGCTTGTAGATATCTATCGGTGTGAGTTGGTTTTCTATATACTGTGTGTTCAAATTTACCACTCGGTGTTTTTATTGCGAGAACATCTAAAAATGGAAGTTGGTTGTTATCTTCAATCTCCAGGGTGAATTGGATTTTTGGGTGTTGATTATTTAGATGATTAAGAAATTGTTCAAGTTCTACTCTTCCATGGGTCCAGATCACAAATACGTCATCTACGTATCTTAGCCACAGTTTCGGTTTTTTATCGTATGTTTTGATGGCTTTTTCTTCAAAGTAAATCATGAACATATTGGCCACCGCCGGTGATAATGATGAACCCATTGCTGCTCCATCTGTTTGTCGGTACATTTGTCCATCGTACATGAAGTATGCATTGTTGAGGCAGTGGTGAGCTAGTTCTATGATATGGTCAGGAAGGTCTTCGTATTCCGATATTAACTGGAGTGCTTCGTTTACTGGTACGTTGGTGTATAATGACTTGACATCGAAACTAGCTATAATGTCATTGTTGTTGAGTGTAGTTGAAGTCAATATTTGTGTGAAGTGGTGTGAGTTTTTAACGTATGAGGATGCCTTTTCCGTGATGGGTTGGAGTATCTGCGCTATGTACCGTTCAAGTTTTTGTAGGGGTGAATTGAATGCGCTAACGATGGGTCGCATAGGTACACCTGGCTTGTGGATTTTTGGAAGACCGTAGAATTTTGGGCATCTACTGGATTTTTCTCTTGGTATGAGTGCCCTTTTTGTTGTTTCGTCGATAGGAGATTTGTTGATTTTAGTTTTTGTAGTTTTCTCCAAGTATGTGGTGGGGTCCCTCGATACCGCTTTATATGTTTCATCTTTTAGGAGGTCTTGCATTTTTGATTTGTATTCCCCGATGTTCATGACGACAGTTGTGTTTCCTTTGTCGGCCGGTAGTATGATGATGGATTGATTTTTATTGAGGTGTTTGAGGGCTTGATGCTCCTTGTGCGTGAGATTAGGCCTCGGTGGTTTCGCTTTTCTGAGGATGCTGGCAACCCGGTGTCTTATTTCCTCTGCATCTTGCTCGTTTAATGTTGTTAAGCTTGATTCAACATTGGCTATGATTTCCTCTTTGGGTATTACTTTTGGTGCGATGGCATAGTTGAACCCTTTCTCCAGAACGCTCTTTTCGGGTTCAGAAAGAGGATAGTCTGACATGTTATGTACAGTATGTTTGTTGCATGTTGGCTGTGGAAATTTCGTTGTTTTTGGTTTGAGCTTTTCTATCTTTCCCTCTAGCTTTTTTGTTGAAATTTGTTTATCTGTTTCAATGCGCCAGTATGTAAGTAATTCAAGTTGGTTCCATAGAAGTGCATGAATGGTTTCGCTCAACTGTAGATGTAGTTTGTACAGGCGGTTCTCAACCACGCTTATGTTGAATCGTGTTTTCTTTATTTCTGCTCTAAGTAGAGCAATGCTGGCTTGTTTTAAAATGGCTTTAGTCTTTCTCGTGTTTGTATGATGAGAAAGTTTTGTAAATGTAGGTTGAAGGTCCAAGTCTCGGCATTGTAGTAGGAAGGTGAGGTTGCATAGTAATTGACATCTCTTTTTCCTTAAACTCTCATAAGTTTTGGTGGCATCATCACCTTCCTACTACAATGCCGAGACTTGGACCTTCAACCTACATTTACAAAACTTTCTCATCATACAAACACGAGAAAGACTAAAGCCATTTTAAAACAAGCCAGCATTGCTCTACTTAGAGCAGAAATAAAGAAAACACGATTCAACATAAGCGTGGTTGAGAACCGCCTGTACAAACTACATCTACAGTTGAGCGAAACCATTCATGCACTTCTATGGAACCAACTTGAATTACTTACATACTGGCGCATTGAAACAGATAAACAAATTTCAACAAAAAAGCTAGAGGGAAAGATAGAAAAGCTCAAACCAAAAACAACGAAATTTCCACAGCCAACATGCAACAAACATACTGTACATAACATGTCAGACTATCCTCTTTCTGAACCCGAAAAGAGCGTTCTGGAGAAAGGGTTCAACTATGCCATCGCACCAAAAGTAATACCCAAAGAGGAAATCATAGCCAATGTTGAATCAAGCTTAACAACATTAAACGAGCAAGATGCAGAGGAAATAAGACACCGGGTTGCCAGCATCCTCAGAAAAGCGAAACCACCGAGGCCTAATCTCACGCACAAGGAGCATCAAGCCCTCAAACACCTCAATAAAAATCAATCCATCATCATACTACCGGCCGACAAAGGAAACACAACTGTCGTCATGAACATCGGGGAATACAAATCAAAAATGCAAGACCTCCTAAAAGATGAAACATATAAAGCGGTATCGAGGGACCCCACCACATACTTGGAGAAAACTACAAAAACTAAAATCAACAAATCTCCTATCGACGAAACAACAAAAAGGGCACTCATACCAAGAGAAAAATCCAGTAGATGCCCAAAATTCTACGGTCTTCCAAAAATCCACAAGCCAGGTGTACCTATGCGACCCATCGTTAGCGCATTCAATTCACCCCTACAAAAACTTGAACGGTACATAGCGCAGATACTCCAACCCATCACGGAAAAGGCATCCTCATACGTTAAAAACTCACACCACTTCACACAAATATTGACTTCAACTACACTCAACAACAATGACATTATAGCTAGTTTCGATGTCAAGTCATTATACACCAACGTACCAGTAAACGAAGCACTCCAGTTAATATCGGAATACGAAGACCTTCCTGACCATATCATAGAACTAGCTCACCACTGCCTCAACAATGCATACTTCATGTACGATGGACAAATGTACCGACAAACAGATGGAGCAGCAATGGGTTCATCATTATCACCGGCGGTGGCCAATATGTTCATGATTTACTTTGAAGAAAAAGCCATCAAAACATACGATAAAAAACCGAAACTGTGGCTAAGATACGTAGATGACGTATTTGTGATCTGGACCCATGGAAGAGTAGAACTTGAACAATTTCTTAATCATCTAAATAATCAACACCCAAAAATCCAATTCACCCTGGAGATTGAAGATAACAACCAACTTCCATTTTTAGATGTTCTCGCAATAAAAACACCGAGTGGTAAATTTGAACACACAGTATATAGAAAACCAACTCACACCGATAGATATCTACAAGCCAACTCGCACCACCATCCTTCCCAAATACAAGGAGTAGCTGACACTCTGATATCAAGATCAAATAGCCTGACCTGTACTACACATAGAAATGCAGAGCTCAAGAACATAAAAACAATACTGAAACAAAATGGATACAGCTCAAACACCATCCACAAAGCAATAAAGAAACAACGGAAGACCACACAAAACACACAAGAAGACAACAAAAATCAACCAAGAGCTATTCTACCATACGTGAAAGGAACCACCGACAAGATAGGGCGCATTCTCCGAAAAAAGAACATATCGACAATCTACAAACCGAAGCAAACAGTTCGATCGATCTTAAGAAACCCCAAAGATGCAACCAAACTGGAAAATCAGGGTGTTTACAAAATTGCATGTGGAACCTGTCACCAAACCTACATCGGACAAACCAACAGGAGAATTTCCGCAAGATTAGAGGAACACAAACTAGCAATTCGCAACAGACAGCTAACATCTGCTCTATTTCAACACGAGCATAACACAGGCCATAAAATAAACTTCGAAAGTTGCAAACAAATAGCCAACATTGAACACTTCAAAACAAGAACCATCAGAGAATCTATAGAAATTGAAAAAGAAGGTCTTCTTAACAAACGTGACGACTCCTTAAATCTGCCCCAAGCTTGGAAGTCCATAATCTCGAGACGCCAACATCAAACTGACTGCCTGAGCTTCGCTCCCCAGGGGGCGGGGCCTAGCGGCGTAACGAATACGGCCAATCAGCGACGATCCGCTCGAACAGCGCACGATATAAAAGAAGTGAGGACTGAGCGCAGCTCATTCAGTTACCGACTACGAGACCGAAGACAACGCACAGAAGATGCCAAGTGAGACCTTGGCGAAACGTCTGCAATTAAAAAATGACCAACGGATATTTTCCCGGAATAATTGTTCAACATATTACTCCATCCGTGAAACACTTCAAACTAACATATATATATATATATATATATATATATATATATATATATATATATATATATATATATATAATCGGTTTAAAACGTCCTCCGACGTCTTCCGATGCCCAATCTCCATGCATCTCTATCTTCCCAAAGATCTTCGTCTAAACCTCTCTCTCGGATCTCTCTGTCTATTCCTTCTCTCCAGTTCTTTCTGGGTCGGCCTCTTTTTCTCTTTCCATGTGGTGACCAATCTATAATCTGTTTGGGCAGACGATGTTCTGGCATTCTCTGCACATGTCCATACCACTTTAGTTGATGTACTCTTATATATTCGACAATCCTATGTGTGACTCCCATAAACTCTCGTATACGTTCGTTATTAATTCTTTCGAGTTTTGATTTTCCTGCGGCCCGTCTCCAGTAGTCCATCTCCGTGGCTTGTAGTGTTCTTTCAGTAGTTGCCTTTAACTGCCACACGTCACTTCCATACATTACTATGCTCTTTATAATAGTGTTGTATATTCGATGTTTATTTTTTTTGGATATATGTTGATTCCAGATAATACTATCTAGTTGAGATATGGCCCTTCTACCCTGAGTGTTTCGTTTTTTTATAGCCTGATCTGATTTGCCATCGTCTGTGATTTCTACTCCTAAATAGGAATATTTATTGTTGTACTTAATATGTTGTCCGTTGTTTAAAACTAGATTTTTTTCTTTACCACCGATGTTCATGTACATTGTTTTATCTATGTTGACTTCTAATCCCCATTTTTTTGTATTCTTCGATTAATTTTCGAGTCATGTATTCTAGGTCGTCATACTCGTTAGCAATCACAATTTGATCATCAGCAAAACACAGAGTGTACAGGTTGTTATTGTTTAATTGTATACCCATGCCGCTGCATTTCCGCTTCCAGAGTTTTAATGCTTGTTCCAGATATATTTTGAAAAGTGTCGGCGCTAAGCAGCATCCCTGCTTCAGTCCTTTGTCTACTACAAAACCTTTGGAAACATTCGTTCCTATTTTAACTTTGGCGTTGGCGTTCTCATATAGTTTTTCCACTGCTGTTATGAGATTTGAGTTGATGTTCGTTTGTCTGAGAGTGTTTCATAACTTATTTTGAGGGATGCTATCGTAGGCCTTTTTTAGATCAACAAACAAAAAGTGGACTTCTTGATCTACAGCAACCTTTTTTTCTATAAGTTGGGTGATACAAAAAAGGTGGTCTATGGTCGATCTACCAGCTCTAAAACCCGCCTGTTCTTCTGCCTCCATATCAGTGTATTCTCTTTCTATTCTATTTTTGATCATTTCCCCATAGTTACTAGTACCATTAGTACTACGGTAATTGTCGCAATTTTGTTTGTTTCCCTTTTTATGTACAGTTGAAATGGTTGAGGTTTTAAATTCGGCTGGAACCTCTACTTTGTTTATGCAGTTTTGAAAGAGTATTGTCAAATGCTCATATAGTTTTTCAGTTCCATATTTTATCAGTTCTGAGAGTATATTGCCAGGTCCGGGCGCTTTTTTGTTTTTGAGTGAAATACAGATATCCCTTACTTCCTTTTTCGTGATTCTTATAGGAGATGCTTCAACGCGTATGTTTTAGTTACTTTCTTTTATTTTGAATTCCATTCGGTCTTCTTGTAACAGTTTACTAAAGTACATGTTCCATGTTTCTAACGAAATTGGTGAGATCAAATCTTTTTTCTTGTCGTTGGTCCTAAGAGATTTAATAAGTTTCCAGCTTTCTGTACTTCTAGTTCCTCCTATGTACGTATTTAATTTTTGACAGTTTTGATCCCAGGATTCATTTTTTTTCTGTCTTATCATTTGTCTTACCTTAGCTTGATGGTTTTTGTAATCAGACCAATTTGTATCTGTTTTTGCACTTAAATATTGTTCATACTTTTGTTTCTTTTGTTTTATCGCTGTGTCTATTTCTTCATCCTACCAGTATGGAGTATTTTTGTTTTTCTTTTCGTAATATCCAAGCGCTTCTTTTGCTGCAGAGTGAATACTTTCTTTAATGTAATTGTAGTGGTCTTCGATGTTATTGAAATTTATGTTTTCAAGTTTCTCGTTCAGTCTGTTTTGATACAATATTTTTACACTATCTTGATCTAGGCTGATAAGATTATATCTTACATCTTCTGCCATCTCTGAGCGAACTACTGGTTGTTCTTTCTGGCTTCTTCTTGAAAACATTATTTTTGCTTTTAAGAAATGGTGATCGCTTCCACAAGCTGCGCCTCTATAAGCTCTTACGTCGTAGATTTTAAGATTTGATCTTTGGCGTACAATTAAGTAATCTATTATAGATTTTAGGTTCCTTGTTCTCTGTCCCCAGGTGTATTTGTGTACTTCTCGATGCTGATAGAATCCATTTGTAATACGGAGCTGGTTCTGTTCGCATATTGTGATAAGTCTGGTCCCATTGTCATTTGTTATGCTTTCTCCGTAAGGACCAACTATTTTATAGTTTTGTTTTTTTTTGTTTTTGATTTAACATTTTATTAATTGTTTGTTCGTTGGATCCGTTGTTTACTGCTATTTGCTTGATGATATTTAATTCTGTCTCAAAGTTAATCTATGTAACATACTATGATAGGCTGTTAGTTTATGTTGTGTTGCATGGGGTGATGAATTGTGTATAGTCGTGTCAGTATGGGTAGGTTTATGAAATATGGAGAAGTCATGCTTGTTTTTAAGTCTGATAATTTTTAAATGTAAAAAGTTTATGGATTGATTTTGTTCTGTTTCTATTGTAAATTCAATATGACTATGAAGTGAATTAATATACGATAAAAATTGATCGAGTTGCCTGTTAGTTCATATGAAACATACCAGTACGTCGTCTACGTATCTCTACCAATATAAAAACTGTTTAAATACGGGATGTTTTATAATCTTTGTCTCTAGATGATCCATAAAAATATCTGATAGCAATGGGCTTAGAGGATTACCCATTATAAGTTCTGCACTGTTATTTGTAAATATTTGATTAATAAATTCAAAGTAGTCCTGGTTTATGCAGGACTACTTTATACACCGAAAATACATAAAAACATAATATTCTTATTTTGAGTTGCAAACTAAGGTTGCTACTGCATAATACTTTTCTTATCTTATTAAATGTTGCTCTAGCTTGTCCAATTCTTATTTTTATTTTTTCTATATACTCGTTATTTTCATTAATAATTGTACCAAGATATCTGTATGTTTTTACTTTTTCTATTGGAACTCCTTTTATGTTTAAAATGTCTTGTTGTGTTTTGGAAATTGTCATAAACTTTGTTTTATTAGCATTAAGCGTTAGTCCTCTTTCCTCACTAGCATTTACTACATTATCTAAAAGTGTCTGTAGATCTTGTATATTCTCTGCAATTAGTATAGTATCATCGGCATATCTGATATTGTTGATCGGTCTGCCGTTGACTTTTCTTCCAATTGTTACATTTTCAAGTGATTTTTTAATTATTTCTTCCGAATATAGATTAAACAATAAGGGGGAGAGTATGCAACCTTGCCTTACGCCTCTTTTTATTTCTACTTCCTACGAAAGTTGTTTGCCGACTCTGACTTCTGCTGTTTGGTTAAAGTAGAGATGAGTTATTATTCTTAAGTCTTTTTTGTCAATGTGTTTATCTTTAAGTAACTGTATAAGACGGTTGTGTCGGACATTATCGAACGCCTTATTGTAATCAATAAAAAAAACATAGAGTGGTTGCTTCACATCTATACATCTTTGCATAAGGACGTTAAATCCAAATAATGCCTCTCGTATACCCATGGCAGTCTTAAATCCAAATTGGGTTTCAGTGATGTCTTGTTTCACTTTTCTGAAAATTCAAAAATGGATAATTTTTTAGAATATTTTTAGTGTGTGACTCATTAGACCAATTATACGGTGGTCATTACATTCCCTTGCATTAGGTTTTTTTGGTAATGTAATAGATTTTGATTTGAGCCAATCTCTCGGAATAATACCCGTATTATATTATAGTATTATATAGGTCTACTATTACATTGATCTGATCTTCTAATATTAATTTAATTATTCCAGTTGGATTTGTGCAGTTCCCCGTAGTTTTATTAGATTTTGCCAGATTTATTGCATCCATCATTGTAAGGTCAAGCCTTACAAGTTTCAAAAAGCACACATTTTTACACCAAAGCAAAAAAAAGTTCAGCATGAAGGAGAAAAGGAGTTGTTATGCCTGCACGAATGTGGCGAATTTCCGAACATAAGTGTTCTCTGATGAAGAAAATTTCCCTATTGAGAAGTTCATAAACTCTCAAAATTATCATGTTTACTTGATCTAACGCACCTACGAAAGTTTGAGCTTACGAACGGCCACCCGAAGTAATTTCCCATCACAAGTAATGGTATGGGCAGCTGTAACCACCGATGGACGCTCTCCAATCGTTTTTATTGAAACTGGTGTCAAGGTCAATGAAACTTATCGGAAAAATGTTTTAGAAGCTGCTTAAGAGCCGTGGGCGCACAAGCATTTCGGTTGTAGACCATGGACGTTCCAACAAGACTCAGAACCGTCTCATATCGTCAGATGCAAATCCGATAGACTATTCTATCTGATTCATTTTGGAGAGCAAGATGAGGACTAAAAAATATGCCAGTATGGATGCGCTGAAGAAAGTAATTATACGTGAATGGGCCAAAATACCGGAAGATCACACTTGTGCAGCATGCAACTCTTTTTTTGATCGTTTGAAGGCCATAGTCAAGGCAAAAGGTGGCCACATCGAGTAAAAGTGAGTAGATTCTGAAATTTTGATTACAGTCACACATTTTTGTTATTTGAATCAATAAAAAATAGATTTAAACAAAAAAGTTATGGTCGTTTGAATAGGTAACAGTTTAATTGCGTAGATCTGTACTATGTTTTGGGATATCATTTTTTGAGAGCTTTTGATGTAAGTCTCTCTTTTGGATCGAATAAATTTGTGCATCGAAGTCTTACTAACAGCCATAAAAATATAGCTATAGCACGCTCGCTATTTAAAAAAAACTGGGGATTAATGCGGGTTAGAAGGGTTAAATTTGAGAGCATTTGTATGAAAATCCGCTCCCCTTCAATTAAAATTGACCTGCTTTTTTACATTTTGAAGTTATTTTCTTTCTAAGTAGTTTCTAGTTATCTTTTAGTTCTAGTTACAGGTTTTCCCTATAACTACTTTTCTATACCTCTATTTTTCAGCTTTAGAATACAACAAAACTATATACTTTATTTATTAACAACTATGTACAAAAAATTTGTGTCAATATATCGACTTTTTTAAATTTTAATTTTGGTTTTTATGACCGCTGGCAACAGATTGAAAAGGAATAATAAGTCTAGACCTATTGTAAATCATACCCATAAACCAAATTTTTTAACACAGATGTTTACTGGTTTTCGGAAAGTTTAATAAGTATTCTCATAAAGAAAACCAAGCATTCGACACAGAAACATTTTTTACATCTGTTACAAAGTGATTTAGCATAATACGGCCGCTCAGACGGCAAATAAAGAAACAAAACATATTTATAAAAGTATGCCAACAATACAACAAACAACAAAAAGCCTCTTGTAATAATGGGAAGGGGCTTATTGATTTTAACGGATCATAGCCCTTGTGTCGGGTCTGTTACGTCGCTAGCGGCAAATATTTTCCAAAAAGCAACAATGAAATAATAGAAAAGGGCTCCGCCGGAATGAATATAATCCAGTTAAGCAGTCAAGTAGAAAATTCAGCTTTTCCAATTCCAATACCTGGGCACCGTAGATTTCGAGAATATTTCCTCTAATTGTGTTTTTGTGTGCGGCAACCGCAAGAAAACAGATTTATTTTTTGTCGGTTTGAGGGAGCATAGTAAAACAAGAACGCAAATGGAGCAGGTGGGAATAATAGGTGAAAGTTTGAAAGCTGCGTCGTTAGGCAAATTGTTGATTTCTCCAAAGCAATTTATTTATTTATTTACTTTTTCTAACAAGTTGATTTAGTTACCAGTTCTCTGAGTTCTGAGTCTAATCACAATCCCATAGTAGCTGTAACCCAATTAACATTAAAAAAGGTAATCAAAAAGAAGTCTCACAAAAATATCAATACAGCCCAATTATAAGACGGGAAAGTTAAGGAATCAGTTCAAAGACAACGTGATGAAAACGTCGATGGGGGCTTAAATAAAATCGTAACAACAGTAAAAGAAATCTGTGTGAGAAATTTACAAGGCAGGTCAAAGCTAAAAAGCAGGATTGGATGACAGATGACATATTGGATTTGATGGAATAACGGCGACTACCCAAAAACAGCGAAACACTTTATTACAGTATACAAAAAGAAATTTTACGTAAAATACGAGAAGCAACACCTAGCCAAACAGTGTCATGACATTGAAGAACTTGAAAAGAGATACGACACGTTCACCAAGTATAAAAAAGTGAAAGAAGCGTTTGGTATCTTCATTAAGAAACAAACTGCACTGCTACAAGATGAACATGGTAAAGTAATATTTGAAGTAGAGGACAAACTTAACGAATGGAAAAATTACGTCACGAACCTATTCGAAAACGATAGAAGTATTTCACCTCCCAATATTACTAACTGCGACGGACTCCTAATAACAAGCGGTTATAAAAGCCATACAATCATCAAAAATTGGCAGAGCGACTAGTCCTGATAAAATTTCAACTGAAATAAACAAGCTTATAAATGATAGCAATATTTTAGAGGCTATAACTTCGTTTTTCAATACTAGCGGACAACTACCCAATTGTTAATCTTTTTCACTGTTAATAGCTCTACCTAAGAAGTCAACAGCAAAAACCTGTGCTGATTATAGAACCATCAGTTTATTAAACCACTTTTTTTCTGAAGGTAATACATAATCGTATCTACAATAAATGCGAGGAATACCTGAATGACAGTCAGTTTGGTTTCCGTAACTGGTTTGGAACGAGAGAGGCACTGTTTGGAATGAATGTACTTACTCAAATATGTCGAGATATATCTGTAGACATATACTGTTGTTTTATTAACTTCCAAAGTACATTTGATTGTGTTCAGCACTCTATATTGATCGAAGCTCTAAAAGAAATTGGCTTGGACGGCAGAGATATTCGAATAAATGCAAACTTATATTGTAATCCAACAACAAGTTTTAGTAGATGGTGTGGAATCACAGGCTCTCAATAAAAGAGCAGTACGGCAGGGATGCCTCTTGTTGCCCCTGCTTTTCAACGTTTATCCAAAACAATTTTCAGAAAAGCACTCTCTGAAAAACAAGAAGGAATACTTGTGAACGGTAAGGTCATTAATAATTTGCGATATGCGGATGATACAGTACTTCTAGCTTCTAGTCAAGAAGATTTGCAAACACTACTTAATAGTGTCGTTGAGAGTTGTAGGAAGGCAGGTCTGGATCTGAACATACGGAAAACCAAAATACTCGTAATAAATAAACAACAGTATATTAAGTTAAGCAAGTTGATAAAATCGTTTACCTTGGACAGCAATTAAATTGTAACGCAGGAAGTCACGGCGAAATTAGATCTAGGATAGAGCTGGCTACAGCTGCTTTTAGAAGGTTTTCCAAGGTGTTATGTAACAGAGACCTAAAATTGGCATGGTGTCACTCCCTGGACTGTAAATAATATTGATCTAAATCGCCTTAAGGCTTTAGAAATGTAGTGATATAGAAGAATTTTAAAAGTTTCCTGGGTGGAAAAGATTCGAAACTGCACAATACTAGAAGGTCTCAGCAAGACTACTGAGATAATAAAAAGCATTAAGCAAAGAAAGCCGGAGTATTTCGAACATGTGATAAGAGTTCCCAAATAAAGGCTGCTACAAAATATCATGCAAGAAAAAATAGCAGGCAAACGCAGTTCAGGACGAAGAAGAACCTCATGGTTAAAAAACTTGCAAGATTGGTATGGTGTTGATACAAGCATGCTATTTAGGGTGGCAGTGAATAAAATTAAGATAGCTATGATGGTAACCAACTTTCTGAAAGGAAATGGTACATGAAAAAGAAGAAGTTCTCTGGGACCGATGTTCGTTATTATTAAAATGCGATATATAATAACAGCAAATTTTTAAAAATTGCGAAAGGCATATTTTCGTTAATATTCGAATCATTATCTTTGATTGTTTTAAATGCTACAAACAGCATTATACTTTTCCTAAGATTTGAAACATTTCTGAAAGAAAAAATGTACATACCCAGCTTTGGCGGCTGGTACCGCACATACATAACAGTTTGTTACTCGGGTGCAAGACCGGTCCTATTGCATACTGGCCGGACTGGACCGGCCTGGCGCATATCTATATGCATGCCGACGATTGACTGCAGTCGAACTCTTCATGTGCTTTGAGAGTTGCTAAATAGTGGCAGTGAAAGAAACGGGACGATCGTTTTGATTTGGAGGATTCTGTAATAGACAAAAACTGTGTTTTTTCTTCAGATGAATTGTGCAGTGATGTAAATGCGAGCAATTTATTCGATGATGATAATGAGACAGAAACTAAAAGCGAAAAAATGTCAGAATCTGAAAAATGATGATGAAAACGAGTGGCATAATATAGATGAAGGTGACAATGAAGCAGGTGAGTTGAAACAATATCAAGATTGTGCCTATATTACATTTTAACGTTAACAAAATAAAAATCCCTATAGGCTAGGGATTACATACGCTAGAAGTTATTTGTAACCGATGATACAGAATATTGTGTATCGTTATAAACGTCACATTTCTATTAATTTATATTTAAATAATTATTTTATTTTAATTTCTTTATTAACCTCCTCTGTGTGGTAAGAGCGCCTACCTTTAAACCTAAAGGTTGTGAGTTCGAATCTCACCTGGGAGGAGAAATTTTTGTTTATTAAAAATTAATGAATGAAAATAATTTCTATCCTTGTGCGATCGGTACTCACCGGAGAGACCGCAGACGTTCGGATACAATTAGCCTCTCTTAGCAAAGACAATGAAGTCGACTTTGCTAAGTATCACGACACTTACTCTACACACACACTACATTAGGTACCTGAGTGTACCATGCCAATGATCATTAGTTTTCGAGGCATTAACTCAATAAAAAAAATTTCTTTATTAATTTATTAATTTTTTTACCTTTAGTTTAATTTTTACTATTTTTTTTTATATAAAAAGTAGTTGGCGCCCTTTCTTTCTCCCACTATTTCTTCCTCTGTTTTCGTTTTTTTTCCTCTGTCTTTATTTACTCTCTTTTTCTGTCCTGTAAAATAAATATTCGCCCTCTCTCTTTGTGTTTCATGTTGACAGACAAGCTAGTTTCATGATGTTTATAGCAACATCCTATGACATCTGTACTAACTTCATTTTAGTCTCCCACTTTCTGTCATCAAAACAATTTTTCTATTGTAGTGGGATTATTTTTTGCTTGTTTTTGAAATTTATAAAAGAAGACAAAAATTATAATTAGACTCATTTCATGGTCTACTAATTCTCTTAAGGTTAGTACTTTTATTGTGATATTTATTCTATAATTCTGACCGCATTTCCGATATTTGTAACCTTACTTTCTTTCGAAAGCCCATTTTTTTATATATGCATTAGGACTCTTTGACAGAATTTAACTAACAATCATGGTAACAATTATTTTTCATTTTATCCATGCCATACGATTTATGTTTAATTGTAACTGTGTAAGATGGCAAAGAATTTAAACCTTTCTTCTTGAGGTGTTTCTAATGTAAGCTGTTTTTCATGTTTTAGTTTAATTGGGAAGTAAATCGAAAATTTACAACTTTATTCGCAATATTTACCAGTCATTTACAGTTTAATGACAATTCTATTGGACTTAAGAATTTAACCAGAAGATACAACCACGTGTGACTGCAGATCTCCAGATACAACATTCAATTGGAGGACCTAGCAGCTAGAACACACAAGTAGCCCATCGAACGAAGCAATAAGTATCACTTATCAATTGTTAAGATTTGGCTGGGTTATTTATTGTTTTTTCTTTATTCTTTAAAATAAATATGTTTGGTTAAAATTTGTCTTATTTGCTATTAACTGAAAGCTCTGGTTCAATTCCTATTTTAAGACAAGACGAACTCACCCTTGAGATACTGAGCTAGGCAAGGTATAGACGATAAGCTCCCGTGGTTGATTGAGGTATTATTTTTACAATAGTACTTCAGTTCTCTTTGGTAGTCTTATCGTTATAATTGTTACTAAAACAAATAGATTTTCTCGGGAAATATTGTTAAATATTCATTGATGAAAATCACGTAGATGTACCTAGGTTGACTGCGGTATAGCCAAACTTAAACGTTTTTTTTTTTTCAATATGTACAGTAATGTGATTAATTGATGATCCCGCAAAATATTTGTATTGGTGGAATGATCCCATGTTTAGGAATGACTTTATTACCATACGAATACCATAAGACTAGACAGGTACCTGCTACTTATGCGTTGCATTTATTTTTGTAATAAAAAGCAGTTTAATAAAGATGATCGATTCTATAAATAAGGCAAAGTTGTAAAAGTATTGAACAAAAATTTTCAAGTTACCTTAACTTCAGGAAGGATTTTGGTATTCGATGAAAATATAGTACCTTATCAATGAAGACTGCAAATAAAGCAATATCTCTCAAATAAAACTCATTCGTATGGAATTAAATTATATAAATTATATACTGTTGATGGACATACCAACAATATATTTGTTTATTGTGTTAAAAATACGACTACCAATGCAAATATTTCTCAGAGTGAGCAGATAGTGTACTACTGTATCTTCTTGAACATTTTGAATTCAAAAATGGTTACTATCGCTACTTGTATGCCGATAATAAATATTTCTCGAGTTTATCTTCAGCTAAATCAATATTCAAAAACAAATAATTTATTGTGAATCTCAAAGAACCAACAGAAGAGATATTTCCAAAACGGTAGCAAAGAAAATGAAAAAGGGTGAAATTTGGGGTACTCAAACAACTTCTTGCGTGTAATAAAATTAATGGACAAACAGCCAGTTTTGATATTACGTTCTAATCCAATCCATACAACTACCTTAGAATTAACAGACAAGCAAAATTGCCAACAGCAAAAAAATTAGTAGACTTAAGTGGTCTTTTGCAAATGTCTTGATTGTTTATAACAAGATTAGTTCTTTCACAAAATTATCTATAATGGAATTTAAAAGAATATTAGCACGGGAGGTACTTATTACTACAGTTGCACATGAAAACACTACTACTCGCAAAAGAGTCCAATATAATTTTGTTTAATCGTCAGGACCTGAAAAAAAGAAAACACAATCCCAAGGATGCTATCATAAATTAGGAGAAAAACATCCAAGCAAACAGTTCTTCATGAGTCAGACGGTAATCAGAGAACTAGTGAAATATTCTATTATGTTTGTTATTCAAAAAAATGTTTCAGGATTTGAACTATCAAACCATCAGTTGTATGTATTTATTAGATCTCTTCAGGTTAGCGGTTACGTTCCTTTACCTCTTAGAAGAATGTTTTGGTATGAAGCAGTAGATGTACATAATGTACTAGTATCTTAATTAATGCGGCGTAATCAGTTTGAAGAGATATTCAGAATTTTTCATGTAGCTGATACTAACATCTTGCCTCAACTCTTGCCATGACAAAATGGGTAAGTTACGCCTATTTATTGATGAACTAAATAAAAAGTTTTGGCAGTATGCTCATGTATGGTCATGTGTACCAAATTAGGCTATTGCTTAAAGTTTGATAGTTATTAAGGATAAAGAAACAAAGAAATATCTAATGAATACCAGAGTCTTGGACAATTTCTCGTACTAAACTTTGCTGATATTTTACTAATAGAATATCCTGTTTTACGCTGTTTATTATATTTTGGAATATCAGAGATTGGACTAACCTCAGTGTTGAACAGATATTTCACGTTGCAAAACATCGAGAAGCATTTAAAGAAGTGATCGCCAACCTTCGTTAGAAGACGGCACAAGAAGAAGAAGATTATATTTTAATATTTTTTTTTACCTCTGCAAAATTAGTATACCAACTTACGTAGATAAATTTCGGGGTTACCGGTACAGTAAATAAGAACAGGACTGTAAAATGTGTATTAAATAATTCAAATATAGTGAAACAACAGAAAAAGGGAAATATGGATAATGTCGTAACAGTATTGTCAAATGACTTTGCTGTTAAACTCATGCAAAAATGCAAACGGTTTTTGGTCAAAGACAAAACGAAAGTAGAAGTACCACAGCCACATGCCATAAAAATGTATAACACGTACATGGGGGGTGTAAATCAAATGAATAATAATATATCCAATTAGAGAATCGCTATGAGAGAAAAAAGTGGAATACCTGAATATTACATTGGATGATTGATTAATAATTCTAGTCAAGTAGCCTGCTTTTATGGATTGATCAAGAGAAACTACATTTTAGAAGAGAAATTGCAAAGATTTTAAAAAAATATGGCATTAAACCAAAAACGGCAAAACCAAAGACAGCTCCTGTGAACAATACTACCTCAAAAAGCCATCACTTAATAGGTTGACAAAAAGACAAGAATAAGATGTCCCTGTGTAAAAATAAAACTACTAAAGCATGCGATACTTGTCAAATTCCACTTTACGATAAATGTTATGACGTAATAAAATGAATGACAGTATAGATAGATTGGACACAGAATAACAAACAATCAGAATGCCCACTCTGAAACCAGAGTTGTTTATGTGGTGTGCATAGAAAAATTAATCCGGTTTAATTGACTTACGGCAATCATAGGCTTACTATACAATTATATTAACATTGTTAAATATAATAACATAAATATAATATAATTAAACATAAATAGAAACAACTATATAACCTCATAAATGATATGTCTGTGTTAGGTGTTTCCTTCTAAAACATGGCGCGCGTGCTGAAAACCTTCAAAGGCGGCATCTGAGAGTGGGCATTCTGATTATTTATTATTCTGTGGATTGACATAAATATATGACTATAATTGGAATTGTAACACTAAATAATAACGATGAAGTTTTAAGACAAAAGATGGAAAATAAAAATGAGACGGTTTGGAGAATCTTTTTATTTTCCATACATAATTATGCAATTATGCTCTGTAGTTCATTTAGATGCACACCCGGAGAATGGACAACGTGATTATTTTACAGAAGAAAACGCAGCGAAAGACCTAAGCGTCCACCAACTACTACGCTGAACAGCTTATATGAGACACGCGCAAGCAATCCATTTGTAAGAACATTTTCTTGGAAATTCTGATCTATTTTACATGGAACGTATCATCTAAAAAATTTTTACGTCGAAAACAAGGACAGCCTGTACATGGATAAGTAAATATTTAGCCGATGCAATTGGTCACATTTACACAGTTTACCCGCGCAATGACGAATGTTTTTCTGAGACTTGTTATTAGTCAGTATTCGTGGACTAATATTTCAATTTCTACACGAACAGTCAATGAAAATTGAGCGCAACATATCGGGAATCCTGTCAGTGTTTATATTTACTAACTAGAGGATAATGTTCATTGGAATCAAATACTCGCTGATGCTGATATTTCGTCTACTTCGCATCAAATTCTCTAATTACTTGCTAACATAATTTTAACGTGCTTTTCATAGAGTTCATATTGTTTTCAAATAAATAGACAATGTAGCTAAAGGAATTTTGTATCGAGTACGTTCAATAATGGCAAATCCAAAATTTGAACTTTGAAGGAGTCAGTCTTGATTAGAAATGTCTGAAAGCAAGACATACAAATTTTCTTAAAAAAATAATGTTGTATTTTCGAAAATGAAGTAAAAATCCTACAAAAATAGAAAAATAGTCTAATTAAACGTATTTTATTCTAAATAAATCGGCTGTCCCATTGCAAAATACAGTAACCGTCATTTTTGTCAAATTCGAGTTTTTAGACAAGTTGCTGCGTTTTGCTCCACCTTCTATAATAGAAGAACTATATATAATAGTTTTAAACCTAACATCGGAACATAAATAAGGAAAATACGGCATACGCAAAACACAGTGGCAGTGTTACGAATCTAGACAACAGCCACTCTTGAGGTATAATACTTCTTCTTTGGGTGCCGTGTCCGTATTCAGACGTTGGCCGTCATCATGTTTACAATTTCCTGAAACCTTTCTCTGTCGGCTGCTGCGCGAAATAATTCTTCTACTGTGAAACCACACCATTGTCTAATATTACGCAGCCATGAAAGTTTCTTTCGACCAATCCATCTCTTTCCTTCCACTTTTCCTTGTATTATAAGGCGAAGTAAATGGTATTTAGGTCCTCTAATTATATGGCCGAAGTATTCTGTTTTTCTCCTCTTTATGGTGTTTATGAGCAGACGTTCTGAATTGATCATTTGAAGAACATCTTCATTGGAAGTGTGCGAAACCCACGATATCTTTAGGATTCGTCTATAGCACCACATTTCGAATGCTTCTAACTTGTTTAGCATTGTGGTTTTTAACGTCCATGTCTCACAACCATACAATAGGATCGACCACACATAACATTTCAGGACCTTCTTACGAATATTCATTGACAGGTTTCTGTTGCATAAAACTGGTTTCCAGGTCATAAAAGCCTTACGTGATATTTCGATCCTGGATATTATCTCTTCATCAGAGTCACAATTTACATTTAACCAGCTGCCAAGGTATTTGAAATGATTTACCCTTTCTATCTCTTCTCCATTAAGAGAAAGCAGACCTTGATCTATATGGATCTTTCCAACTGCCATCCACTTTGTCTTTGAAATGTTGATTTTTAGGCCTCTCCGATAACTTGCTTCACTGACTAGATTTAGTAATGTTTGGAGATCTTGTAAACTTTCTGCAAGAATGGCTGTATCGTCAGCGTATCTAATATTGTTGATTACTTCTCCACCTAGTCTTACTCCCTCTTGTCTGTCATCCAAAGCCTCCCTAAAGATTTCTTCAGAGTACAGATTAAAAAGAGTGGGTGACAAAACACAACCCTGCCGTACTCCACGTTTGATGGGTATTTTTTCAGTGGGACTGTCTCCAATTTGGATAGAGGCTACTTGATTGTAATATAAGTATTTCAGCAGTCTTATATCATAGTGGTCAAGTCCTGCTGCCCGTAGGCAGTCGAAAAGTGTATTGTGTTGGACTCTGTCGAACGCCTTCTCGAAGTCGATGAAACAAACATAAACATTCTTTCGGAATTCACAACTTTTTTGTAATAGAACGCGCATACAGAATAGTGCCTCTCTAGTTCCTAGACCGTTTCTAAATCCAAATTGCTTATCACCCATCTTACTTTCGCATAGAAGGAATACTCGGTTTTGTATAATTCGTAAGAGTATCTTCAGTGTGTGACTCATCAAACTGATTAGTCTAAAATCGCTGCATTTGGTGGGCCTGCTTTTCTTTGGTAATGTTATAAACAGTGACTCTAACCAATCATCTGGTATTTTTCCTTCGTTGTAAATTTTGTTGAAGAAAGTGGTTAAGCAGGCAATGCTTTCCTCATCCAAAAGTTTAAGTAGTTCGGCAGGGATTTGATCTGGTCCAGGTGCTTTATTGTTTTTGGCTTGCTGTATTGCCTTTTCGACTTCCGAATTCAGTATATTGGGACCTCTGTCCAACTGGTTGTCACAGGCAGTATTTGGAGCATTTTCTCTAGAAGCATCGTCAAAAAGGTCAGTGATGTATCTCTCCCATTCTTTGCACTGTTGTTCGTGATCACAAATTTTTCCGTCCGCGCTTTTAAGTATGTGAGCATTTTTCTGTTTTCTAATTCCGGCAGTATATTTAAGTTTCTTATGCAGGTTGAAGCTGTCATGCTTTTTTTGGAGGTCTTCTATTTCTTTACATAAATTCTCAAGCCAGGATTCTTTGGCTTGCTTAATTTTTCTTTTTATGCGTTTATTAATTTCACGATATTCGATAATATTTCTATTTTTGTGTTGCCGTCGAACTTCCATCAGATCTAGAATTTCTTGTGTCATCCACTCATTTTTTGCCAACATGGTAGGTGTTTTCAAAGACTCTTGTACGTTCTCTAAAATCGAGTTTTGAATGGCATACCAGCATTCGTTAATGGTTCTGTTTTCGTTTGGTATATTTGATATTCTGTGTATTTTACTATTTATTTGCTGTGATATGTGTTCGCGCGTTTGAGGGTTTTTCAGGGGGTCGAGATATATCTTACAAGGCTTAGTTGGCTTTGTTAATTTCTTCAATTTAATTTGTATTTTGGAGCAGAGTAAATTGTGATTTGAGTTTATGTCAGCGCCGGGGTAAGTTTTTACATCTTTAATATTGTTTCGAAATCGGTGGTTTATTAGGATGTAGTCTATTTGATTCCGTACTATTCTGCCTTGATGTCCATCTTGAGGGGATTTCCACGTGTAAAGACGCCTTTCTGGAAGTTGAAACCAGGTATTTGTAATGGCGAAGTCATTTTCTTGGCAGAATTCTATTAGCCGTTCACCTCTTTGATTTCTCTCTCCCAAGCCAAACTTTCCGGTGATGCCCTGCGTCATCTTCTGTCCAACTTTAGCGTTAAAGTCACCCATAATTATTATTGCTTCGTGTTTCTTTGTTATTTTTAGCACTTCTTCTATTTGATGGTAGAATTCTTCAATATTCTGCTCATCTGCGTCAGCAGTGGGAGCATAAACTTGG
Organism: Diabrotica balteata; assembly: GCA_918026665.1. Taxonomy (NCBI): domain Eukaryota; kingdom Metazoa; phylum Arthropoda; class Insecta; order Coleoptera; family Chrysomelidae; genus Diabrotica; species Diabrotica balteata. The sequence continues at coordinate 133,134,970 of OU898279.1, forward strand.
ATGATATTTATATTTACAGGTTTAGCATTCAGCTGTATTAAAATTACTCTGTCTGATATTGGGATGAAGTTAGTGACATACTTATTAATATGCTGTTTGATAATTATTGCTACTCCATTTCGATGCATATGGTCTTGATTTCCAGAAAAATAAACGGCGTAACCATTTGCACTGAAATTCCCTTTGTTTGGCCATCTTGTTTCACTCGCCCCCATGATAGTAATGTTTAATCTGTCCATTTCAGAGAGTCGATTTCTCAACTTACCGGCTTCTTATAAGGTTGTTACATTCCATGTAGCCACTTTGTATGGATTCTTCATTTTCATCGTATGTCTAGTGATGTTTTCCTCACAGGGATTTCGCTGGCTAGCGACCTGGGAAGCCCTGTGGTTTGATTGTGTATTCCTTCCCCTGCCGGATCTTGAGTTCCGCAGCCCACGATCAGTAGTATTCGTTACATTCATTGATTCCATGATAACTTTACTAGGGATCATAATGGGGTGGTTTCCCGTTGCCTTCCCCATCGCAGTATCACAGCCGCTTAACTCATAATGTGAGTGATGCCTGCGAGTATCTGGAATAAACCTACGGGATTTTTACTTCCCACAGCCTTAATCCAGTAATGACATTACTGCTGCTTAATGTCATATCCTCAGTTGATCCGCGGGTACTTATTTGGCAATGCCTTTTCTATCAAATTCTCTAATTACTTGCTAACATAATTTTAACGTGCTTTCCATAGAGCCCATATAATTTTCAAATAAATAAACAATGTAGCTAAAGGAATTATATATCGAGTACGTTCAATAATGGCAAATCCAAAATTTGAACCTAACATCGGAACATAAATAAGCAAAATACGGCATACGCAAAACACAGTGGCAGTGTTACGAATCTAGACAACAGCCACTCTTGAGGTATAATACCAGTTTTGTATATTGTGTTAAATAAGTGCAATATTATACATATTAAGTCATCATTCAAGAGCTTTAACAATTCAGTAGGAACCTCATCAGGTCCATTTGCCTTTCCAGTTTTAGAATTTTCAAGTGCCACTTCTACGTCACATTTTAGGATTTTCAGGTCCCAATGTGGTAAATAAAGGTGGTCAACCCATAAATTTACTAGTGTGAGAAAATAACAAATATCGAAAATCAATAAAGCGTAAAGTTCTAGTTAAAAAAAAAGTAAACAAAATCTAAAAATAAATTCTCTGAAACTCAATAAAAACATTTTAACAATTAAATTAAAGTGAATATCCTTTGAGACTTCTTGTAACTTTCACAACTCATTAGATCTTTATTCGTTGAAAGTCCAATATTCGCTAAATAAATATCTAATTATTATCGGAATTCGCTTATCTGTGGAAAATTCGAGCCAGAGATAGATCTTTCACCGGCCGGAGACAAAACCAAATATTATTTTAATGCATTATCACTGTCACAATCTGAAGCTTTTAACAGGGCTCCACTTCACAAACTTAAAAAGTTTTTCTTTTGGTTTAGGCCAGTTCATAATAAGAAAGTGTGAATAATTTTGAGATATTTTATATATTTAACTATTTTACGAATCTTTCAGTTAGAAGAAGATTTTAAGTTTATGTATTGGAATGTTTTTTACTTAAGTGAGTATTTTTTTTTTTAATGAGTGAAAATAATAAGTGCACAGTAAAAATAAACAACACCCATTCCGGTCATTTCAGAACAAAGGCAGGTGTCAGGCAGGGATGCATAATCTCGCCAACTCTGTTTAATTTCCACAGCGAACACAATATGCGAAAGGTACTAGACGGATGAAAGGGCGGCATATCAGTAGGAGGTCAAAAAATCAATAACTTGAGATAAACTAATGACACTTTAATCTTCTTCTTCCTATGCCGTCCCCATTAACGGAGGTTGGCGACCACATTTTTAAAAGCTTCTCTGTCTTTTGCAACGTGGAATAATTCGTCTACAGTCATGTTTGTCCAGTCTCGAATATTTCGCAGCCATGACTTCCTCTTTCTACCTATTCCCTTTTTGCCATCGACTCTACCCTGCATGATGACCTGCAGAAGACTATATTTATTATTTCTTAGTATGTGTCCAAGGTATGCAGTCTTGCGTACTTTTATCGTTCTCAACAATTTTTTGACTCGACCCATTCTTCTCAGCACTTCCTCATTGGTGACCCTGGCAGTCCATGGGATTCTCAACATTCTCCGGTATATCCAAAGTTCAAAGGCTTCAATCTTTTTAACTATTTGCGCTTTTAGTGTCCATGTTTCTACCCCGTACAATAATTGCGACCAGACGTAACATTCAACAAACCTCAGTCTCAGCGCAATATTCAGATTTTTGTCACAGAACAATTGTTTGAATTTTAAGAACGCTGCCCTTGCCATTTCTATTCGTACCCGGATCTCTTGGTCTGGATCTAATTCTGTGTTGATGTAAGCTCCCAGATATTTATATTTTGTCACTCTCTCTATTTGCTGTCCACCAAGAGTTAGTTGTTCATTATTTATTGGACTCCTTGATACTATCATAAATTTGGTCTTATCTGTGTTGATGTCAAGTCCCATTTGAATGCATTCACTATTTATTGCATCTAGTAAAGTTTGTAGATCTTCTATACTCTCAGCCATAATTACCGTGTCATCTGCAAATCTCATGGTGTTTATGATTTCTCCACCAATTCTTATTCCCTCTTTTCTTTCCCATAAGGCTTTTCTGAATATGACCTGTGAGTACACGTTGAAAAGCGTCGGAGACAAGACGCATCCTTGCCTAACCCCTCTCGCAATCGGTATATTATTTGTTTCTATATCGTTCACCTTTACTACTGCTTTCTGGTTCCAGTATATAGCCTTAATAAACTCAATGTCTTTTTTGTCTAAATTGATGTTTTTTAATTCATCTATTAACTTCATATGCTGCACTCGGTCAAAGGCCTTCCTAAAGTCTATGAAGCATACATATGCACTCTTGTTATATTCCCGACATTTCTGCAAGAGTACCGTCAACGCAAATAATGCCTCTCTTGTACCCATGCCTCCTCTGAAGCCAAACTGAGTTTCATCTATCTGTTTCTCACATTTCTTATAAATTCGGTTTTGAACAATTTTCAAAAGAATCTTTAAAGGGTGGCACATTAGGCCTATCAATCTATAGTCATTACATGATTTGGGATTGTTGTTTTTTGGTAGAGGTAAAAATATCGATTTAAGCCATTCTTCCGGGATGTTGCCCTCTACATATGTGGTTGAGAATTCGGGTGAGTCTCTTTATATTACCGTCATCTAAGGCTTTTAACAGTTCAACTGGAATTTGATCAGGACCCGGTGCTTTTCCTTGCTTTGCATTCTGTAGTTCGACACTTTAATAATCGCGGCAAATCAAGAAATAATGGAAGACATAATGAGATGTCTAGGGGAAAAAATTAAAGAAGTTGAAGGCTTTGAAGTAGTAAATACTTTCATATATCTGGGGTCTCTAATAACAAATGACGGAGGATATGACAGAGAGATAGATACGTAGAAGGTTAACTATTGCGAGAACAGCTATGATGAAACTGGTAGCAATTTGGAAAAATTCTAGCCTACCAATACACACAAAATTGAGGCTGGTAAGGGCGCCCATTTTTCCTACAGCCACATATGCATCCGAAACGTGGACCTTAAAGAAAGCGGATTAAAATAAACTGGACGCTTTTGAAATGTGGGTATACCGTCGCATGTTGAGAATATCCTGGATTAATCATCGCACCAACGTATCGATATTTGAACAACTAAAAGTAAAGGATAGATTGCTTAAACAAATATAACAGAGATATTTGCAGTATTTTGGACACATTGCTGGGGCACGACAAAAAAACTGATAGTCGAGGGTAGAGTTGAAGCAAAGAGACCTAGGGGAAGATCTCCAAGCCGTTGGGTAGATCAAACAAAAATATTGATTAACCAAGGGTTACATGAAGCCGAACAACTAGTCCAGGACAGAGAAGGATGGAGGGAAATCGTGAAAAAACTGTAAAGGCCTGATGGTGTCACTACATCCCAAAAGGGATTAGGACTGAGGAGGAGGAGTATTTTGAAGCGAACTGGCGAAATAGACTGGCGAAATAAATCTTCTCCAGTCTATTTCGCCAGTCGTTTTTGTTCATTACATTTTGTACATCTCAGACTTGGCTTACCTCTACTTCTATTTCCTACCGGTGCCACTAATAGGGTTCGTCTGCGAAAATAATTTTCATTTGATCCCTTAGATGCCATCTAAGTCTACCTATTTTTATGAAAGGTACTTACAGGGTGGTCCTTAAGAAATTGTACAAAAAGAAACCGTAGATTATACACTTTAAAATATTATGATTTAAGTCAAGTTGCTTTAATAAAATGTTGATATTAAGAAAGATACAGAGTGTTAAAGTGGAAATTTAAAATTTTATTTTTCCCTATAACTTTCATGTTTGTCCACATTTATGTATAAAAATTTACAACTGGGCAATATTAAATATATGAAATTATAATTTAATGTACACTTTGATGTAGCTGATAGAGGGCGCCACATATGCCACATACGTGGCATACATTTGCACTTAACTTTTTGGTTCTTCAAGTTACCGGTATTTTTGATAAAAAATATTAAAGATATACTTCTTAATATCTTTAAAACTCAACAGTTTTCGAGATAATCGCATTTTAGAAATCAACTACATAATTCTGATTTATCGCAATTAGTTCAGGCAACCAAAGAAAATTAAAGAAAAACAATACTTCTGAATTTTGGTATAAAATACCTTTAATAAAGTTAATAGTTAGTATATTATTAAATAAAATAAATATATCAGCAGGATAAAATAATAGGATTTGATAAATAACAGAATAATTGGATTTTACATCAAACATTTTACATTTTGTATTAAATTAAAGTCATAATCAAAACATTTTATTTACAGAACAAATTAAGAAATAGTTAAACTAAATAACAATAAACTTTTTGTTAAAGTAAGTGTTCAATATGTCCACCATTTTCTTTAATTCATTTGTCAATACATTCCATAAAATATCGTATCATATTAAATAGCATCATTGGTTCTAAAGAAACTGCTGCAGTATTTACTATAAGTGTTATAAGTATAATAATAAGTAGTTTTTTTAAATGTGTACGAATTAAATAAGTATATTAATATGTCACCACAAGAATATGACTACCATGAATAATCTAACGTTCAGGAAAGTTGTGAAAGTTGTTGTTGAAAGTTGAATGATATTTTACGGATATGCTAATTACCTTTCAATTTGAATGGTAAAATTTATTTACATTTTTTATAAAATGATTTTATTGATTTATTGGAAGAATTGTCAACAAACTTAAGGAGAAATATGTGGTTTCTACAAGATGGTACACCATTACATTACAGAGAAAGCGGAGTAAAACAGTATTTAAATACACTTTCCTGGACGTTGGATTGTTCGTGCTAGTCATATTCTTGTGATGAGATAATAATATTACTATTCAATTCATAAAAATTTCAAAAAATTACTTAATATTATACTTAAAACAACTATAATAAATACTGCAGCAGTTTCTTTAGATCCAATGATGCTATTTAATATGAGACGATATTTTATGAAATGTATTGACAAATGAATTAAAGAAAATGGTGGACATATCAAACACTTACTTTGACAAAAAGTTTAATGTTATTTAGTTTAACTATTTCCTAATTTGGTTTGTAAATAAAATGTTTTGATTATGACTTTAATTTAATACAAAACGTAAAATGTTTGATGTAAAATCCAATTATTCTGTTATTTTATCAAATCCTATTATTAATTATCCTGCTGATATATTTATTTTATTTAATATTTCGTTAACTATTGACTTTATTAAAGGTATTTTATAACAAAATTCAGAAGTATTGATGTTTTTATCTATTTTTCTTTCATTGCCTGGAGTAATTGCGTTAAATCAGAATTATGCAGTTGATTTGTAAAATGCGATTATCTCGAAAACTGTTGAGTTTTGAAGTTATTAACAAGTATACCTTTTTTTTGTTAAAATAATGTTTATTTAATATTTTTTATCAAAAATACCGGTAACTTGAAGAACAAAAAAGTTAAGTGCAAATGTATGCCACGTATGTGGCATATGTGGCGCCCTCTATTAGCTATATCAAAGTATGCATCAAATTATAATTCCTGGTATTAAATAGTACCTAGCTGTAAATTTTTATACATAAATGTTTACAAACATGAAAGTTATAGCGAAAAATAAAATTTTAAATTTCCACTTTAACACCCTGTATCTTTTTTAATATCAACATTTTATTAAAGCAAGTTGGCTTAAATCGTAATATTTTAAAGTGTAGAATCTGCGGTTTCTTTTTGTACAATTACTTAAGGACCACTTATAATTAGAAACTTTATCGCCTTCTTATTCTCACAGATTTTGTCCATTAAGATGCGTGTTCTATATATTATTAAGTTGTTTTTTTTTGCCGACATTTTTATTTTTTAGCTGCTTATTTGGTCTAAAATAACATTATTTGTTCGCTAGCGGTACCATTGTTTAAAATTTCAACTGCTTTAATTTACGTTTTACATTTTTTATTTTCCATTTATTTAAAGGCTGCAATCTGTTTTATATTCATAAGAGTATTCACTACAATAATAGTCGTCTGATATTTTTTTATCGAGTATTAACAAATGCACGTTCGTTATGTCTCAATATGTGTTATTTTTTTAGTTACTAATTATTTGTTAGTAAATTTCTTTTTAAGAAATTTATTTTTTTCTCCTTATTCTAAGGCTCCTTGTCTGCTGGTATAAGTAGATTTCTCCCACTGACAACTGTAGGTGGATGACTGGTAGGACTAAGAGCAATATGTTGTTCCAGAGGCAATAAATTGCCGCTTAACCCTTTCGCTGCGTAAAGCGCACATGCGCGCCCTCCCATTTCTTTGTAAAATGCGTATGGCGCACATGAGCGGCCTATGTATATGGTGATTTCCATATACATTTATAATTGGCTCAGTTTCAGGAGATCAAGAAAACTTTGTCCGCATTTTATTAAAGGTCACTTCTATTCATTGGTGGCGTCGCGGCTCGGTGAATCATGTAGTTAGGTTTGCAAAGCTATTCATAGGTGGCGTCGCAGATCAGTTTCTCACATAGTTAGGTTTTCAAAGGTGTTGTCGTTTCAAACGGTTTAGTGTGATTATAAGTTTAATTATTCGTAAAATAATGGCCGATTTAAATAAAGCTGGACCTTCAGGCGTGAAAAGACGTAAGACCGTGAAAGTGAGAAATGAAAAAAATCTGAGTGTTGAGGAATTGATGCAGTTTTTATATAATTTAGACTCAGATGACGATTATGAAGACTCTGATGTAGATAACTGTAAGTAAATAAATGTAATAATAAACTTGTGGTCTGAAATTAATATTTTTAGTTGAAATTGAAAATGTTTCGGAAGACTCTTCTGGAAGTGATACTGAGGATGATGCACTACAGAACGAGTTAAATAATACCGTTGCAGATAATTCTGACGTACAGATTACAGACAATGAATGGACCGAAACAACTAGCGGTATGAAGCAAATTCCATTTACAAAAAGAAGTGGATTGTTAGTCGATAGTCCTGGTGATAGTGCGTACGATTGGTTTAGGCTGTTGTTTGACGACGAACTTTTAAATATGATTGTCTTACAAACTAACAGTTATGCAGTTGAAGTTCTTTCTACCAGCAAAGGATGTGACCGTTCAAGGATTTCCCTATGGAAGGAATTAACAATATCAGAATTGCTAATATTTATTGGATTAACCTTCCATACAGGAACAATCCAATTGCCTAGCATACAAGACTACTGGAAGAAAAATAGATTATTTTCGACTTGTTTTTCTTCATACATGAGTAGAGACCGCTATTTGCTTATAATGCGATGCCTTCATTTTGCCGAAAATGTAAAAGAAAATGAACCAGCTCCAGTAGATCGACTATATAAGGTAAGACCCTTGCTAGATCATTTTAATAACAAAATGAAGACGGTATACTATCCAGGAAAGTATTTATCTCTAGACGAATCTATGATCTTGTGGAAAGGAAAACTGGTATTCAAGCAATATCTCCCTAAGAAACGACATAAGTATGGAGTAAAGCTTTATATGCTGACAGAAGCCGATTCAACAATTTTGGATATCTATATATATGCTGGTGCAGGTGATGCAACTGCTGGTAAGTCTCATACAGAAAGAGTGGTGCTACACCTAATGCGTAATTTTTTCGACCATGGACATTCGCTTCATATGGACAACTATTACAATAGTTATAACTTGGCCAAATTACTACTGGATAAAAATAGTTTTTGTACAGGCACTCTGAGAAAAGATAGGAAAGGCTGTCCAAAAAACGTCGTAGACGCAAAGTTAATAAAAGGCCAGACCAAAAGTATGTACCTCAACAACGTAATGGTTGGAAAATGGAGAGACAAAAGAGATATCATTTACATTTCAACTGAATATAAAAATGAGATGGCAACCGTAAGAAATAGACGAGGGGATGAGAAAATTAAACCACTGCCAATCATTAAATATAATAAATATATGGGCGGAGTAGATCTTCAAGATCAAATGTCTTCTTATTATCAGCCGACACGCAAAACTTTACGTTGGTACAAAAAAATTGGCATACATCTGTTTCAGCTATATTTGCAAAATGCTCATAGATTGTATAATAAGTACCACGGAAATAACAAAATGTCATATTATAAGTTTCGATTGTCAATACTTGAAAAGTTGTTACCAGAAAAATGTCAAGGAACAGCAGTTGTAACGGCAGAAGTAGCAGTTACTTCGGGTGTAAACCACACACCTTCAAAAATTGAGTTACATAATGAACGTGGTAAAACTCTTAGAAAAAAATGTCGGACATGCAATAAAAATAAGATACGTAAGGATACTATTTATCATTGCCAAGAATGTCCCGATAAACCTGGCCTCTGCTTAGGCAAATGTTTCAGAGAATATCATGTATCAATATCGAAAGACATTACGAAAAAATGAATATTTTGTATACTTTTATTTTACATTATATGTTATTTGTTTATTTTACATCCTGTTTGAATGAATAAAATTTTAGTTTAGATAAAAAAAGTCGATTTAATTTACTAAATACAAAAATTTGTATCAAGCGCACAAGTGCGTCCTCGCATTTTTAAAAGAAATTCCTTGAAAACTGCGTACAGCGCACATGCGCGTCTTGCAAAAATTCAGAGGAAAAATAGTAATAATCGGTTTTAACATATGTACAAAAAACAATTGTTAAACAAATATCGCATTTAGTGTTAAAAAACTACTGCCGCACTGGTCAGCGATATGTATTTATTTGACGCAGCGAAAGGGTTAACCCTTATCTGAGCAAAAATTTTATTAAATTTTATGCATCACTGAATTAGTTTATAAAGGGCAACGTTTATTTGTTTTTAAAATCAAAACGTAATGCCTCTTTAGACATGCCCGTCGGACCCTATTGGTATTTATACCAAAAGTCTAAATCTTTGTTACAGAAGTTAATCAAGCAGTTAGAAAATGTTTTCGTGGATTATCTAAAAGACTTTATTATGATTTCGGAAATCCAATAATAAAGTCTAAACGTGTAACAAACAATGTACAGATCTGCAGAACTGCAAGATATTGTTAATAATTTATGGGATTCCGATAATGAAGAATTTCCTGAAATAGTTGGCATTGAAAGTGACTGAAATTAAAGAAGAAGAATGTATAGCTACACGTTTCCAGATTGTGTCATTTTTGAAACCAAGGATGGAATTAACTGAAAGAGTCAACCATAACCGACAGGACGTATGCGATCCTGCCACATAATAAAAAGAAAAGTGCACAAAGTAATGTTAGCTCCTGGTCAAAGTGTAGATGATATTGTCGATTTCTTTTATTTGTTTGTGGACGCAAAAATTGTAAACAAATTACTAATGTGTACAAATGAAAAAAAAAAGTCGAAAAAGTTCTGAGGATAGAGAACTAGAAATATTGCGACTTTACAGAGCTATATTTTTGATCGGACTACTACTAACTGCAGGGCATCTGAGTGCTAACATACATAATGTAAATAGACTTTGGAGTAAGTTTATTGGACCTACTATATTTAAAGCTACTATGGGGTTAAAATGATTCAAAAATTTGTTACGATTTTTTCGATGTGACGATAAGGACACGAGATCTGAACGAAGAAGGAACGACAAATTAGCAGCAATACGCGATATGTAGAATTAAGTCAACCAAAACTTTCAGAAATACTATTTACCAGAAAAAAAACCTAATGGCAGATGAGCAACTTGTTCCGTATCGAGATAGGAGTCCTTTCAAGCACTATATGCCTTCAAAGCCATAAGACATAAAAGAATGACATAAAAATATGGTGGACCTGTGACTCAGAAACATATAAGCCTTTAGGTGAAATACCATATACAGAAAAAAATGGAAATACAGTAGCCAAAGCCATCACAAGTTGTATAGCAACCCGTTAAATCTTATTAAAATTCAAAGAGGAATATGACTTGCGATAACTATTTCAATGATCTTGCTCTTGTTTATTAATAACTGGCTAATTCACTAACTCTTTTGAATGCAGTGAAAAAAATAAGGGATCTATTCTTCTCTTTTTTCATCTCTTGTTTCTTACGTTCCGAATAAACCAAGAAGTGTCCTTGTCCTGTCTACCATGCATCACATTGCTTATTCTGCAGATATTGTTGACAAAGAACCAGATATGATACTTTATTATAATAAATAGGTAAAAGAAATAATAAATAAGACTTACTCACAATCAATTTAATTTAACTATCCAGACGACCGGTTTCGCTTTCTACAATATGCAAAGCATCTTCAGGTCTCGATACAAAGTTAAATAAATGCTGAAATAATAAAACCCATATTAGGGTGTTGTCTAATAAAGATAAACAAAGATAGATGATATAAATTACAGTAATTATGCCAATATTACATGTCTGTGGTTTTTCAAAATGAATAAAATGTTTAAGCAGACAAGGTAAGACCCACAAATTGGTATAAAATAGTCTATTAGACTGTATAAAATTAATAAATGAACAAATAAATAAAACATTACTTACATGCCGGTACTCTATTAATTGATGGTTGGAAGAACATGGTTCAAACTATCCTGTATTATTGAATGGAAAACTTAAGTCTGCTTTTGTAATATTGTTTGACAATAAACGGGGAAGTTCTTGAGGACAAAGATGTTATCCAATGAAGTAGAGATGGGTGTAATGGGATTGTTTGTTAGATGAAAGTGATGTTCTATAACATTGAGTTATTTATATTTATTCAAGAGATATATTTATGAAATGTGTGTTATTTATTGAGATTTTATTTTTTGAAGGTGACAGTTGTCTGACAAAATTAGATTTGAGCCAATCTGTGTAAATCACTCCGTTGTTATATATTGAAATAAAAAGTCTTATATATTGAAATAAAAAGAACATGTTTTATAAACTTCAACTATTTCAAAATTAATTCTATATCTGATACTGAAACAATTTTATGAATATTCTTTAAATCCGCGAAATATGTATTTACACTAGAATTACTACATTATAAAATAATGTCTTATAAAATAAAAATATTTCAGTAAACAATTAAAAAAAAACTCTTTTCTAGTACTGGCCTATTGACTAAACTTTCTTTCTATTGTCGGTATACTTCTCCATGATTTCTTTTTAATTTTGAAGTTTTTGATCCGACACTTTGCAAAAATAAAAGAATGGAAGAAAATTTTTCTGTTAGAAGAAAAAATTTGAACCAGGACTCATCGCATCATCTGCTTCGAGATGTACATTTCCACCAGGGAAATGGATTACTTTTTTATTGTTTGAAAGCTTCAGCGAAAGCTCTTTGGTATAATTGATATTGCTATATATATACAAAATTTGATATTGTGTTTCATGAGAACGTTATTGATTCTCTGTATGTAGAGAATTTTATTAAAAACCTAAATTCGGAGATTATAAATACGCTTATACAATTTCAAAAGCTTTGGAAGAACTTTTTTTGAATAAAAAAGGTCCCATATTAACTTATTTAATAAAATATATTAATTTGAAATATAGGGCAAAGAATACAATTATTGGTAATTTAGTCAATTATTCGGTAATTGTTACTATATTATTGTTGTTCTGAAGAATTTACTAATGTTTGTATTTTGAGAACGATTTTCGAAGTAGAAATTGAAACGTCAATAAACCAACTTGAACCTTTGTGGCTTATTCCTATTTAAATAGTAATTACTATATTATTGGTTGAAAAATTAAAAAAATCAACATATTTTGTAATTACTGACAAATTGTTTGTTGGTGTTATCTTTGTTTACCATTTTGTATAAATAATTAAAATTGCCATTGTTTGGGAAAGTATGTGCGAATTCATTTCATAATTTTACAGTTAATATTTTTTCTGTTACGGTACTGTAATGTGATCTAATTTAGTGCTGTATTTTAAAGACCTTTTTGAAATATATTGTTTCCTGTTGTCTTTCGTAAAACTTAAACTGGCTATGTCATTTGTCATGTTGAAGTACGCAGAATTTGGCTTTTTCCTTTGTATTCAAGATAAAGATTCAAATACAAAGATCGAAACAAGCGGTTGATTTATGGCATGCCCGGCCTACGAGATGTTGACCATCCAACCAGAGGGTGGTTTGTGCCCGAAACGCTCTCAAACCCTCAAGATTGGCACTTCTTCGTCAAACAACGATCGATCGACACGCATCTAGCTCCGGACGGTTCTCGTGTAGAGCCTCGGGCGACCGCTAGCGTCGGTACCACCGACCAACTCTTCAGCCTGGTACGAACTCATCAGTAGAACCAAAGGGTAAGCCTTATAATTCTTTGTACAAAACATTGATAATGAGTAAACCAGTTGATTTCATAACTTATTCACAATTTATAGTTGCTATTTTCACCAATTTTATGTATAAACAAATATTGCATTTTTCGTTATAATTATTTATCTGATATAATTTAACCAGCGACCTCTCAAGTTTAATCCTAAAGAGCCATAATTGGCAGCAATCATTCATAGATATGCAGGGTGTTTTAAAAAGGTATGTCATAAATTAACTGACCTTAATATAAAAGTGTTTACAAAAAAAGTTACAGCCCTTTGAACTTACAAAATAAGATTTGTTTTTTTGCATTATCACCTAAACTACTTGACATTTTGTAATAATAGTATATTACATAACAGAGTTGTAAGAAGCTTATTACATGCGAGTAAAAAAGTTGCGCGCGAGCCGCGTAGCGGCGAGCGCAGTAATTTTACAAGCATGTGATAAGCTTACAACTCAAGTTGTGTACTATACTTTTTCTACTATTATTTTCGTTTATAAAAATAAAAATTAAATTACCACTATATTTACACTGACAGATTAATAATTTTTAATCTGTCAAAATAACCTCTGTTAATTCGTTTCCATGGTAACTCGACCAACTGACTTACGAGGCTTATGTGATATTACACATTTTTATAAAACTGAAGCGTAATTTTTTTTATTACGTGCTAGTCATTACGTGTCAGTATCTGTTATGATGCATTTACTTAGCATCCAAATAGTAGGTAATATAAAATTACTAGTAAGAGAAATAATTACGTTACTTTCTTGTTCTGAAAGAATTTTTCATAAAAAAGAAACAAAAAAATCTAAGCGCACAGAAAAATTTTAAGGGGGTTGTGCAGCCCTAAATACCCCCAAACTTTTAAGTACGTTCAAATCAAATGAATTTTGTGGCATCATTAGTTTAACACATTATTTTCAAAATTTTTTTGTCTCATCACTTTTTTCAAAAAACAGTTTTTATTGAGTGACGGCCCTTTTCATTAACCTTTAAAAAATTACGTGCAACTAAATAAATGGCTTAAATGAATTAACAAGTACAAAAAATGTCTATAACCTCTATAAATATGATATTACAATAAATGTTCAAAATGACCCCCATTTTCTTCAATACACATTCGGTATCGTTTTAATAAGGAAAACCGAATGCGCTGAAAAATCATATTTTTCTGACGAAATTGATTTGCAGCTTCAATTATTCTAACCCTCAATTGTTGTTCGTCCTCTATTGTTACAGAATACACTTTCTCTTTCATAAACCCCCAAAAGCAAAAGTCCATGGGGTTAAGACCTGGACTTCTGGGTGGCCAAGAAATAGGTGCGTCACGACCTCTTCCAATCCACCGACCAGGATACTGCCTGCAAAGGTATTCCCGGACTTCATTACTGTAATGCGGTGGAGCGCATTACACTTCTTCCAAATACTCTTGTAAATCGTTTGCCAAGAACTGCAAATAATTATCACCATTTAAATTGTTAGAAAGAAATACTGGGCCTATTAGATTATTATCCACAATTCTCCCAACATACTTTGAAAGTCCTTTGTGATGAGTCGTTTTTTTGGCGTGAGGATTTTCGTCGGCCCAAGTGTGTTCATGATGCTTTATTATTTCAATTCTACTGAAGGTAGCCTCGTCGGTAAACAAAATAGTTCTAATAAAATTAACATTTCGAGTGTTTCGCATTAAAATCTAATTGCAAAATCCAGTCGTTTTAGGATAATCTTCAACCAATAACTATTGAACCGTTGTTAAGTGATAGGGTTTAAGCAGCTGATCCTTCAAACGCCTCCAAACCCTTACGTGAGGAACATTTAGTTGAGCAGCTATTACCCTTGTACTTGTTCCAGGGACTTCTTCAATGATTTTTAAAATGTCTTCATCAGTTGCATCCATTATTGGACGACCACTATTGCCAGCAACTTGCGGTTGGAATGTATCCGTTTTTAGTAAACGACAGTCAATGGTCAGAAATATTCGACTATCGGGTATATTTCGATTGAGGCATTTTACTGCATAACGCCTTGCGGCTGCTGCACTATTTCCTTGACATTCACCTACGATATTCCCGATAGTTATTGAAATATTTAATCTGATCCAACTTACCCAAAGTTAAATGCATATCTGCCATTTCCTGAAATGTGTAGGCCATTGTAATATCAAAATTTTTAATATTAATCTTATTCACACAATAAATGATAGCTTCAAATTATTGACTATGATTGATGGAACTGTTTTTAATTATTGTATCCGTAGAAACTAATTGTAATTTTATGGCAAACTGGAAAAAAACTTATTTTTCAACGCATGCGCCTTTCCTTTTTAAAACGATACCGAATATGTATTGAAGAAATGGGGGTCATTTATTGTAATATCATATTTATAGAGATTATAGACAATAATTTTTTGTACTTGTTAATTCATTTAAGTCATTTATTTAGTTGCACGTAATTTTGTAAAGGTTAATGAAAAGCTGTTTTTTGAAAAAAGTGATAAGGGGCAAAAATTTTTTAAAAATAATGTGTTAAACCAATGAAATCGGTGTAAACAAAAACATTCCAAGCCGTTTTTTTTCATTTTTGACATTTTGATGAAAAATTGTTCTATGAACAAAAGCGTATGTTTTGGTACAAAACCATTCTAAGAGTCTACTCTCCATGTATGTTAAATAGAAAACTGAAGTATATCATTGTACACTAAAATATTCTGTGTCAGTAACTCAGAATGTTTTTGTAGCCAACACTATTAACATATGTGTTTGTACTGTAATAATGAATCCTGTATATTCTGTGAATATCTAATAAAATTAAATAACCACACGTTTGATGATTGGTTTTGTGAGGTTAAAGTTGAATTAAGCATCATTTTATTGTATTCTTTTAAACACTGCGATAGATAACGAACCAAGCAATACCAGAGACGAAAGAAAAGTAAAAAAGGAAGCTAAGTGGAAACGAAATATTATGAGAAATGCTAAAGTCAAAGGTGAAGAGTACATTAATTATAAAGGTAGAGTTGTACCTTTACCTGTAAAAAGATAGAAGCATTTGAGTTGTGGATGTATCGTAGAATATTAAGAATACCCTGGACAGAGAAAGTAACAAATGTGGAGGTTTTGCGGAGAGTGCGGAAAGAGAAAGAGCTGAAACTTACTGTTAAAAAGCGCAAACTACAATATTTGGGACATGTTATGAGGGGAGATAAATACCAGTTGCTGCAATTGATTATACAGGGAAAGATAATGGGAAAGAGATCTATAGGAAGAAGAAGGCATTCATGGTTGAAAAACTTGAGAGAATGGTACAATTGCACCAATTACCAACTGTTTAGATCTGCAGCATCAAAAATACGCATAGCTTTGATGATAGCCAAACTTCGGAGACGGCACTTGAAGAAGTAGAGTTGTACCAGGTATCAGTTGGCCCTGATTGCAGGTAAGATAAGTTTTGCAGTCTATATAATAAACTTATGTTTATTTCATCGATATTTTTTGGATTTCAGATGTAAGCAGAAGTGTACAGACCGCTTGCAGAATCAAGCTGAAGAGATATTCGTTCATTTGAGAACATTGAAAACTAAGAACGAGCAGGATATTTTTTTACAATCATTGATTACCTGTAACAATGTACAAACCCATAGACCCAGAAAAGAAGGTGCATCTGCGAGGGCTGCTCATAATGTTTATTTTACATACGAGGTAATTGTGGGTGAAACCAGAGAAAAGGTATGTATAGAAGCATTTAAGTCGCTCTATGGAATTAAAATAAGTCGTATTAGAAGGCTTCGTTCATTATTATTAATGGGTAAAACCCCGAAGGATCTTCGTGGGAAAAAATTGGGCACTAATGCAATCAGTGCTCATACCAGGCTATTAATAAGACAACTTCAATTTACGATTTGGTCGCCCCCAGATTGATTCATGCTGTATTTGTGAAGAACTAAATTTCAAATTGAGAAGTCCTCATCTTAGTGATGCAGCAAAAAGAAATGTTTCTGCTGAATTGATGATTCACAAGCGTAGATCAAAAAAATTCTACAATAAATTAAAAAGAGAAACTAACCAAGAAACAAAAGCAAAAGAATCACATGTGCTAGCAATAGCTTTCGATTATATGCAAAATATACC
Source organism: Diabrotica balteata (assembly GCA_918026665.1). Taxonomy (NCBI): domain Eukaryota; kingdom Metazoa; phylum Arthropoda; class Insecta; order Coleoptera; family Chrysomelidae; genus Diabrotica; species Diabrotica balteata. The sequence continues at coordinate 133,152,001 of OU898279.1, forward strand.
GCTGCCCATGATTCCAGTACAGGAAACCTTTTATTTGAGACAACTAACGGTGAATGTGTTTTGCATTCATGACGTTAAAAGCAATAAGTCTAATATTTATCTATATCACGAAGGGACCGCCAGAAAAAGTCCGGATGAGGTTTGTTCCTTTGTATATAATTATTTAAACTCTGCTCCTCCTCAGTTTACGGAAGTCCACATTTACTCGGATAATTGCGGAGGTCAAAATAAGAACCATACATTAAACAGAGTGTTTTTAGCCCTTACCGACAGTGGTCGATTCAATCGAATTGAGCATATTATCCATTAGGACACTCTACCTTCTTGTGACAGGGATTTTTCAATCATCAAAAAAAAACTAAAAAGACATGATAGGGTATACACCTTACACGAGATAACCGAACTTATTATTACTTCGAGTAATACGATAGATAAGTTTACAGTCAAAGAAGTTAGCACAGAATATACTAGATTTTCAACATTGGTGGCCAACCTACTATAAAAAGACGTGCATTTCTGAGGAAACAAGAGGAAAACTTATTCCTGTTAAGGATAAGATATCTTTTGGCATAAGTTCTTTTATGCACTTTACCTATGGAACAGCTAAAAGTGTGATTGTTTGTAGGTCTTTTATTGATGGGTTCATGGAACAAACCTATAAACTTTCTCAAGTTAACAATCAATCAATTGAATTTCCCACAATACTTTGTTATCCATCCGGTAAAGTACCACTTAAAAAGTGAAGCTCCAAGATATTGGTAAGTTGTTACCTTATACCTATAGTGTCAGACAGTTTTATGACGAATTAATGGAGTGGCCAACAACTGATAGTCCAATACTGGGAAGATGAACATGACATCCAGTAGGAGAAACATGACATTTTGAAGCATTCAAAAAATGACTGAATGTTTGTATTTAAAACTTTTACTTAAAAATTGTATTTTTTAGGTTAAATATACATTTTTTTAAACAAAATGAAGGTTTTTTTGTGTCATCTTAGGAATGTAAACAAAAAAGTTCTAAGTCGACCACATTTGAACATATATATTATAAATGTACACCTATTATTTTGCACTGAGAAATATGAAATATTACATCTAAAAGTGTCAAAAACATTCTCAAATTTTTTGGTATTAATTTAGATGACTAATAATTTTTTATGATTTTGATCCCTAAAAAATGGTTTTCATAACTTAGAACGTTTTTGTTGACACCGATTTAATGATACCACAAAGTTCATTTGATTTGAACGTACTCAAAAGTTTGAGGGGATTTAGGGCTGCACACCCCACAAAATTTTTCTGTGCGCTTAGATTTTGTTGTTTCTTTTTTATGAGAAATGCTTTCAGAACAAGAAAGTAACGTGTCCATTTTTATTACAAAATTTCAAGTAGTTTAGGAGAAAATGTAAAAAAGCAATTTTGATTTTGTAGCTTTAAAGGGTTGTAACTTTTTTTGTGTGCACTTTTGTACTAATGTAAGTTGGATTCAATCAATTTATTTTTGTCAAATATGCGTGATTTAATTTATGACATTATTTTTGAAACACCCTGTATAACAGTAGTAATCTATATATTTCCTATAGTATATTTGAAGAATAAGCTGGAGTAAATTCTCAGAAAAAAAAAAACAAATTTTTAAGCATATTTTAGTACGTGTGCTTTTCGTACAACGTCAATATTTTAGCTTATTTTACGTTGGGTTTGACTATTTAGATAGAAATTTTTCCATGTCACATGGACTATCGTAAAATTTAAATACCTGCTATTGTTAGAACTGTGTAGGCTAGGATTTTTTCAGCTGGTCATAGACGTACTTTAAGGGTATTACATTATTTGTTTCGGTTTGTTAGATATTTAAACCATTTTCAAAGCATATTATATTTATATAAATCTGTTTATTTTAGTAACGTTATTTATGGTTATTTTTGTCGTTATGATAATGACCCATTAAATAACAAGAAATAAAGAAACTCTTAAAATACATAGGTATTTAGTTAATGGTCTTTTGATAGTTTAGATAGAAAAAGTCGATTAGCGAAAGATGGTTTCTGATAAATGTGAACGCTATCTTAAATAGTATAAATTTCGATTTTGTTTGGAAAACCAATGATTAATAAAATGGTTAATGGTCTTTAAATAGTCATTCATTAATATCAGAAAATTTTTGTTTAGTCGATTATAAGCAAGTGAAGAGATCTGACACAGTTGTTTTTTGCAAGAGTGAATAGTGAGTTTATAGAATATGGAATTAACGTGTGATTATACACCAGTTAAAAATTAAAGTTGAATCATTTATCACTTAACGAAAAAAGTGTTATCCTTAACGTCTACAATTATTTTAAGCAACACAATCCTTCCAATACTGTTGATAGTATAGTTGAAATTTCGTCTAAAGTAATGGATATTCAAAATCAACTGTATATAACATTTTAAAAGAGGAAAAATCAGCTGGTATAACGCCACCCAAACCGAGACCAGGAAGACCAAAATTGTCGAAAGTGAATGTGGATGAATTTTTCAAAAATGCAATTCGTAGAATGGTCCACTCATTTTTTTTAACAAACAAATACCAACTTTAGATAAAGTTTTACAAGCCATTACCGACGATTCCGATTTACCCACAATAAGTAGAGACAAACTTTGGAAAGTTTTGCATGAGTTAAACTTTAAGTATGAAAAAGTAGCCAGACAGTCAATGCTTATCGATTCCAAAGAAATTGTATTTTGGAGACAAGACTACCTCAGAAAAATAAAAAAAAATGAGGACAGAAAATAAGAACATTTATTATTTAGATGAAACATGGGTTAATGAAGGACATACTGTAGGGAGAGTTTGGAAAGACAAAACTATAAAAACATGTCGACAAGCATTTCTGGAAGGATATTCACCTGGTTTCAAGGAACCAACAGGTAAAGGTCGACGATTAATTGTTACCCATATAGGTAGTATGAATGGATTTCTTAAGGAGGGTTTACTTTTGTTTGAATCAAAAAAGACCTGTGATTATCACGAAGAGATGAACGGAGACGTGTTTGAAGAATATTTCGAACAGATGATTGAATTCATACCTAAAAATTCAGTTATTGTGATGAACAATGCAAGTTACCACTCTAGATTAGTTGAACGTTTACCAACTACTCAATGGAGGAAAGATGAAATTGCAATGTGGTTAACTTCTAGAATTAATCTTGACGATACATGACATAAGCAGAATTATTAGAGCTTGCTAAAATTAATAAACAAAATTATAAAAAATATGTCATTGAGAAATAGCCAAAAAACGAGGAATTGAAATACTTCGCCTACCACCGTATCATTGCGAGCTAAATCCGATTGAATTAGTATGGGCTGGAGTTAAAAGTAACGTTGCTCGAAATAATACAACTTTTAAATTGTCAGATGTTACTATTCTTTTTCATAAATCAATATCCGAAGTAACGACTGAACATTGGCAAAAATGTATTAATCACGTTATGGATATTGAGAAAAATATGTGGGAGCTTGATCATATAATAGATATCAGTATAGAACGTATAATAATTCATCCCGGATCGGATAACACTTCGTCTGAAAGAGATTATGAGGAAGCTTAACTTTAAACTGCACCTCAGAAGTTTATTTTACATTTGAACTAATTGCCGACAACTTCATCCGACATGCCGACAATTTATTGTATTTTATTATTTTATATTAACTGTATGTTTCATAAATAATAGAATTTTTATTCTTTTTATGTGTATCTTTTTATTTTAAACTAGTATTGGATTGGATTAATTACTTTGTTATAAATATCAAAATAAATTTATAGCAAACTTTTCCTTTAAGATTACGTTGTAGTTAGAAGATGTGCACGCCTATGTGTTTCGAGGTGCGAAGATTAGTATTCTGAGAATTTACTCCAGCTTATTCTTCAAATATACTATAAAAAGAACTTTTACAATATGTATTATAAAAAACCAACTATGGGCCGTGAAAGAAACTGTATTAATATTTTTGTTTATTACAATATTTAAAAAGAAACACTGAATATGCAGGTATTTTTAACTTTTTGTCCATACGCATTTTATAATATTCTAATCTCCATATCATTACGCTCAGCTGACATAGCCAAAGGGTCAAAACAGTCGAATTTCGAACCCACGTCACAGTCATAACGACCCATATTCTTGGGCCTTTAAGGCCTGAGGGGACGCGCGATATTTTTTATAGATAGAGCTAACGTGGGCGATCATAGTTAATTTCGAAATGGTTGATCGGTTTCACAGCTGAACTTGTCCAATGAGATCCTATTAGACGGCTTACATTTACCAACTGGTAATGCTGATCTGATTAATATTACAATTATAAAGAGGCTTTGTTTTACACCGTCGTATAATGTGATTAAAATTTTTTTATATTAGAAAAAAGTAGCAAAATTATTGTGAAATATAATGACAAATGAACTTCTCTCTATTATTATTTTTTTTTTGGCATAGACTTTTAGTCATTTAGCCAGACTCAACATGGTACGAATAGTTGTCTGAGTTTATATTATTAAATATACAAAAAAAAATAGGTAAACAGTGTCACTCTCTTCTCGCCTAGGGGCCCATCAAGTTTTTTAAAAAGACATACACTAGGCCACGATAAGAAAGGAATCAATATTTAAATAATCCTTCGGTAATGAAGATAGGACATTCCTACGATATCAGTCACCAAAGCTCCATCGTAGTATTACAAGTTAATACAATACATAATGGTAATAACAGGAAAAGACGCAAATTAAAAGTGCAGAATTAAGAAACCATCTTGTGCTTTGGCAGAGCATGTAATCGACAAAGACCATATTATGGATTTTGATAATAGTAAAATTTTATGTAGTGAACGTAATAAATTCAAAAGAACTTTTTTGGAAATTGTTTGTATTAGCAAAAGTGACAATAATTTAAACAAAAGATCAGAAATTCAAAATGTAAGCAAAATTTATAATTATATTATTTCTATGTAGTTTATGTATGAAACCAGTAAAATAACACATTTTGATTTAATTTTCCATATATTTGTTACATTTTTTGAGGCATCTATCAATGGTGAATAAATCTTCTTCTTTTTTGTTATTAAACAAAAAAGAATTTCTAAACAAAATTTTATTTTTAGCAATTTAATTGTCAAAAATAAAAAGTTTTAAGTTGGTATTTATAACATTGAGGCTTATTTGTAATGGTCAATATTTAAATTTATTTATAAATTCAATTGTTTTTGTATTAAGAAACTTTTTCTAAATTATATAAAAATTCATAATTCATAATACTCATTAGAGATATTAGAGCTATGAGAGGAGCAGTATGCGGATCAGATCACCACATGGTCAGGGCAAAAATTGTTTTCCCATATAGATTAAAGGACAGTGTCTCATCAAGCCAAGACGAACAACTTTTAGAAAGAACTGATCTTCCTCAATACAATCTGTCCAGTTTAATTCATGAGAGCACCCGTATACTATATAAGACTCGAATGGACACCAAACTTGACGAAACACTAACAAATACCAAATGCATATATGAGAACATAATATCAAGTATTCATCAAACAGCACAGGAGGTCTTAGGAATCAAACAAAATAAAATTAGTAACAAGCTTTGGTGGAATGAAGACGTCGAAAATGCGGTAACAGAAAAGAAAAGATTATACCATAAGTGGTTGAATACAAAAGATGA